>JARHVA010001108.1:0-600000 GCA_037957365.1 Torreya grandis
TAAAGTCCATTATAGCCTTAATATATCTTAGTAACCGCTTTGATGCTTTCTTGTGAGACATCTTTAGTTCATGCATGAACCATGAGAGATAGATTATAACATAACTAATGTTGATCCTAGTGTATGTCAATTAAATAATAATCCTAATTAGTTAACTATAGAGAGTTGTATTCACTTATGGTGATGGATATATATGAGACAAATGAATCCTTTTCTCCATAGGTGCAATAATTAGATTATCATCCATCATTCAAAATTTATTGAATGTTATCTTAGCATATTTCATCTAGGAAAGAAATATATGGTGTTAGTTTTTCCATAATTATAGTTCAAGACAATAGTTTAGAAGTCCAAGATATGTCATTTTGAATGGCTAGTTAAGAACTTTATTGGTTACATCAATCATCTTCACTGAATCACCAATGATGACTAGATCATTAGCATACATAATACGAATCACAATCTCCCCCTTATTGTTTGAGGTAGAGATTTGTATCATAGGGATTCCTATGGAATCCTTGTTGAATGAGGTGCTCATTGATTTTTGTGTACTAATATCAAGGATCTTGTTTGAGACTGTACAAATATTTGATGAGTTTACTTACTTGTCCTTTATTACTAGGTGTTATAAAACCTTATGGTTATGTCATGTACACTTCTTATTGTAGATATCCATTGACAAAGGCACTTTTTACATCCATCTGGTGAATATTCCATCCAAATTATGTATCCAAATCTATTATCATTCTGATAGTCTTGATCTTGGCCATAGGAGAATCTTTGTATTTAGTTTTGAAGACCCACTTACAACTGATTAGATTATTCCCTAGTGGAATATATTCAAGTTACCATGTCTATGTTTCATTAATTATTGAAATTCTACATTCATGGCATTCTTCTAAGGTTTATACTCTAGGTATTCTTGAACTACAAAGGGCTCTACTTATTCTACAACTATGCTCATTAGGGCTATAATAAACTCATTTTGATTCATGATACAAGTCCTTGGTTTAGTAGTTGATGTGTGTGGAACTCTATCCAATTTAAGATCTATTAATGTAATTGTATACCATTTAATCATAACCATAGTGACTAGGTCTCATTATTTTACATAAATTAGTATGCGCTAGATCTAGCTTTCTAGATGTTCTTGAAGAACTTTAACCAAAATATGTTCGATGTTGTTTTTTGGTGAAGAAGCGAAGGAAAAGGTCATATTTTTATTCAAATGAGGAAGTCCACAAACTATGTTTCAATGGATTCATACTTTTAGGTATCTAAAATTGACATGACCATATTTTAAATTAAATATATTGGATGAGTTTGAATCCTTAGCTATAAGTGCTTGATTGTTCAAATGAACAAAGTATAGTTGGAACATTTTCTAAAATATTGACTCTCGTGTAATAAATTTAGAGTGTTTTGACTTATATTTGATCAAAAACATCTTTTTTCTACCTTTGATATCAAAATCAACCTTTATGTTGTGCTCAAGTAAAAAACTAACTAGAGTAGATTTGTTTTGAGTCCTAGGACATATAAGACATCTAAGCTTTTCTAAGCATGTTTTCCAAGAGATAAGGTGATATTAATAATGAATTGAACATGATAGGATGAATCATCACCCAAAGAGACATGATTTTTTAGATAAGTCTCATTCATACTATAGAACCAAACTTGTCTTCCATTCATGTGTCAAATTATACCTGAGTCAACATACTAGATAGAACTTTATGATGTTAATTATTCATAAGACTAAGAGGCATAGATGAAATACTCATAAGAGTGAGTGTCTTCTTATTCAACAATGTTGCCTTGCTGATTGGATTTCTTATTCCAATTACCTTTCTTCTAACCATAACATTTTTTTGGATGTGATGATTTTTGGTTATTGGGATTCTTATTGCTTGATGATCCATATGTAAATTAGTTATATCAACAATATTTTAGGTCATGGAATTTATTTACATAAATGAGAAGATCTTTCTATTGTTTAGTACCTTGAAAACTCTTGACATTTCTTTTGCTTATAATATTTTATATGTATCTTCCCTTTCTATTGATGGGAGGTGAGAGAATGTTTATCTTATTATTCTTCTTCTTCTATATACATAGAATCTTCTCATTGTAACATTTTTACCAACTTGTAAAAATATGGTTTCTATTCTGTGATAGTCAAAGTAGTTATGAATATTTTATAATAAGGTGGTAGTGATCTTATGACTATTGATATAAGAGAGTCATATGATACTTGCTCACCCAATACTTGGTGAAAAGCCACTAGGATTGCAACACATTGCAGAAAGCTTCTACTTTCTCACTAGACTTCAATTTGAGATAAAGAATTTGACTCTATAAATGGAGAATGGTGCCTTCATTTTTTCCCTCATAGATTTTTTGGAGCTTATCCCAAGTTTCCTTAGTTGTTGTGGCATCATGGATATGAGGTTGTACCTCATCTGATTCCCCAAACATTATTATCAATTTTACCTTCTATTTTACTTTATCAAACTTACATTGATGATCAACATCAGTGGCATGTTAAGTGAATGTGTCATTGATGACAAGACAAATGTATTAAAATTCCAAATGTGTCCAAATTTTAATTTTTCAAGTAACATAGTTATTGCTACATAGAAGTTGTCAGTCTGTATAAAATAAATTTTGGTCCATTTCTAGACATTGTAATGGAGGGATGGCTAAATAAAGTTATTTAACTTTATTTCTCCATAATTATTTTATAGGGTTGATGCCCAGATGTTGTTATTTTAGTTATGCTATTCTATGCATGTTGTAACTCAAGAGAGATAAATTTAACTGTAAATGTGAGTCAAAGGCATAACTTACACCAAAAATTGCTATTATGAAAAGTGCATTGCTTTGTTTTTTCTTTTCAAATGTATTTTCCAAATGTATTCAAATTCCAAATGTGTCCAAATTTTAATTTTCCAAGTAACATAGTTATTTCCACATAAAAGTTGTGAGTCTATATAAAATAAATTTTGGTCCATTTCTAGCCACTATAATAGAGGGATGGCTAAAGAAAATTGTTCAACTTTATTTCTCCTTAATTATTTTATAGGGTTGAGGCCCAGATGTTTTTTTTGTATTTATGTTAGGCTATGTATGTTGTAACTCAAGAGAGATAAATTTAACTGTAAATGTGAGTCAAAGGCATAACTTACACTAAAAATTGCTATTATGCAAAGTGCAGTGCTTTGTTTTTTCTTTTCAAATGTATTTTACACAAAATGAAAATAAATCTTTTTTAAAATACAATATTTGAAAATTAAAATTCTAAATTAGAGTGAGAAAAATAAACCCCCTTCTTTGCTAATTTGCAAAACAAATTTCCCTTCTTTAAAACCAAATATTCAATAAATACCCCTTATATTTTCTAATGTATTTTTGAAGAAAAAATGGGTTTTGAGGATGTTTTGGACTTTTGACCTATGTATTGGTTCAATATTTTACAAAAATAAACTATAGCCAATTTAGCTATGAATAATTTTAAATACTCTTGACAAGAACTTTATATTTAAAGTTTATAATTTGAAATTTTTTGATGCAAAAAAATAATGATTACCAACATTTGAAAACTTCATCTTATATCAATATATCATTCTTAATTATAATTGAATAATATATATATCATGTTATCCAAGGTTAACATATTAGCTGGGGCAAGTATGAAGAACTGTTAAACTTAATATGTCTCAAGGATTCATATGGTAAGATAATGTGCAACACCAATTTACAATGCCAAGTCAATTTGAAAATGTATGTGTGTTAAATGTGGACAAAGTCAACTTGATCTAGCTCACAATCCTTATAATTTACATTCATTAGGCCTAAATAACAACTATGGTTACCTCAATTTATAATTCTAGTCTTTTTCAAAGTGGCCTTTGTCATCACCCTATAGAGAAAAGATCCAAATGAAAGAAAAAATAGATATAATGATTGAGTATTACTATGTCTAATCTAGATCGAATTCATGTATTACACCACTATTTTTGATAACAAATTTTGTGACTACAGGATGAATGCAATCCCCTAGTTCTAATGAGAACATACTTTGTGATGACACAATAGCACAAATTTTAGGTAGCATGTAACTATGTTACAAATGTTAATGACTTTTTGAATGATGAATCCAAGTAGGAAATAAAAATTTATTGGCACATATGGGTTTATTGCATCATTGGTCAGTCATCATTGAGGATGGAATAATATGATGTGGTATGTCATATGTTAGAGGTTCTACTAAAACATAATGAAATTTTTGGGAGAGAGGGTGCCTTAGGGATCCACTTCCTATTTTCTCCTTTTCAAACCTCCTTTGTGCTTCAATATTTAGATATCTAATGTTATGATAACAAATATTGAGTGATAATTATATTTATTCATCTTATTATGAAAATAATACATAGGTTATTATATAACCATGAAGATATCCCAAATAAACTCCTAAGAAGTAGGATCAAATAATAACCAATATCCCATAATAAACACATGAGTATAAAAACAATAATATACTATGGTGAATTAATCACCCTATAATATAATCTAGAAATGCCTTCAATCATTTAGGTGATCACTTCTTAACATTCTTTTTTATCAACAACTATGAGAAATTTTATTGTGCTCAAATTTTAAGACTTAAGTAATGACATGAGGAGCCCATCATTTATTATGTTCTTTGTTATAAGACTATTCTCTCTAAAATGACAAATACTATGGATGATAACTAGTTACAATACATATTCAATAAAATCCTACTTTAACCACCACCTGAGTCTATTCTTTCAAAAAAACTCAATATTTCAGTGACTCATGCCAAAATATTAAATATTGTGAAGGTAATCTCCTTTCGCATGTGTCTAATCCTCTAACATATTTTGATGTGAAATTTCAAATCAAACTAACTTTTAAATCTTAGGAAAATGATATTAATACTGATATAAAATTAAAAACTAACATAATATCACATCATAATTGGCTTATCATATCGGCTCCACAAAGAAGTAAGTTTGCATGGTTATCTAAAACTCCTCATATATTATAGAATTTGATTGATTATAATCAAATATCTCTTCCTCCACCAATGGAGGGAGGAGTTTGATATCAATACATATTTTAATTGGCATAGATGGACATGACACTCCATGTAAAAATGATTTTTGGTGAGACATAAAATATATAATATAACTCATGACAATGTTATTTAGGTCAAGGGTGTTAGGAAACATATGAATGTGTTGGATGTTATTGTAATAACATCAAAATAATAAAATAAATCTTGCATCCCCTATTAAACATTATGAGTTTTTTAAAATTTTAAATAAGTCACAGTATTGAGAAAGATCTTATTGTTTCCTTCGGTCTCTTATTTTAGTCACATTAACATTCTCAAAATTAAGTTTCAATGTCAGTTTCATTCAGTCTCTTAGTTTGGTCATGTTAACATTAACACTTTAAGTTGTAATGTCATTAAAATAAAATTTCATTATGCCTTTGTTCAAATTTTTATCACAAGAAGATCACCAATTAACACTTATATTGAATAGAGGCTTCATTTTCATATATTTATATACACTTGTAGTGGTCACAATTTCTCTAAGTGTTTTAAAACACTAGCAGTTCTTGAAGAGGACTTGTGCATGGGATCATGTGGTGATGTTCTAGAATATTTCAAATTAAAATTCAAGTTTATAAATTCCTTGTTATTCATGCATGGCATGATCATTCTATAGGTGGTGATGGAATTCAAATTTAAATATCACATTCACAAGGTTCATGGTATTTAGATTATCCCATGGAGTAGCCAAGTGGTCACGTGAACCCAAGAGCCTAATATTATGACATATGTCATAATCTTGGCATGCACAGATAACAAGTCAATGGTGGGACTAATTTTTATAACATATTTCAAATTAAAAATTATAGCTAAAAATTATAGTCAAGGTTCACATGGGTGCACATGGATGAATCTATATTATAAAAAAAATATGAATATTCCAATAGATCCATGAGACTATAAAGGTTGCAGTAACTATTTGGAACCCATTATACGAATGACTCAGGATTGTGCCACATATCACAATCATGGTTTTGATCATAATATCAAAATGTATATCCATAATGAGAGAGACCCACATAAATTTTAAGAAACCATATATTTCATATCCAACCACCATTTGAATATTTCTTAACCTCGATGGAAAGTTTGGAAGAAGTGTTTTTATTGGTAATGGAAACAAAACATGAAACTTTTTGAGGAGCTAAAGTTAACGAGAACAAATAAAAATTCATTTCATCAGTGGTTCAACTACCTATAGATTAGGAAATTTTTTGGGAATAAGATATAATACTTGGGGTATGAAGAATAAAAAGAGATCTCAATGACAAGTAATTAGTTCCAAAGCATTTCCAAAATAGAATAATAGCGAAAAAAATTATAGTTTGAGGCTTGCTATGAAATTGGTGTCATTGTATTTTGTGAATGTATTTTTCTTTTAACGAATAATTTTTTTTCAAATTTTAGTCTCATGTTTTTTTGTAATTTTATTGAATTATTGATTTTTTGGTGAGATAACCATTATTTTTCCACCAATTCCCATATACACTATTTATTATTAGATAAAGTTTTTCAAATTTTTGGGTTGTGTGTGTGAAGACTTAATTTGAGTCACTAGAAATTTGTGATAAATAAGCTTGAAATTTAGCGAAAATGATGTCACAAAAGGTAATATGGTTATGAAAGGTGCAAGATAAATATCACCTATAGTTTCAAATTTAGTAGAGATGATGAGAGGAATCCAAGCCATATTCGATGCCATGAAGATATTAGTGATGAAAAATATGAATTGGATTAAGAATGTGGAGATGAAGATATGGATAGTGAGGCTAAGAATATATTTTTCTAACATGTGGCATAGATTGGTAGCAAGCCAAAACTCGATGTCTGCTCTTATAATAGAAGTCTGAATTTTGAACAATGGACTATAGAAATGGATATATTTTTTTATATGAGTGAATATAATATCCAAATAGACTTAAATTTTCCTTTAAAAAACAAAATAGTCATGCATACTTATGATGGGACAATGTACATACTAAATTGTAGAATAAATACAAGGAGAAAATAAAATCTTGGGAAAGAATAGTGATAAAATTGGCATCCAAATTATTTCTTTTGGATTATCACATGATTTTGTTTAGGAAATTTTAAAACCTAATCAAAATGAGATTATTGTTAAGGAATACACTAAGGAGTTTAATAGACTTGGCATAAAAGTTAGACATGTATATGATGATGCAAAAAAGGTAGCTATATATGTAAATGGGTTGTGAATGGATATCCAAGATGAAATAGTTTACTAAAACTAATAAATTTAAAAGAATCCTATCAATGTGTATTGATTGTATAATAATTTTTTTCAAAGAGATAAAAATGACATATAGAGGTAGAGGAAGGTCCCCAAGAGGAAGAGGAAAAATTAGTAGTGGAAGAGGATAATAAACCTATGATGGAGAAGAAATGCAAAAATAAAATTTGAGGGAAAGAGGAATAATAATTATAGAGGGAGAGGATAGTTTGTATGAAGAAAAGGTTGAGTATTCATGATTTTTTATTTTGAATGGAATAATTATGCTATATATAGATGTTTTGAGTGTTTAGAATCACCTCAAAACAATGATAAGATATTTGAAGGAACAACTCATATTACTTACATAGATGAAGAAATGTTTTTTCCCAAATATATATGGAAGATATAGAATAAGGAGAGGCTCTTATGATGAAAATATTTTTGCTAAAATAAATTGTAGATGCCATTGACCCTATTTAAAGAAAGAGTCTATTTTTTACTATTTGTATACTAAGAGGTAAGTGTTGCAAGGTTTTAATTTATAGTGGAAACATAGAAGGTCTAGTGAGATGGTGGAAAATATAATGATTAAAAAGTTAGTATATAAAACTCTATAGAAGGTCTAGTGGTTTCTTAAAGGCCACAAAGTATTGTCGAATGAACAATGTATGGTAATATTTGAAACTAGCTCATATAAAAAAGAATTCTTGTGTGAACCTTTGCCCATGGATGTATGTAAGATTTTGTTGAGAAGGTCATGATAGTATGATATAATATATGTGAATAATGGAAGAGTCAACACTTATACTATAATGAATAATGGAAACAATTTCAATCTAAGTACATCGAAAGATAATGGAGATGAGGTGGTTAGTAGTCCAAAAGCGGCAATGGTTAAAAGAAAATACATTTTTAATATAAAAAAGAATAAGGAGACATGTTTTTATCCTCTTGGAAGGCCTATATTAGTTTTGAAAACAACGATGGTGAATTATGTTCCAATTTAAATTAAATATTTGTTGAAAAAATATGTTGATATTGTGAAAATGTTTTTGGAAAGACTTCCACTATTGAGAATCATTATCAATCATAAGATCTAGTGTTAGGAGAAATATTTTTAAATAAGTCAACTTGTATATTGAATCCATTGGAAAATGAATAAATCAAGGAATAAATACAAGATTTTTTGGATAAGATATTAATTAGGGAGAGTTTGATCCCATCTATTGTCCTACCCCTATTAGTAGAAAATAAGAGTGGATAATGGATAATGTGCATGGATTCATGTGAAATAAATAATATCACCATTTATTATAAGTTTTCATTACCAAGGATGGATGACTTAATGGATTATTTGAGTGGATCTAAATACTTTGCCAAAATTGATTTGAAAATTGGATATCACCAAATTCAAATATGATAAGGCAATGAATGGAAAACCACTTTCAAGACCACTGATGGACTATATGAGAGGTTGGTTATGCCATTTTACTTTAAAAAAATTCAGATCACATTCTCTAGACTCATGAATGAGTAATTGAAACCATCCATGCATAACTTTTTGATTGTATATTTGAATGATGTTTTGATTTTTAGTTAGTACAAAGAAGAACATTTGAAGTATTTAAGGTTGGTCTTGGGTAAGTTGAAAGAATAAAATTTATTCATCAATTTGAATAAGTGCAAATTCATATAAGAAGAAACTATATATTTGGGCTTTGTGGTCTCAATAAAGGGGTTGAAAATGGACCCTAAAAATGTGAAAGCAATTATGGAGTGGCCTTTAACAAAAATCATCTTTGATGCCAATTTTTTTCATGGATTAGCAAGTTTATACCAATTTTTTATTATAATATTTAGTGTATGTGAAAAAACCACAAAAACTATGGGTATATGTATAAATAAAATTTAGTGGAAGGTTACAATAGAGAATAAGTTCCAGTTGTTAAAGAAATGAGTAAAAAAATGATTAGTGTTAACATTACCTGATTTGGGAAAGTGTTCTAATTAGACTATAATTTATAAGTGGAATAGTTATTAGGGATGTGTTGGTCAAGAAGGTAAGCCTATTATATATTTTAGGGAGAAATTCAATGAGGAAAAAAATAAAATATGTTGTGTATGATCAAGAACTTTACACAATAGTGTAAGATCTTAAGAAGTAGTAGCATTTTTTGTTGCCAAGAGAATTTGTTTTCTTCATAGATCACTATGCCCTAAATTTTATAAAATAATAATAAAAATTAAATTAGGAGCACATGAAATGGTTATAATTTGTCCAAAGTTATAATTTTGTTTTGAAACCTATAAGTGGGAAAAAAAATAAGGTTGTGGATCCCTTGAGTAGGCGAGTTATCATTATGAATTAGCTACAAGTTTGCATCATTGAATTCAAGTCAATGAAATAATTATATGAAAAATGATGAGGGTGTTTGAAATGCAAGGAAAAAATTAAAAAATCCCACTAAATTAGACTGAAATCCATGGTTTGAATACATAATTCAAGATGGGTTCTTGTTTAAAGGGAATAATTTTTGCATACATAAAATTTCCTTGAGAGACAATCAACTGAAATAAAAACATAAAAAAGGTTTAGCTTGTCATTTTTGATATAAAAAAACTTTGACACTACCAAGTGACTAATATTATTGGCCCTAAAATCACGGGCATGAATAAATTCATGTAAATATGCAAAATTTGTTAGCATGTAAATGCAAAATCTAGAACAACAAATTATATCATTCATTACCTCTTCTAGAAAGACCATGGAATGTGTCAAGCATGGATTTTGTTATTGGACTACCAAGCACTTAGTGAGATCATGAATCTATCTTTATTGTTGTATATTTAGTATTAAAAATGATAAAATTTATTCCTTACAATAAAAATACTGATGCCATAAATATTACTAACATATTGTTCAAAGGAGATGTGAGAGTGCACAGATTGTTAAGGAAAACTATATCTAATAGATATATTATAGTTTTTGGAAACTTTTAGAGACATTTTGGCATAAATATAACATGATATTACATTAAAATTTATCAAATCATCAGTAGACATATGGGAAATCTTAAGTTTTTAGCATAGTCTTAGTAATTTTCTAAAGTGCTTCATAGAAGACTATTAGGTAAAATGTTAGCCCTCACAACAATTTGTAAATCGTAATATGAATAATTACGCGAGTAATAATTAATTATTATAGATAGGTTATTTGGTATGTTATGTTTGGTAGTAATATTGTTATAAACAATTATATGAATATAGGTTAGAATATAATATTGTTTAGATATATTTTTGCAACAATATATTGTATATAGAATTTGCATAATCTAAGGGATTTGGGGAGAAATATTAGTGGAGAAATGTTATCCATGAATATAAAAATAATGTTCCTATAAATATGTATATCCTAAATGATTTATTAATCAGAGTGTATGGAATAATTATTATGTGTTGAAATAATTCTCTATGTGTTTAGCTCAATTTCATAGTGCATGAATTAAATCTTGGTGTAGTCTCTTACTATACCTAACATTGGTATCAAAGAAGTTCTTGGTCTCTATGATGGAGGATTAAAATAAAAAGAGGAGATATTGTTTTATACTTCACTCTTGTTGATGGAATATTGTTGTTTGAATGAGATCTGTATATTATGAGTGTATTGTATGCTATTTTTGCCTTTAGTTTATTTAAAAATAAATTTTGTAGTAAAGTTATTCAACATTGAGCTCATGAACCAAAAAAATGCCATTGTTTCATTCTCCATTTCCATTTGAGATATCCATATTTATCAAAGTGATCAGATTGGATGCTAACTTGATATTTTACAAAACTCATTTTGGGATAGGTGTCATTCTGCATGGATCAAATACCATAGATCTACCAATTTAGACCCTTTAGTCACCGCTCAGGGTTTGCATTCATCTAAAAATTTCCCTCAAAGCATTCATCAAAATTTATAGTCAAACTACCCTTGTGATAGCCATCAGGACATTAAAATATATAATGATGAACCACCTTGGTGTCTATCACAAATAATGTGTATTACTTTGACATTATACTTTTCGACATCAAAGAACCCTCATTATAAGCATTTGCGATCCAAGATAATAGTGGTAGACTCTCAAATAATGAGAGCTTAGCTTTAGAAACTTGCCAAATTATTTCATGTGGCTCTTTTCATTTCTTAGCAATATTCTTTGTCTTCACCACAAGAGGAGGATACAAAGTGATCAAATCAAAATATTGTGATCACGCCACTTAACTTGAATTAATTAATTTATTACAAGTGAGAATACATGACATAGTCTCAAAGATTTCTCCATGATCTCACATATTTTTTAGGATCATTCATCAAGCATATTATACCTCTGACCCCACATTGACATGTTGTCATTTTCTAAATCTGACATCACTCTACTACTTATTGAATTTTGTGCTTGATGTATCACTTGGTGTATTGGATAAAAATTCAACATCTTTCACTCTTTCACTCCATTATTCTAATTATACTCCTCACAAGTCATGTTTTAGGTGTATTATTTTTTAGTGTTTAATGCTTTTAAATTTGGCATTTTATAAATAGGTTCCATGTTTTTTAGTTATTAGTGTTGTGTATTAGAGTCCTAGTGTTACCTTTTAGTCATAATGTTCTTTTTCAAATAAGATTATTTATAGAATATTGTTCTAAAAATAATAAAGTCAAAATTAAAAAATGTGTTGTGTCATTATTTTTAAAGTCTATTAGTGTTAATACAATAATGACAAGAGTTTTATTTTTATGTCAAGAGTATGTTCATCCAAAATCAAAAGTATCAAAGTCATTTTTTTATTAAAGAGTCAAATCAAAAAATTCAAAAGTGTCAGTTTAAATATAGTCATTTTATTTTAAAGGGTGAACTATTACTTGTATACAACATCTTAATATTGAATGTGTCATTATTATGAGGGGGGGCATTTCAATCAGAGTGAGATATAATTGAGCAACATTGACATACCAGTTGAATGAGAAGCAACCTATTGAAGTTTGGAGGATACTAAAGGATGGAGGCTTTATATGCCTCTCATTAGACACTAATGAAGGGGCACTTATTGCAATAGTGGTGTGTGTGTGTGTGTGTGTGTGTGTGTGTGTGTGTGTGTGTGTGTGTGTGTGTGTGTGTGTGTGTGTGTGTGTGTGTGTGTGTGTGTGTGCGCGCGTGCACGTGCGCGCGTGCGCATGCACATGTGCGTGTGTGCGTGTGTGTGCACGTGCATGCAAGCATGTGCATGCACAAACATGCACACGCACATGTGTGTGTGTATTCTTATTTTCAAAATTTGTATGTGTGACAAATAATAGGTGAATTTCATATTTTCTCACATAGGTCATTACATAAAAAGAGTGTTTAAAAAAAAAAGAATGTGGTAATATTTAGGAGAGAAGATACTAAAATGATCTCATGACTATCTTACTTCTTTATAGAGATGATCCACTAGTGACATGTCCATTAAAGTCATGTAAAGTAAATGTGGGGTGCATTCCTTCACATATTAGTGGTCATGTTGAACAATATTATGTCAATAGAATGTAGACATAAGAGTATGTGGTGGCATATAGTTCTATTTATGCTAGTTCTTGGAGGTAGGAGTGAAATTTGAATAGATGGTTCTTGCTAGTAAGTTTCCATATTGTTTAGGTTGATGTGGTTCCCTTTAGTGAATGGTTGATGGAATATGTTCCTATTCAAAGTTACCACATTGATTCGATTGACAAAGGAGGTTCTTGATAGTGAGTGGTAGATAAGAAGTTGATGTGTTCCTTCATTACTTTAATTAAGTCCTGTGAAACCTAAATTACCATGTAAGGCCTAAGAGGGGGAATGTTAGGGAAAACTTTAGCTCTCACAATAATTTTTAAATCATAATATGAATAATTACGTAAGTAATAATTCATTATTACAAATAGGTTGTTTGGTAAGTTGTATTTTGTAGTAATATTGTTATAAAAAATATTATGAATATAGGTTAGAATATAATATTTTTTAGATATATTATTACAACAATATATCATATATAGATTTTGCATACTCTAAGGGATTTGGGGAGAAATATTAGTGGAGAGATGTTCTCCACAAATATAAGAATAATGTTCCTATAAATATGTATGTCTCGAATAAATTATTAATCAAAGTGTATGGAATAATTATTGTGTGTTGAAATAATTCTCCATGTGTTCATCTCAATTTCATAGTGCATGAGTTAAATCTTGATGTAGTCTCTTACTATAACTAACAAAGACAAGACCAAATAATGGGATTTAATGTTATCTCAAGATAAATTTATTGATAATAATTAATTCAATCACATTATATGTATGATTCCCTTTCAAAATATGTGTGAAAATATCCCAAGAGATGTGTGTGAATTGAGAGACACAACTGATATAATTTAAATGAGTGATGAAAGGTAATATTATGCACATATGATGTATGTTGTACATGGAAAGTGACAATAAAATTGGAGGAAAGTAACATAAAATACAATAATCATGTATAGATGAAAATGAGAAAACATAATTTTAAGGCAAGGGATTTGGTATTAACACAATTATGAAAAGAGATATTTCTAAAATGGGAATATAACAAACTCAAGTGGAATAAAAATAGACCATGTAGAATTATTAGAAATTTATCAATGAATGCATATGAAATTGATTTACCATATGGTGTGGACATATCAACAATCATCAATGTGTGGGATCTATATCTTTATGTGATAGAGAAAACAAATGAAGAATAGTCCATAATTGATTCATCAAATATCAATTGGAATGCATAACTACTAATCAAAGAAATAAAATACATATAATCCATCCTAGACACACAAACTGGAAAGAATATAATATAAAAATAATACTATTTATGTAATTAGTGAAGTTGAAGATGTAGTTTGGATGAATGCATTTGAAGTTTCTAAGTATATAATTAATTTTTTAAAATCTCACACTAGGTTTATGATTGAAAATATCAAGGGAAACTTCAATTACCTTAGATGCCTAATGGAATATCATCCATGATAAGTAAGAAACATTGTATTACACAATAATTTATTGAGTTTTTTATTTTTTAAATAAGTAACAAGGTACATAGAGATAGTATTTTTTAATTTAGTCTCATAGTTGGGTCACGTTAATTTATTCAACATTAATTTTCACCTATTAATTTTATTTTGTGTGCATGGGCTAGGATGACCTATAACAATCCTCTTTTTCTTAGTAGGCTAGGTTACAAACAATGCCATAACACTAGAGTTTTTGTATAATTAGAATAATAAGTAAGGACCTAAAATAACCATATAAATACTAGATGATATTACACTCTCAAATTTTAAGAGGATGGAGTTCCACAACATAAGCCTAAAACATGTGTATGTATTTCACTAGGACTCAAGATAGATAAATGCTTGTGATAATATTTTTAAAAGGGTGTATCAAGTATATAATAATGACACTGCATGCATGGAACTTAAGAAAAAGGGTAACTTAGATCCAAGATATTTATAAATACTAAACTAACAATAAGGTTAGTGGTTTAATGGTCAAATAATGGGTGTTCTATACAACCTAAGGTGATAATGTTAAACCTAAGCAACCCTATAGCTATACTAGCTTATTTAGTATAAGGAGGAGCATAATAAAGGATAATATAAAATAGAAATGAGAAAATTAATATCTGATCTACTATGTAAATAAAATAAATAGAGTAGGGATATATATACTTACTTTTTGGTGGACTTATCGATGCCTCAATCTCCCCCTATGGATCAAGTGGCACTTTTTAAGAGATGTTGTAAGTTGAAGACCTAAAATGGAAAGAAAAACCCTTAGATATGCTTAGTTTTAGACTCAAACTATTGGGACACCTCCTTGAAAAAGCTATTCTTATTAAGATTTCAATTATTCTTATTGAGACTTAAAGACCATAAGTAAGACTAGACCTCTAAGATAAAGACTCTAACCTCTAACTTTTCCTTTTACTACTTAATATCATACAATGTGAGTAAAAGAAAAAAATATGAGTGCATTAATGTAGATATTAAAATTTAACATTTATAGTATCTCAGTTTTATATATTTAACAAATATCAATCAAGAATCTACCCTTAATTTATAGACCTCCCTACTACTGAAAGACTCACATTCACTACCTCACTGTCCCAAAATGCTTATCACTTATTCTGATCCATATATTTTTGAAGACACAAGTCTAATACACTACAAAAAAAACTAAAAACTTGATAAACATCATTCACTATCAGTTTTGGATCCATATCTATTTTCTATCCCTCTAGACACTATTAACCACATATAGACACTATTGTTGATGGTAGTGTTTAGATCCTTATATAGTGTCCAATTTCAAAAATTCATCCAATTTGAAAATGTTTTGAAACATATGGGTCAATTTATTTATCTTAATTAACCCTACTATGAGTCATTTTCAAAAGGTGTGGTATAAATACAAGTCTAAGCCTTCTCATTCCTCATCTAGCATATACCAAACACCTACCAAGGCTCATTCAATTAGCTACACAACTAAATTATTATTCTCTATTCATCCCTATTTATTTATCAATCATAGAGGTTATCATAAAAAAGGGGTAAAACATTCAATGAGAATCCCATGAGAGATATTTGTTAAGTTACAAGATATATTACAACATGCATATTCATATATTATATTTCACCCTTGTACACACACACTCCCAGACACAGGGGATAAATAAATAATTATAAGGCCCTTATTAGAGTATTAGTTATGTAGTTAGTGCTTAGTGATAAAGGGGTCTTTGAGGTCAACTCAACACCATGAGCCCACTAACCCATTTTTTGGAAAACCCATTCTAAGGGTGAAGAGTTATGGTTTTGATCAATTAAAAAAAATGACAACCTATGTTACATATCTAAATATATCAAAAGAAAGTCAACATAAAATCTAGAAAAGAAAATTTGGTTACATTGAGATCCAACCATTATTTCGTACTAGACACCTAAATCATAGTTAGATGCTAGTGTCCATATCTGATGGTATTGTTCAAAGTTACAAAATTACAATTTTGATAATCTTATGATTGATCCAAAATATGGCTACTACTTACTTTCCAACTATTTTTAATTTATATCTAATTACACATAGTAAAACCTAGCTCAGTATCATTTCAATTTAGCTTGTAATCAGTTGAACATATTTCAAATTTGGTACTTTCTACATTTTAGAATATCTACATATTATAGTTTAGAATATTCATTTATTTGAGTTTACAAATAATTTTCCTACTATACATTACTTTATCCCCTTGTGCTTGACCTATTTTTATATTTTTAACCCTATCCCACTCATTTAAATTTAGGGTTAAACATTTGGTAAGCCCAATGTGAAAAAGAAATAACCACAATGATTAATGAAGTGTCATCGTAACCTAATAAACTCATACTATCTAATGCACCTAAGAGATAATTTACATGATTACCTGAGTCTCCAAGTTTCTTACTTTTGAAGCTTGTGGAATGCCCTCTCATATCTCTCCCTTTTTATAAAGAGGTTGATATGAGTTAACCTCTACCCAAAGCATATGACGATAATGTTTATTGTGACTATCACCAAGGACTTAGGAATTCTATAAAAATATGTCTTACCTTAAATAAAAAGATATAAGACCTTATTGATGACCAAAATATTACCTTTGATGATCTTTTAAAGGATTAAGGTTCACAACATAGTGATTACTAGAGTCAAAAGACACTTAACAATCCTTTGTAAGATCATTCTATGAATGATCTAGAAATGAAAATGGAATACAATACACATCCTCATCTATCACATTAAAGGAACTCGTTAGATTGTATTATTGACACTTATATGCACATAATATCTCCTATGGTTTAGAGACATTTTATTACATTTGATGATAGTGAAATAGAGGATGATGACTCACATTTACATTCATTACTTATTCGAGCATACCTCAACCATCAACCTATACATAGTGTTATGATTGATAAAATTACTAGTGAGAACATATGTACCATGACATTAATTACACATTTATGATAGACACATGATGATTTATACCCTTCAACAAAAATAGTTATATCATTTGATGGGACATCACATCACATTATTGGTGAGATTGATTAACCTTTACAAGTTATATAACACATAGTTACCACCTATTTAGTTATAACATATACATAAGTATTTTATATGTTATTAGGATGAACTTAGATATATGAACTCTGCACAATACCTTCCACATTATTTGGGTGTATTAAATACATTCATACCAACAAGGTAGTCATAATCTATGTAATTCCATATAAACATCCACTTAAATAAGATAATTTTATTCTGAGACATCTAATTATAAAACATCTTAAGGTTAATCATCCACAAAAGGGTAATCAACAGGCAATCCCATTTCCTAGGCAACCTGTACTTGAGAGGCCTTTACACTAGAAATATACAATGGATTACACAAAATCCTCATATATTCCTACACAACATATTGAGTTATATATAACTTGATTAAATGTGTTCTAATTAATTCTACTTCAAATAAACCACAAATCACCAAATGATTGGTTCCACGAACCCCTACTCCTTCTATTGTTTCTACATGACCATAAAGTCCTTTTATATATATACATAGAGTACCATAGATTCTATAGAGCCAAACATGATACCTATGCATGCTACTTGGTAGTAGACTAGTTTGATGTACCATATTACAATTTTTTAGTTACCTATGAGAATCCTTTAGATGGTATCATAGGCTATCCTTTTCTTTTCAAATACTCTAAAAATATAAAATAAAATAAAATAAATATAATTATAAAAAATACAAAAACATTCAAATTCAAAAATACAAAAATATTTAGCATTCCCATGTTTATTAACTCCTTAACATCTATGCTATTTTCTTTAAGTTAGTATATAACATATCATTTTATTTATATACACACATATGTTTCATGCATCTTTGAGTGTGATACATGCATACCTAGACACATGATATTTACACTTACATATGTTGGACCTCTCCTCTACCCATGTCATATAGTACATTGGGGGCATCTTCTTCTTTGATCATGATTGATATTGGTTATACATCCTTTATGATCATTTCTACATTATCATGTTTGATCTTATATACTAACTCTTATACATGTCTATATCCATGCTCATATTTTTCACAATGTACTTGATATACTATGTTACATAATATATTTTGATAACATATATATTCAAGGATTAGTATGATATACTTATGTTGGTTGTTTATACTTCATTTATTCACTTTTTTATCTCTTTGCATGTTTTTCATTGATTTTTATTATCTTTCTTATGGAAACATTTGAATATGTTCCTTGATTATTGTCACCTATGCCATTTTATGTGGTTAGCCATTTAAATATGTCATTTCTTTCAATTGTGTGACATTTAAACATGCCTCTTATATGAGGTCTCCTTGGACCATTATTTTTAATTAAATTGAGTTCTCTTATGTGTGTTTGATTATTTACTGATCTTCTACTATTACTCTTTAGACGTCACCATGATCCATATTATGCATCTTAGGAATTGATGTGATCACATACTATGAGCTTCACTGATATATCTACTTAGACATGTTATCCCTATATGTTAGATGATTCATACACATATTATATAGTTACCTTATCCTTTGGAGGTAAGGTACATCCCAAATTCTATTTCCCTCACCTCAAAAGATGGTGGCGACATATCATTGGGGGAATGTCATAGAGGCATGACCTCCACATTTTTATAGTTTTTAGAATTCAATGGGGACATGTCATAAAAACATGACCTCTACACTTGGTTTTCAGTATCTCCAAGTTTTAGTGGGGGTATGTCATAAATACATGACCCTGACACTTACATAATATTTAGTTTAGTTTCATGATTTAGAAATACACTTGGGTAAGAATCCTATACATTGAACAAATTTTTACATATATTGAAAACATAATTTTTCATTTTTTATAACACATATACTCTAGTTGAGACATATTATAGGTTCATATGCCATGTTATTCTGCAAAAAGTGCAAATTTAAAAGTTATACTATTTATTAGAACACACTGATTACACCAAGATGTATTATTATCAAGTCTTTTCTCCTAAAATAGTTTATTAATTTTATAGGTTAAAGAGATTAAATAATTAAAAATCACTAAATTTATAGTTTGGAGTGATTATTTTTGACTAATTTGACCATAATCCAAATTAGGTCAACCCCCTATAGTTGAGAACTTACTATAGGGGTATACTAGGGTGTGATTTGTGTCTTATGGTGTATAATAAGGTCAAACGTGTGTTTTCATCTTTGTCACTTTTATCTTAGTTTGTCCTAAGTCATTCTAAGGTCATTTTGAGTCATTTATGGGACTTTTCTAATTTACCATAGAGAATAGGTGTTCCAAACTATTATTTAATGTTCCCCATGTCATAATATGTCAGCTAAAATGTTTCATAACTGAAAATTTGTAGGTTCCACATTGAAAACAAGAAAATAGTTGAAAAGAGGTAGTTTTTAGTTGTTGTAAGGCTTGTGAAATAGATTTGGCATGTGGGATGACTTATAAAGTGACCCTTCAGGTCCCATAAACACACTTCCACACTTGGATAGCTTTGACAAGATCAAAAATGGCAAAAAACCATTATATCTTCCCATCACTCTTCTATGCAAGTAAAAATGCTCAATTGGTCTTTGCATGGTATAGATAGAAGAAGGTGAGTTGGATCAAATGCACTTGAGGGATGAAAACAATACTTATTTACTTAAGATACATGGCAATATTCAAATGATTGGTTGCTTATGCTCTATGACCCATTACTTAGAATGCTAGTGACTCTTTTTTGCCTACTCATTCCCATACCCATTAGTGGTGGTATACATAATTTTTATAAGTGTTACCATCCTTGTCACATGGTACTTTGTCTATTTTTCACATGTGGTGTGAAGATGTTGGAATGAACACCTTAGTTTGCTAGTTGAGGACACCATTAGAGTTGCAGATAAGTGCTTCACATATATAGAATCATTCTCATGTAAGTGGATTTAGGCAAAAGGAGAATATGATGTTTTCCAATCTCACATTGTATGGTGGTTAGTTTTCCTTTGAAAATTTTGGCCTCAATATTGTTTTATGTGAAGTGAAGAGACTAATACTCACACAATCAATTTTTATATAGCAATCACCTATAGTCAGGTGAAACCAAGCCTTGACTATCCTTAATGATTATACATGAAGGTTTAAATATTGTGATAGGTTTCCAAAGTTAAGGAAACAATATTGATCCATTTAAAAGGTTAAGATATTAGTTATGATAACTAGTTCAATATGCACATAGTCAAAAATAAGGCACAATCAAGAAGTCCTACAACATCCACCTATAAGACAATGTGAGAATGTTTAGACAAAGGTGTGATTGATGTTTGGAACCTTTGAACATCCAACTAAACTAATGTTTCATCAAAAACCTTGTTAAAACAACAAGATACCTAATTTTCACAAGAGTCTGGTTTGGCACACAGACTTGAATTTGATGTTCACCTACAGATGCTCTAATAGAGACATAAAGATGATGAGATGAAGGTATTGAAGCTTATTGAGACATTCAATTAGGTATGAGAATGTATAAGTGTCATAGTAACAACTTTGGAGTCATAAGGTGGTAAAAAAACTTGAATCTTATCCCTTAGTTTGATAAAGCTGCATATAGATATATGTTACCTTATTTTCTCTAAATAAGGTATTTTCACATATACAAAATTCATATTTTGGTAGGTATCTTGAGGAATGGACATATATTGTGTTTTCACTCATGTATAATAATCATATGGGAAATTTATTAACCTAATAAAGGATTTTTTGGTCATGATAAATATTGTGTAGATAGGCTTCCATCTTAAGCAAATTCACACTACACACATTCAGTGAAATCTACAGTGCTTGAAGCCTAAATGACCTTAAAATCCAATAATGACATAATGGTGGCATATCTCAATGAATAGTGACTATTATGGTTTATAATGGTTATATAAGGGTCAATAAATATGAAATCATAGTGTTCATATATATAATAACACTTATAGGAGCCCCTTTTGTTCCCAAAAGGGCACCTATAAGTTGATTATAGACTGATAGCATATCAAAGAAAGGCAGTATGGATGTTGCTTATCCTTAAGCATGATATGAATGTGTTCAAATATGATATGAGATTGGATAATTCAAGGAAAACCTAATACATGAGACAAAGGGACAAATCATATACCTCCACCTATAAGAAACCTCCAAAAACTACCACCTACATTTTACATAGTTCATGGATTAGTATAGGTTAGTGAAAGGTATAAGTTGGAAGTTGGCAGAGAAGTATAGATGAAATAACCTTGATTATACCACCCTCATATTGATATTGACAATTTCAAATGTTTTTGGAAGGATGGAAATAGATCAAAGACAAATCCTAACTTGTCATTTAGCCTAAGTTTCTTAGAACCTTGCACAATCACTTGTCCCATAAGTTTGTCTAAGAGATTTGACATATTGGTGACCCTATGGAAGTGATCTAACCTTAAAATTTGGTATATAAGGTCATAAAAACCTGTTATAACTCTCCATAGTCCCATTTTGTATGTGAACATAAGAGAGATTCCCTCTATTTTGTCTTAGACAGAGGGTACTCCTAGGTAGTCTAGGTTATAGACTTGGTGAGAAGATTATAAGAGGTAATGTTTGGAAGTCTTGAAGCATTTAATAAAGGTATGATGAGTTAAATCAAAGGTGAAAAAGTGTGAATCAACACTCATAGTCCTGATAAACCATTGAGATGTGGTTATGGGAAACTAGAACACAGTCAAGCCTATTAGGCCTAGACTAGACATAAGCCCTACAAGGGTCTAGCCATCACTACCATGACCAAATTAACCTTAAAATATAGTTGAGAGCCTTAAATAGAAGATATGAGGTTTATCACAACCTTTGTTTTATAGAGAGATTACATAGGTTGATCATTTTGACCTAATTTCATGACAAGGGTACACAAAACACACTCAAATGCTTGATAGGATAACTTCAAGAGCTCACACCAGTATGGATTGGTTGCATGGTGACCCAAATAATTGTGGAAATTTGAGGAGGGTCCTGATATTAATTTTTTTGGGAGGTTGGATGCCAACTTTTTATGAACAATCCTTAAGCATCAAAACCCTCTAAAACCCTCTTAAAACCCTATATTTGACCTAATGGATTATAAACTAATGGAGATGCACTAAAGGGAATATTTTTACCTAAAAAGTTTTAGAAACTTTTTTATGACTCTCCCGTGTTCCTTCCCACCTAATTGGTTTGTACCCTACTTGTATGGACAAGGTACAAAACAAGGTTTTTTTGCAAGTTTATGATTGTTTTATAGGTATAGAATATGATGAATAGGTGATAACCATTTGAGGGAGTCAAATGGGACCTATTATAACTCCATATGTCCATTTTTCATAACAGATAGGCATAAAAACACTTCTGTTGATTCATTCACCTCAAGTAGTCTTAGATAGATAGTGAAAATGAAGAGTGACTACTGAGTGAGAAGAGGAGAATGTTGGAAGATAAATGACTAAGAGGGGGGGTGAGGGTGAATAAGTATTCAAAAACTTTATTTAAAAATCTTACTTAAGTAATCATAGATAATTTAAACAAGCATGTATATCTTAGTAAGCATAAGCATCAATCCATAAGAACATGAAATATATGAACACAAAATATATGTAGGAAACACTCAAGGGGAAGAAAACCCACTGATGATTCAAATGTACTATAGTATTATAAGACAAACACCAACTTTAGTGAAGCACCCACTTCACATGGAACATCAACCCCAACTACCTAAGCACCAACTAAGTTGGGCTTTAACAAGCACCAACTTGCAAGGAGGCACCAACCCCCTAGATGACTCAACACCAAATTATCCACTTAAAATTTTCTATAAACTTTATAATACCTTATTTCTCATATAATATATTATGATATTCTTCCTCATCTCTTTACACATTTCTATCCCTCTCAAACTGAGCTCTAACCTTCTTCACTCGACTATCCCTCTTCTTGACTTGATTAGGTCATATGACCTTGATCCTCATATGTATACCTCCTAAATTATATTCATGATATCCCTATGATGGTCTGAAATACCTTTTATACTTACAAATTTTCTATTTCATTTACTTGTTCTCTACTCACTTCAATAGGCCTAAAATAACCTAGTATTTATATAAGTCACTAGATCGTATCCTTCTTAATCAGCCACATACTTTAAACCTCTTAGGTCAGCTATGTCATAGGTCTTAGCATACCATAATAACATGATTCAATAATAACTTGATCACATATTGGTCAGTCATAGCTCATATAGATCTTACTCATCTATTAGGTCTTCATAAGACCTAATAGGCCTTCTTACCCTTTGATCTCCTTGAAACACTTTAAAAATTCACATGCATTAGGTGTGCTTCATATGCCACTCAAATATAACCTATAAAACTTCAATTTATGTCTAAAAAATATTTTAGGTTCAACCATCACTTGAACCTTTTCTCAAAACATTGTTCACAATAGGTCTGTGCATACACAAAAAATCTCTCTTGAATAACTAAAGCATAAATATACTTTTGTTGAAAAACCTATTAGTAAAAAAGTTAAACCATATTGAATTATACTTATTGGATCTACTTCAAACTTGGACTAACATTAGAATGGTCTAAGGTTGTGGGATACCTATAGCTAGACCAAACCTTTAGTTTGTGAGGCTAACTCCTCTGAATACATCAGTTTTGGATTAATTACTAAAACCTACTTAATTTTGGGGTGAAAAAGGTTATAAATAAATTTAAATTGAAATACTATTCCATTGTTGTTGATACACCTATATTTCTAGTTCATCCACTCTATTTGAACTCCTATAATACTAATAAGTAATGAAAACCAGTGAATCTTATAACTCTATATGATTCTTATGCAACAATATTTCACATAGATGTTTCATCATGTGATCAAATCATGAGGGAAATTATGGAAGGCTTAATTCAAAGAACTAATCAATCAATATATCCATTGTTAACTCAGTTACTCAACATCAAACATTATATATGACCTATATAATATGACATACTAGTAACTAGGTGAGATTAGGACTTATCAAGGGAGAAAATACTACCACATGTGAAAATAAAACTAACATAATCATACTAAAAAATTATAAATAAATCTAAAAATATAAATTTTATTATCTCAAGAGGTTTACAAAGCTCAATCTTGGCAGAGTTTCATCATGCCCAAGAGAGGGATCCTAAAAATAGGCCTAAAAAATGAATATATAGAGAATGAAAGAGAACTAGCCAAGAGAGTGGCATAAAAAATATAAGAATAAGTCAAATAATAATCAACTCAATTCAAATATTAGTTACAACTTTTAGTCATTAGTCCTTCATCACATTTGTCTATGTCTAAGCCTTGCATGAGCTTTTTGGCATAAAAAACAAGGTAGTGGACCATTTTGATTTCTTCAAACTCCTTTTGAAACATGATAAATAATTACTTATCTAATAACTACTTTTAGCATGATATCAATTTAATTAAATAACCCTTCTTTCATGAAGACCATGTAACATGCATTGATTGTTAGTTACCTCATGATTGACACTTAAGATCAATTAACTCCTTCTTTATCCCTCTTTTGCATTAATTATCACTTAATATCTATTTGTGCATGGAATATCCACTTGAAAAGTAGTTATGAATCATGATAACTCCACATTTTCTCTCATCAATAGCTTCCTACACCATTTTCTACTTCATTGGATTGACCAAATAGGCCTACTAGGCTAATTAGGTGTAGTAACCTAACTTCCTATATGTTATAGCTCTAATAACCTGCATTAAACCATTATAACCTACAAATATAATGATATTCAGGACTATAACAACTACTCATATCATTAAATAAGTCCTTTTGATTAAGAAACACTTATAACTTAGTCAAACTAGTTGACCAGGTCAAACTATCTTCAATTTTGTAGACCAACTAATTTGAATGAGATGATAAAGGAAATTTTATGCATTTATTTGATCATATGATGGATTGAGGAGGAGGAAAAAGTGCAAAAATTCACTCTCCATGGATTGGAATCTATTAAACTACCTTATACCTTTCCTTTTGGCACTTTTTCTTTAAAAACCCCTCTTTTCTACCATGTCCTTATAGTTTAATGCATCACAATACCATTAATAGGATCCTCTATAAGTTTACCTCATGTTTCAATAGTTTATTAGGTGATTCATGGGGTTTTGGGTGCAACAAACTTCATTTTTTTTCAAAATTAATTTGTAGGAGGGTTTGGGAAGGTTTTGGAGGTGAACCTTCTTAATAATGGTTCATAAATTAAAAAACTCAAAAAAAAACTTATTACCATGTATATTTATTAAATATACCCCCTTAAATTTCGTGAGAAGCTTAGGTTCCCATGTAAATAGTGTGTAAAGATACGTACGTAATGAAGTTTCCATGTAGTATTTTGATTGAATTCTCGACATGCTTATACTCTTAACGATGGTTCATAAACCTCAAGCCCTCAATAAAACTTAATACTTCATGGATTATAATTACATATTGGTACTAAAAAAATTATAAGAACATTTGGTCAAACTCTCCTTGTGGTGAAAGATATGAGCTCTTGATCAGGTGGGTCGAATGAGTGTCTTAGACTGTATAGTTTGAATTTATCCTTAAGGACCAAATTGAACCTTTATCCTATTATTATTTAATTTAAGACACATTCATGGGACCTATAACATCTACTTAAAAATTTTCATGGTGTCATATTTTCTTAAAAGGTTTGAAAGTGCCTTTATGATGGTGTGAGCCTATAGGTCTTAAGACTAGATTTTAGGCCTAAAAGGCCTAATACTGAGTTTCATAGTTTGAGGAACATATAAGAGGATATGAATTGTAAAACCATTGTTTCAAATTCATTTACACCCTTGATAATCTCTTAAGATTCCCTTAGGGTTTATTTACAATTGAGCCTATATAATCCTTATAAATGGGTTTGATGCTTTTTCTTGTATCACTTGAGATTAAATCTAATAAAAATATTCTTATCTACCTTTCTCATCTCTCCTTACCTTTTAATATTTTTATGATGTCTTGAAACACTAACCTTATCACTTGTATTTCACCATTAGTAAATAGGCCTATATAGCTTCTTCTTAAACCTACCCTCAAGGGCATCTAACTTGAAAATTTGAACGTCATATCCTATATAGAGAATATGAATTCATTAAAATCATAATTACATATATCATAACATCTTCATGAAGTTTAAAACCTTTTTTATTCTTAAAAACTCCTCTCAAAATCTCACTTATCTATTTTTTATGACTATCTGATGACTACAAGAGGTCCGTGTAAAAGTAATGACTATCTCCTTCTATGGTATGATTTGTAGGATAATATTAATAGATTTTTATATTCCTAGTGATATTTAAAAAAAAAATTAGGTCTTAATTAGACCAATAGATATCTCAAAATCACCAATTTCCCCAAAATAGTCTTCCAATGTTGATTGTGTGTGTAGGCATTCAAGACTATGTTTTCATGCTTTTAGATTTTTCTTTGGGTCTGAAAATACTAAATAGGATTTTGAATATGTTAAAAAATCCCTCTTGTAATCTCTCTATGACATGACTATCAAAACACTATTTTAGGTATGCATTTGTGAGAAATGAAGGTGTTTGGTTTTTAGTAATCATTTCATCATCTTTTGGTGTTTTGAATTCCCCACATGTCATTTGAAACCTTCTCAACAATATCTTTCTATCATATTCACTCCCTTTAATTGTTTTTATGATGGACATATTCCTAATTCTATATAATTAGCCTGTGTAGTGATTTCATGAGATTATAGTACCTTTTATGATCTTTGATGCAGGTTTGGAAAATATCAATTTGTCATTTTACTTGTATAGGAGATGTTACAAGTTTAACCTTTAATCACAAGTATCTTGTATTTCACCTTCAGAGCATGTTATTGTGTCAAATAAATTGTCATTTATATGGATTTAGGCACTCATTTCAAGGTTTAATTTAATGTAGACTTGCTTGGAATTTGAAACTCATGTTCCTATGATCTCATTTAAATCATCATTAACCTATAAATCATCTGTTTAACATGAAACTATTTCATTAGACCAATTTACTATCATTCTCTTCTTGCTTGGAAGTAGACATGTTCTCATGGTTGTAGATGGTGTCTATGAAGGTAAATGATTGTGTTATGTTTGTGATTTGAACCTTATGACCTGATAAAAAATCTTGACACCATTTCAAAGACTCTTCAAATATGTCAAAAACCTTATAAACCCAAAGAACATGATAAGACCTTATTGTCTCAATGTTTTACATAATATATATATGGTTTAAGAGTCTTTTAACCTAGTTGTAGGTGAAGATTCTCTTGGGAATGTAGATTTAACTAATTTTAGTTCTCATTTATAGAATACCCTTGATATAAACATTATATGCATCTCTTTGTGATACTGTATTATTTATACCATCATCCATTCTTCTTGAAAACAAATCTTTCTTTTATCATATACTTAATTATGCATGATGTTCAGGCCTTTGTATGGATTGTGACAGGGTTTTATATGTTTGGAAAGATGGTAAAAGTAACAAGATGTTCATGAGTCCTTCACTTGTAAAATTATCTCTTAATAGTTTTAATAACCTCACTTGAAGGTAAAATTCCTTGAAAGTCTCTTCTATAACTTGTTAGAACTCCTTGGCTTATGATTGTAACCTTGAAGAAATGACTATAGGTTACCTTCCTTTGATAATATTGACCTTAAATCAACCCAATGATCTTGTACAATTTTGATCTTGAATGAATCCTAGTGCCAAATAAGAGTTATCAAGATCCATTCATTTCAATATTTTTATTAAGGTTTCAAGATTCTCCTTAGCATTGTTATATGTGACTATATATGCTCTATTTGTATAGACTATGTGTAGATTTTAGACCTTAATAAGGTCATAAAACTATGTTTATGAACCTTTTCCTTTAATCCAAACATCTTGATAATGTAGTTCAAACTTCTTCATGCATAACCATGCCTTCTAGTCCTTCAAAACATCATTTCCATGAAGCACATCTTTGTTTGTACTTCTTATTGGCTATAGATGGATGTTTTCTCTCTATTAGTAGGGTTTCAAGGTCTACATATATTCATTAATATCCATGATAGTCTCTACCCCTTTTTACTCCTTATGATAGTGGATCCATGAGATGGAGTTGAATGAAATTGATATGATGCTTGAAGGATGATTGGAACATTGAATGGAAGTGAAAATGGAGCTTATGCAATGATAGAACATAGTGAGAAGATAGTGTGATGGAAGTAAATAAGATATAGGTGATTAACATCATGAAATGGGGATGTCAAGACCATTTTTAGAGACTTATGCAAACAAATGTGTATCCTCTACAAGACATATAAATTTGGAGGCCTTTGAAGTAGCATAAGATGCTAAAATGGAAACCTAGGACTCTGCTAAGATCCTTAACAAATGCTAAGAAACCTTAACATATGATAAAAAGTGACTCCATGAGAACTTTTGAGAGACATTAATGGTTTCCTTGCTATGAATATTTGAATAAACCTTTGAGAATATTGAATGAGGTAGATATAACATGAATGAAACCCCTTCAAATAAGAAACCAATAAATCTTAATGCTCCTCTCTCCTGGACCATACAAAATTACTTTACATGCTTGTATACTATATATTTGCACTATTATTCATTTTTTATATCCATATTCCCCTCACATGTGTGGATAGGCACTAAATAATTCCATGGAAAGGTTAATCATGCTCTTGAGAAGCTCTACAATCTTGAATTTTTCTACCATGATGCTCAAATGAAGAGAAAAATAAAAAAATTGACTACCTTCTTGGATGAAGGAGAGATAGTGAGTGCCTTGAATTTAAATGGATGGTTCATGAAGGAGAGAGTAATCTTCTCTACAAGTAGACTACTCAGAACTACCAATTGGCTTTAAAACATAGTAAAGAAAACATGATCTTTTGACAACTAATTAAACATACTCAAGGGATTTCAATGCATTAAAATGATCTTATAAAATCCTTATAACAACCTCAAAAAATGAGATCATAAGCTCTAATGGAAACTATTTGTCTTGTAGACCAATCTGTAGACTTTCTCTCTCATAGACTTCACTTAGTCAAATAAGCCATCTAGGCTTTAATGTTTCAACCTCTTATACTAATTTCTAGGCTTCTTCAGAGCATAGATAGATCATTCATGTCCCAAAAAACAACATAATATGAATTTGGTTCATAAAATTAAGGAAAAGAGCCTCCAAATCATCACTAAAACTTGCTTACCTAGATCTTCCAGTTCACCTTCAAACATAGTCATGGTGATAATGATCTTCAATACTTGTGTATACAATTTTAGAGACTTGTAATGTATGTGAATAATCTTATAAGATCATTATACCAATATAAAATAGATAGATAACATGTTAAAAATTTTAATATTTTTATTTCATACCATTCTCACAACCTCACATCTTCATTATCTCATCTGCACTAGATAGGTCAAATTATGAGCAACTGTTTCAACATATCCACTAACCTCCAAAACATCTATCAAACATGAATATGTTATAGGTGTTGAAAAAATTATCCATTCACTTGGATTCATCATTAATACATGATAGTACATAACTAATCAAATTTTCACTTCTACTTGGTTTTCTCATTGTCTATACCAATAGGAATGTTAGCGATAGGTCAACTTGTATAACTAGTTTAGAACACCTAAGGTCCAAAATCTGATCATAAACCACCATAGATATCTAATACAAGTCTCAAGCTTCAACCTTAATCTTGTTTTAACTTGAATTAACCTAATGATGAGATGGGAAAAACTTCTCCTCACTCAAGTGAAAAAATGGAATCACCCCAGGGTTGTGGGTATCCCTATTGGAGGGTGGATCTCTAGATTAAGGGCTAGCTCCCCTTGATGTACCATTTAAGCTCATATTCCTATTACTAAAAAATTAGAGGGGATGAAAAGGGTTATAAAAATTGAAAATAAACATATTATAATATAGGTGATGCACCAAAATATTTTCTCTACTCATACCTTCAACATACACTTGAAACTATACACAATAGCACATACACTTTATTCAACATCAATTTCTCCTCTCACATCAATGCTTCAACATGGGGTCTTGAGGATGACATGGGATAGGAGGAAATGAAAAATAGGAATTATAAGACACTATATTGAGTAGCCTACTCACTTAAACCTACATTCTCTTCAGACACTTTTTGTTGACCTGCAAGAAGGAAATCACAATACACTAGGTACTAATGGAATCAACATGTGAAGGTAAATGGAAATTACACTTGCACAAGACTAATACCAAGAGTGTATAATTAATGAAATATTTTAATGAGGTAAAAAACTTGTATTTATTTATTTAAGGTAAAATTTTGTTAGGGATTCACCATACCCAGGCAGAGAGATACAAACATGGCCAAGAAGGTCCAATTTATAGAATTTGGAAGGAGAGAGAGAGAAGAGCAGTTGAAAAGGCACAAGGACATGTGTAACCAAGTTAAAATAAATTAAAAATACATTATAGATAATTATGGGGTGATCCATATATTTTAAATATTTAAAAATATCATCTTCAATCATCCAAGACCTGTAAATGGTCAAAAAACCTCTTTTCTATGCATAGAAAACTGCCCCTCATACGTGGTCTTACAAAACTACCCAAACTCTACATATGATTAGTTTTGATGATAAATATAAGTAATATGTGTTACTAGTAATCCCTCACATGAATTTTTGAGGATTATAACCATTTCAATCATCTTGGTCATGCATGATCACACTTGGTAGTCTCAAAATAACTATTTTCCCTTCACCCTTCACAATTGGCATCTAAAAAATCTTCATACTTGAAATATGATAAATAAAATAAGATAAATTAAATTTTTAATGAATTTAAATGGAATAATTTACAATAAATTATCCTTAAAATTTCCTCCAAATGAAGATTTGTTACTTTCTCTAAGTCCTCACTAGCTGGCTCACTAGACTTGCTAAAAGTGATATTATAGTTGGAACACTTAGAATTTTTTTAATGAGATTAAATTAATTTTAGGAGTTATATAAATTTTAAATATTCCCTCCATAGTTTGTTTCATCTTCTTACTCCTTTTGTAGCTTGCATACCACTCAAAATGGTCAAAACAAGCCCTATTTTCCTCTGATCCATATAGTTTCATACAAAAAAATCACATGTATGGGATCATATTGGAGTTATAAACATATTATATTCATAAATAAGACTCAAATTCCTCCATATGGTGTCACTTTAGGCTCATTTCCACCTCTAGGTCTCAAACAGGGTTTTAGGAGTGTTTTAGAGTGACCAACCCTCTTAACATTTGTTCATAAAGGTGGCATGCTATAATTATTTAAAAATTACACTTTTGGCTTATTTAGGACCCAATAAAACTTCCTTGAAAATATCCAAGTCCCATGCAAGAGATGATGGAAGTTTCTAGCATTTGAAGTTGGCTATTTGAGTCATTTTAGGCCTTTCATGAGGGCTTGGGAGCTTCTAAGCCAAGAATTGATGTTATGATTCATTTATTTTTATAAAAATAGATCATAAACATATATATGATCCCAAAAAACATGTTACCATAATTTTACTATCTCCTTAAGATCAAAAAATTAAAACTTACACTTGTTTGGCCTTAGACCTAGACCTTGCCATTAGGCCTGCTTGCCATTTGAGACTCAAATTGACACTAAAATGGATTAATTTCACATATTATGGATAAAAAATATCTATATTAACCCTTAAAACATTTTACAATCAATTGTAATGCATTTAAAATTCCAAAAATACAAATGACCCCTAGTTGGGCTTTTAGGCCTAAGGATTCCCACTAGGTATGCATGCAAACCTCCTAGGTTGGAGAAACTTGTATGATTATAGAAATTATATTAAGGTTTAATAGGATTATTTATGTCCCCTACAGATTATAAAATCATAAATTTTTCCTTGATATCCTTTTGGTTCAACATTTCATCATTTTTTTCTAAAATTGGCACCTCTAAGCACACCAAAACTGCCCCTGGTCTGAGACAAAACAATGGGTGTTTTCAATATTATATAGTAAAATATTAATATTTTATAATGTTATATAGTTACTAAGGGTACACTTTCCCAAAATTTATCTCTCAAATCCTCCATTTGGTCCTCCAACTCTCCAAGTTTGCAAGGTAGACTTTTGTGAAAGCATAGTTTGGGGTGGGCAAGGTATAGGACACACGTGGAAATAAAATAATGATTTTATATTTATTTTGATATTTTAGGGGATAAAAATAACTTTAATTATGTGTTAAAATCATTATATAGTTCACTTTACCCTTTAAACACCTCTTATTCTCTTGGGAAACATGAATTATGCCTATAATGTCTAGAAAAGGGGAAAACTTGTTTTATGCTTTGGTTGTAGGTGTTTTTAGCTTTTTATATGATTTTTAAACACAATTAAATCCTGATATAATTATTAAAAGCTAATTAGGGTGATCATAAATCAAATCTCCAAGGTTAATTTCAATCTCTTACCTTAGTTCATCCCTTGAATTCCAAATTAGGCCTTTGACCCTTAAGGACTGAGATAATCCCCTTAAGCCATGGCTATAGGTGTGTTTGAGCCTTATTCCATGGATTTATAACTCTATCCATATTTAATAGGTAATATATTTTATTATTCATGCTGTAAATCCACATATAAGCCTTCAAACCAAGTTCAACTTTCAAACCTTAACCTCACTATCAACATACCATGTTGACCGTGTTTTGCATTTTAGGCATGTTATAGGTTAATCTTGGTAAGAGTTAGACTTAGTGAATGATGTATAGGGTTTGCCTTGATCACCTTGGAGTCACCTCTCACTACTTTAACTTACATATACTTTGAAATATCCATATGAGGTATAAGCATCAAACATCCACCTTACTGCCAACATACCTTGTGATTGACTATAAATGCCTATTTCTAGCCCTGTAGACTTCATGGTAAGGCATTCAATCTTAAAAACGTGTGTATTAGGTCTTTGGTGATCTCCATAGAATCACATTATCTTCATTTAACTAACCTAAATACCACTTTTGATCTCAAAATACCCTTTTCACCTTGACTGCCACCAATACCTCATCCTTGGCTGTAGGTATATGTTCATAGGCCTCTACGTTAGCTAAGGGTCACTTGGAGCATGTTAGGTGTATCCAAGGTTTATTTAGCTTAAATTTATCCTTGTAGGACTTAAAAATTAGAATTATATTCTTATTTAGGAGTCATTATACCATTTTTTATGTCATTCATCAAAGCATTATCCTCATTGCCTCTTTGCCCTATTTACGGATAGGGGGTGGGCTAAAAGGGTCATTTCATGCAATATCCTCATTATCCATCGCCTAAGTGATCAGGACTATTTTTTAGGAACCTTAAAAATTTTAAATTTTACCTCAACCTGGACAAGGTCTAGGACTCTCATATGTATTTCAAGTTGAAAATCTCCTTCAAACTCCTATAGACATCACTACCACAATTTAGTGAGTTTTTGGCAATTTTGAGGCCTTTAAAAACCATCTTCCACTCCTCTTTTTTCCCTCAAAATTGGTAGAGTTATAGCATGTGGATAGGGATATTAGATGATCTAATAAGGAATATTTAAAAATATATTTGTCATGACATATGTTATTCTAAATAACCCTCAGGATCCCTATTTGGCCATTTTAGGGACTGTTGACCCAAAATAATCAAGTCATCATTTGAAGTGGAAACTTCTTCTTAGCATAACATCTTAGCTTCATGGCATGAAATAAAGGATCCTTGGATATTATAGGTGTCAAAAATAAGCTCTATCATTCATTTACAACACTCATTCCTCCATACAATCCTCTTGGAGAAGGTGACTCCTAACATTCTGTGGACAAGGTAATGAGCAAGGAAACTAGGCAATTTTAGCCTTGACAGAGTTGTTAGTTTGACACCTCACCATGGAAATTTGATGAAAAATCCTTATATACATGAATAAAATATGATTTAATACCTCATATATCTCCTCCCACATTGTAAAACTCAAATTTCTCATACATGGCTATCAACTTGGAAAATAAGCACAATTTGAACTCTCCTTCAAGTGGCATTGAAAGAGAAGTGTTGGATGGTTTAATCACTATGTAAAGGACCAAATTAACACCTATAAAAACCTCATCAAACTCACACATTTCCATATATTCCTAGAAACAAGAAACATATGCAAACATACACCCCTCTTGGATGCAATTCTATAAAAGGTTACCTGGATTTTTAAGGATTATTCATAAATGAGGAGGAAAAAAAACACAAAATCCTATTACTAAACTAAGTAAACTGAGAGTATAATCCACTTGTATAAGCACTCCTTCCAACTCTAGTTATACCTTCCGTACCAAGTGCTCGAAGTTGACCTTCCTTTGCATGCCAAGAGGAAAAGGGAGAAAAATGAGTTTTTGACGCATTTTTTATGAAATTTATTCAATAAAAACATGAATATGACCTGTGGGAAAGTTAAGAGTCACACCACCATTTTTTTACAAGTGGCACACTTCCCAAGGAACTGTACAAGTGTCCTTTTCTCTCTCTTTGGCCAAGAAAACTAACTTTTGTCTGAACAACCTATAATTTATTTAGTTAAGTCAGCTTCCTAATAATTATAAGGACACATGGGCGATGACATCAGCTTTTTTAACTTGCACAAATCCCAAAAAACCCATACAAAGCATTAGATACACTTAAAATGACCTCTAAATGACCCTAAAATGATAAATAGACCTAGGGGACTAATAACCAAAGGTAGAATAACATGAAATTAAATTAATTGACCTATGAAACACCTTATAACAACATATTACACCCTTTTAAATGCTTGAAAGTGATGTTTTTTACTAAGGGTACCTTATTTTGACTTAAAAGTTAAAATTGGTCAATGCATCTGTTTATCAACTTTGAATCAATCAAATTTGACTGTTATAAAAAAATTTATAGAAAAAATAACTTTCTTTTAGGGTCTACTCACTCACCTGAGAAACCAATCACACTTTAAGGTGCTTCATAGAGTTAACCAGAACCTGCAATTACTTATCTAGCCATACCAAACCATTCTGGGCACTTTTGATCAATTTATTTCATATCAGGGCATTATTAGGGTTCTTCGATCCAAAACTCAGAAGATTTGGTTGAAAGATAATTCAATAAATAAGAACAACATAATAACAATAATGTTATCTCTGAGAAGAGATGTTTTATTCATCAAAATTTGTAGATCCAAAAAAATGCCTATCTCTAAGAAGAGATGTTTGATTTCCCTTTCAGGTTACATATTCATTTATACACATTTTTAAGGTAGGAGGAGGATTTGGAATGTCACCAATCTTGAGGGATATCAATTGGTTCAACTTCCATGATTTAAAACAATACAAAATTTGAGGAATTACTATTATAAGAAACTTTTTATTTTTAGACTACACTACTAAAATTGAAATTTGGGGCACTTCCATTGGGTTTTTAGGGGTAAAAATTCATTAAGAAAATATCCATGCCATCTCACTTCATTCTTCTCATTCTTAGCTTTCCAACGGTTCAAACGGTGAGTCGATTGGAGCTACGGTGAAAAAGTTATGGCTCCCAGAAGTTTCATCATCAATTAGGGTAAAACCATCACCTGAATTATCACCTAAAATTTTGCTCAGATAATTCTTTGAGGGTTTAAGACATCTTATAGTCTTAAAAATCATTCATAAATATTATCCCCTCATTCCAAAATCTAATGCTTTGAAATTTGGGTTAGGACCTTTCCCCATCTACCATGAACATATTAAGTCCTCATGTAGATGTTTCTCATGCCAATGAGCACTTGAAAAAAACTTTTTGGGTAGACAAATATTCAAAATATGCACTTAAGAGACCTTAAAACAATTTTTCAAGCCTTTTATTTCAAACCATGACCAAAAACTTCATCCACATGGCTATAATATCTTGAATCACTTCTTTCAATGCTTACCTATTCACCCATACCTTATAAACTAATCCTGATACCCCATCTGGCCACCATCTCTCTCTTTACTTTATAGGCCTTAACCTACAAGTTTGAATAGGTCTTGAAACTAACATTCACTGTACAAGCTCTCAATACCTCATTTAAAAAAAAAACAACCTCTCTCATGAATAGACATTGTCAATATTTTCATATGTCTTATCAATAGTTCATGTTACTTCATTAGGCTAAGCAGGGTTTAAAACTAGTCTAGTTGCAGACTTGAACTAAAGTACTTACCTCTATAGGCTTCACCTTAAATCTATTATACATGTTCCAATACCTCTTATTTATGCTCAAACAACCTTATACAAACACTCTTCTTTGTAGCTTCAACAGACATCTTCTTAGCTTCAATGAAGCATCTTCTAAGATAGTTACATAGATCTTTGGAGCTTGACTAAAGATCTTCATATCTCACATGGAACATCTTCAAAACTACTTACACAAATCTTTGGAGCTCAACTAAGGATCTTTATAACTCACTCATTTCATCATGCTATCTACACATACCTTCTCACAAGGTCTAGACAAAAAAAATTAAGATATTTGACACTTCACACTGATCTATATTCACTCATGCTGATCTCAATGATATCACTAACAAACTTCAAATAGTACTCTCATATTATTTTTCTCATATATAAAAAATACTCACTATGATGGCATAATAACTCATCATACCCATACCTAAAATATTACTTGACTATGCACCTTCACAATAACCTTTGACGTCAATGACAATATCAATGCCAAAACTGAATAATTAATGACAATGCTCAACAATCTTCCCCTTTGTCATTGATGGAAAACACATTCAAAAAACTTTGGAAACCACTCTTGATGGCAACCATCTCCCAAATCTGGCTCTTACCTTTTTTTCACCCTTTTTGATCTTTCTCTCCTTTTGACATTAATGACAAAGGTCTTCTATAACTATCATCTCTTTCAAAATGAACTCAGATTACAAGACCACTTTGACATAGATCAAGCTTAGTCAAAAACCTAAATATATCCCCCTCAAACCAAGCATCCACCATGATTTTGTTAATAGTAGACATCAAGGATCACCTATAACTAATAAAATCATACTTTCTCCCTTATTCTAAACTATCTTCCCTTTTCATATTATTCTCCTAGCTAGTCTATAAAAAACTCAACAAACAAAATCTATGAAGCATCTCAGACACATGCTCCCTTTACCACATGCATACCTTTATTTTGATATTAGAAGCAACCAATTTCTTGACACCAACTATAGAATTAGAGACTCCCCATTTGTCTTCATAGCTCAACACATGAGTCAATAGACTCTTAAACCATCCTCATCTTTCTTCAATCATATTTACACTAATACTCATTAACACATCAATCTCAAATAATCTCAAAAATAGATACCAAAATCTTACCTCTCATATACCAATTGACTTAATTTTAACCTCAGAGCTACTAATAAGGAATTGACAATCTCCATCTTCATATCCTTGCTTGCAACATAGACAACCTAGAATCTTCTCAATATGAAACCTTCTTTTAATGTAACCTCATGATTATACTAAGAGAATAATGTCTCCATTAATTATAATACAACCACCCCTTTTCATAGGTCACTAAAATACCATTAACTTAGGAGATTCCTAGATCTCCATACTCTCACAAGACTGGATATTATTCAATGTCCTTCTGTGCTTGATTGGCACCATAGGCTTAATCTCATCATAAACCATTTGATCATTAATATGTGCTAATAATAGACATTCCTAACTTGATTTCATACCTGAGGCATGCTCTATCTCAGTAAGAAGTCAACTTTAGCTTGTAGACTTATCATGACTTATCTTTAACACCTTTGGTTTCCATACATTCATTTGCCTTCTTTCTTGCACTCTAGGGGATTCAAACTTCCTATTTTGACTTAATAACCTTCTAACTCTATTAGGATAGAATTTTGTAATGTGTCCTACATTATGGCAACTGTAACAAACCACCTTACACATACCATTTGACTAATATGAATTATGACTCCTTCCATAGTTCTATGAGTACTCATTCTTGGAGGGTCTTCTACATTCTCTTGCAATATGACCAAACTAACTGCATACAAAATAGTAACCATTGAAATAACTAGTATACCTTATATAATTAGGATGTTTGATAGGTATTTTCATGTTGATATTTTTATCTTCAATAGTCTTCTTTTTTATTAGAGATGCCTCCTTTTGGTCTTCTTTGAAACCAAGATTTGTCTTGTCACTTGTAAACTTTTGAATACTCAAGATATCATCTAGAGCCTCAGTACTCTTTTCCAACTTCACAAAGCTTTTCACCTTGATGGATTCTTCATTAAACTCAACTTTTAGGTATTTTATTTTAGTTTCATACCTAATGTATTCTTATTCTTTAGACTTTGGGCTTGAATTGACTACCTCCATATGTGCCTCAACTTGATTGGTGAGATCATCATTCTCCTTGGCAATGTTAATCAACCTTTCCTCAAATAATCCAATCTTATCCTCATATTACTTAATTAATGATCTTAGATTGTGATTATTTATCCTTTAAAATTTTAACTCGTCTAGGGCACTTACCACTCTACCTCAAAGTTTACTTCAGCTTCTTCATCTAAAACTATATCAACCATAAGGCCTTTCTTACTTGAGCAACCCTCATCATCTAATTTTATATCCATGAAAAAGGTTCATTATTGTAATGTTTAGGTTCATTATTACCATCATCATTGTCAGATGTGCTTGAATCACTTACATCAGATGAGTTGTCTTCTTTAGTGTAGAAACTTCTATTATTTTTGAAAGTTCCTTTCCTTCCTTCATACTTCATGAAATCCTTTTTGTTTTTATCAAGATTATAGGTATTCTTATGATGTTCATCATGTTATTAATCATTCTCATATTTATCCTTGTTAAGATACTTGGATGCAAAGTGACCAATCTTGCCATAGTTGAAACATTTGAAGGAAACTTACCTTTGTACTTACTAGATCCAAACCTCAACTTCCTTAAAAACATGGCTATAAGTTGATCATCATCAATATCTAAGTATTCCTCATCATTTACCTTATTATCTTTTGAATTTTTCTCAACTTTGAAAGTAAATTACTTATTAGGAGGTCTTCTTTCATTAGTTCTCATCTCATAAGCAGTCAAAATGCCATGAAGCACATCCATATCTAGCTTGTCCAAATCTTATATCTCTTTTACTAAAAACACCTTAGAGTCAAAATTAGGAGTTGATATCAACACCTTTTGAATAAAAATAGACTATTTCATTTATTCTCCTAATCCTTTGATGATATTGACAACTTCATCAACCCTTAATAGGTAAGATATAATGGTTTCATATTCATTCATCTTCAGGATTTCAAACTATCTTCGGTGGGTATACAACTTGGCCATCTTTACCTTGGTGTTTGCTTCATAAATAGTATTCAACTTGTTCAAATATCTTTATCTGATTAATAGTGCATTTCCTTCATAAGATCTACCTTTGATAGTCCAAAAATAATGACATTCATTGCCTTGGAGTTATTTTCCCTAACTTTCTTACATGTTATATCTATTGGCAAAAAAACTATAGCCATCCAAAAGTGATTGCTAGATATAATGACCTTAAGACATCATATATATCTAATCTTGACATTTCAAAATGCATAATTGGATCCATTGATTAATGGAGCCTTATTGGTAGAGAAACCACCTTGAGCTTTCTAACTAGCCATCCTTGCTTCTAGGATCTCCTTTAGGTTTGTAGACCTAATTCAAAGGACCAAGATCTAATAAATTTTTTTGGAAGCTAAATGATTGAGAGGGGGGTGAATCCATCCTCAAAAACTTTCTTTGACATTATTACTTAATCAATCATAGATCATTTAAACAAGCATGTATATCTTAGCAATCATAAACATCAATCTATAAGAGCATCAAAAAAATAAACACAATATATATATGGCAAACCCTCAAGGGGAAGAAAACCCACTGATGATACAAATGGAGTAAAATCCTATAAGACAAACACTAACTTTAGTAAAGCACCCACTTCACATGGAGCACCAACCCTAACTAGATAAACATCAACTCATCTAGGGTTTAACAAGCACCAATTTGAAAGGATGCACCAACCCCCTAGATGACTTAGCTCCAAATAATCCACCTAAAACACTCTATCACCTTTATAATACCTTATTTCTCATACAATAGATGATTATATTCTTCCTCATCTCTTCACACAGTTCTATCCCTCTCAAACTAGCCTCTAACCTGCTTTTCTCAACTACCCCTCTTCTTGACTTGATTAGGTCATATGAAATTGATAATCATAGGAAAAACTACTATATTATATTCATGATATACATATGATGTTATAAAATACCTTATTCTTCTTACAAATTTTCTATTTCATTCACTTGTTCTCTTCTCACTCAAATAGGCCTAAAACAACCTAGTATTTATACAAGTCACTTGATCATATCATTCTTAGTTGGAAACACACTTCAAATCTCATAGTGTAATATTTAATATGTATTATAATACCATAATAACATTATTTAATCATAATTTTATCACACAATGGTCAATCAAAATTCAAATAGCCCTTACTCCTCTTTTAGGTCTTATAAAGACCTAATAAGCCTTCTTAGCAACACATTAAATTTTGATCTTCTTTAAAAAATTTAAAAATTCACACATGTTATGTAAAATTAATATTACACTCTATTATACCCTATAAAACTTCACTTTAGGTCTATAACACCTTTTAGGTTTAACCATTGCTTGAACCTTTTCTCAAAACACTATTCACAATAGGTTTATGCATACACATAAAATTTGTCTTAAACAACTGAAGCATAAATATATTTTTACTAAAAAATGTGGAAAAAAATAACATATTAAAAAATATAATAACATTTTGGTCATAAAAAACTTCATCAGATGCTTCAACTCAGGGAGTACAGGCTCAAACTCTTCTCTACAAGTAGCCTACTTGGACCTGCCAATTGGCTTCAAAACACAGTCAAGAAAACATGTATTATGACACTTGAATGAACATACTCAAGGGATTTAAATGAATGGAAATTATCTTATAAAAACCTTATAGCAAAATCAAATATCCATCATAATATCTAATGGAAATCATTTGTCTTGCAGACCAATCTATTAACTTTCTCTCTCATAAACTTCACTTAGCCAAACAAACCATATTGGGTTTAATGTTTCAACATATTATAATGATTTTTTGGATTATAAAAAGCATGGATAGATCATTAATTTCATCAACTTATGGAAAAGGTCCTCCAACTCATCACTGCAACTTGCCTACCTAGATCTGCTAGCTCACCTTCAAACATAGTCATGGTGATAATGATCTTAAATACCTATGTATACAATTTTGAAAACTTTAAATGTTTGTGGATGATATTATAATATCATTATAACAATTTCATATAGATAGATAACATGGTCAAATGGCAATATTGGTCTTGCAAACCAATCTCACAACCTCATATCTTCACTATCTCATCTACACTAGATAGATCAACTTATGAGCAACTATTTAAACATATCCAATGAACTCAAAAAAATATATGCAAAATTAATATGAATTAAAGGTCTTTAAAAAATTCTCCATGCACTTTTATTTATCCTTAATCCATGATAGTACATCCCTAATCAACTTTTCACTTCTGCCTAGTTTTCTCACTATCTACACCAATAGGTTTGTTATCGATAGGTCAAATTGTATAAATAGTTTATAAAACCTAAGGTATATAAACTACTCATAAACAACCATGGAAATTTAATACAAGTCTCAAGCTTTGACCTTCATCTATTTAACAACTTTGAATCAATCAAATTTGATTATTACATCAAATTTTTGAGAAACAAGGCCTTTATTGTAGGGTCTACTCACTCACTTGAGAAACCAATCAAACTTGGAGGTGACCAAATAGTTTAATACAACCTAAAATTACTTCTCTAGCTATACCAAACCATTCTAGGTACTTTTTATCAACTTCTTTGATATCAGTTACTATTAGGGTTCTTTGAGGGTTTAAACCATCTTCTAGTCTTAATGATCATTAATAAATATTATCCCCTCATCCTAGAAACCAATGCTTGGAAATTTTATCTAGGACCCTTTCACATCTACCATGAAAATCTTAGGTCCTCATGCACGTCCTGCTTATGCCAAGGAACACTTGAAAAAACATTCTCGAGTAGACAACTCTTCATCCTCTGTACTCAAGAGACCTTAAAACACCTTTTCAAGCCTTCTCTTGTAAACCATGAATAAAACTTCATTCACATGATTATAAAATCTTGAATCACTTTTTTCAATACTCCCCTATTCACCCATGCCTTGGAAATTGATCCTGATACCCCATCTGGCCACCATCTCTATTTTTTCTTTCTAAGCCTTGACTTGCAAGTCGTAATAGGTCTTGAAACTTACCTTCACTATCCAAGCTATTAAAAACTTGTGCACAAACTCAAACAACCTCTCTTATGATTAGACATTGTCAATAATTGTTTATATGTCTTATCAACAACTCATGTTGCTTCATTAGGCCAAGGAGGGTCTATAACTAGTCTAGTTGCAGACTTGAACTGAATTACTTACCTCTATAGGCTTCACATTTAAACTCTTTTAAGTGATCCAATGCCTCTTATGTATGCTAAAAAACCCTTATACAAACACTCTTCTTCATATCTTCAAAATAACATCTTCATATCTTTAATGGAACATCTTTAAAACTCCTTACACAAATCTTTGAAGCTCGACTAAGGATATTCATAGCTCGCTCAGATCATCTTTAAAACTATTTACATAGATCTTTAGAGATTTACTAAGGATATTTGTATCACACTCATTTCATCATGCTATCTATACATATCTTCTCATAAGGTCTAGACAATACTTTACAAGATACCTTACACTTCACACTAACCTGGATTCACTCATGTTGATCTCAATGATATCACTAACAAAATTCAAATAATACTCTCACATTAATATTATAATATAGTAATAATACTCACTATTATGGCATAATAACTCATCATATACATACCTCAAAGCTTACTTTACCATGCACCTTCATAAGAACCTTTAACATCAATGCCAAAACTCAACAGTCAATGATAATGCTCAATAGAGAAGTTGTTCTGGGATATTTTTAATTTCCAAATCATGTAATAAAAGGTAAAGGGACTCTATATAGGCATCCTAACACATCTTCTATGGATTTGGTTGAGAAAATGAAGGCCACTTGGGTGAAAAATGTGAATAATGAGGCCAAGATGGATAATAAATGACTACAGATGGTGACAATAAGTGTTTAAAAGAAGGCTATGAGTTAGGGATGAATCTAGTGACTTTTATGGAATTTTTATAACCCCCCTAAGATAATTTAGATGTTTCAACTCTCCCTAGTACAATTTTGAGCAGTCAAGAGATGCCTCATCATGAAGGTAGTTTTCAAGAAGGTAGCTGGAGGTTATTTATGCCAGTTTTGGAGAGTTTTATGCTTCAGATGGAGATTTGTCAAGGAAGACCTTCCATACCTCTATTATCAAATTGATTATTATAAAATGTAACTAGTTTTCATGCCTTGACATGTGGCATTGTGACCTTTGAAGTTTCTTTCTTCTCTCTCTTCTCACACATTCTATAAATACAAACCATTTTGGCTCTTGTATTGGAATTACACACATGGTATGTCAAACCCTATTGGTTTGATATTGTATTTTTCCTTTGAAATAGGAATTGTAATCTAGTTTTTATCTAATAAACATCTTGTCTAAGTGTGTGAAGTGGTGTGTAGTGAAAATTCAAGTGATTAGTATTTATCATTGCTTTCTCTTTGCTCTTCCATGTTTAATGTAAGTTGTTCTCACTCTAAAAGGTCACATGAAGTGTTTTCAAGTGCATTGGTCTATTTTAGTGTGTAAAAATTATCCTTAGTGTCTATAAGTGACCTCTAATTCACTCAAATTGAGTATTTTCTATGCATATCACCTTCATGTTTGAAATACTAATGTTAGAGCAATTCACAATTATAAGACTAGTGTTGTGAGTCATGTTTCTTAGTGCAATGGTATGATGGTCTAGTGGATATATTTATGGTGTATCACCTCTTTCTATTAGTTTAATTTCATGTCCACTTCTATTCTTTTTCACACAAGTAAATGGTTATTATAGGTGATAAGCATTCAAGAATCAATCTAGGGATCTATCCCTTAAACTTAGAGGTCTACCTCTATCATAGGAAACACATAGGCCTAGAGGTATTCCAATGTTTCCAAAATATTTGATTAGGCTTGAACAATAAACTCTAGGGTGAAATATTTGATGATAATAGTGCTGGCATGCCCAGTGGGACCATTGTAATAAAAATAACTTGTCAAGGTGAATGTTGGTCTTAAAAACATCACAACTACATATGGTGTTCTACTCAACATTTGGTGATTCCATTCAAGGTAATATCTAGTTGTAGACAAAAGTTTTATTAGTTATTATGCTCATAATTCATGGTCCTTAATAGGTCATCTTATAGTATATTTTTCAATCACATAAACCCACCCCCTCATCCTAAACATCGTCTTGAAGTTCAACATCCTTAGCCTATCTTGACATTTGAATAACAAGAAGACTTTACAAGCTAATACGATCAAGAGAGTGAAGAAGAACTTGAGGATAACATGGCTAGGCAACATGTCTTCCTAGCCTTTAACATTGAAAATACCATCCATTTCAATGTATATGATGATATACCCCTTAATTCTACTAAGAGTGTTCCCAAATTCAATGGTGAAGTTCATGTAACCCCTAGTGAGCATATTAGGGACATCTCAAACTTTTTTATTTTTCATAATATTACTAAGGTAAACATTGCCATTAGACTCTTTACCATGTCCCTTAGAGGAAAAGCACTTGATTGGTATAGGACATTACTCGGATGGTATATCAAAACTTAAGATTATTTTAGAGAGCTATTGGCATTAAAGTTTGAAGAAAAAAGTGATCACACACCACTTATCCACCAATTAAATGTAATTCAAAGATCCCCTAAGGAGACTATGCATCACTTTAATGAGAGATTCAGAAAGACTTGGCATAGGTTGCCTCCTCCCATAAGACCACCTACAAGCTTTGTATTTCCTAGCTATCTAAGGGATATTGGTACTAACATAACCATAGTTTTTTAGTCTATGGGTGGTTACACCTTACTTGAATCATATGACATTACCATTAGAGCTATGAATGGCCTAATACAAAATGGAAATGTGCCTCCAGAAGTCTCCACCTTCTACTACCAAATATGCCAACTGCTACCCCAAGTGTTGATTAAATTCCTAACGCAAATGCTAAGTCTAGAATTTCCCCTAAGAAGGTAGAAGAGATAATTGATTGGAAGGAAAGATATGAAGCCATAGAGGCTCAATCTAGGTGACCAAATATGTAGTATGGTGTTATCAAAACCCCTACCCTTATCCTTAATAAGTAAATAGGTTCCCACTTAGAAATATGGTCAAGGTAGAGGCCAAGGATAACCTAACTTCAATAGGCCTGCTAATGCATAGAATCCAACTTCTACTTCCAATACAAGAGCCATGATACTAGTGCATAGTAATTTGATCCAAGGATATGAATGGAAACATGTTCAATTAAAGGATGAAAATAAAGGTGGGGAACAATGTTTGTTTGTTCAAGGAGGAGTCATTCCTTAGGTGTCAGTGGAATATGAAGTTCTTGTGCAAGCAAATGAAAGATGGCATCCCTAAATGGTGAACCTTACAAACTTTCTAGTTGAAGATACATATGTTCTTAACTAGAATTATTCAATTTTAGAAAATACTAGAATAAAGAGGAAGGTCTTGGGAGATGCTCATGGTGTCCATACAAGTTCAAATAGTCCTACAAGGTAATAAAGTGTGACTATAAGCATGGTAGTCCCTACAACTTCTACACATTCAAATCATAATGTTAGAAGGGATACTCAAAGTATTACAACAACTCAATCTAAAGGCACTTAGTTTCCCTTAGGGACACAATAACAGGTAAATTCTTCTAATATAAACATTATTGACTCTTTAAAGAGTGATAAGCCATCTATGTCTCTTTGGGAAATGCTTCACTTGTCTGGTCAAAAAGATCTCCTTCAAGAGCAGTTGTCTCAAATCCAACATAGACCTCAAGCATCAAATGATGGTAATATTTCTCTCACAAATGATCCTAATCACATTATTTATCCCTCTTCCAAGTCTAAAAATCATCTACCCTTCTACCTCTCTCTCATTGTGGGAGACAAACTTGTTCACATCTGAATAGTAGATAATGGGGTTAGTACTTAAATGATTCCCAAAGTTTTAGCTGATAAATTAGGCCTAAATTATGAACCATATAGTAAGGGAGTGATTTAACTTAATGGGATGCTAGCTAAGTTAGTGGGACTTATCAAGGGTTTGAAAGTTTTCCTTCATGGTTGTCATAGCTTCCCTATCCTTCAAGACATAGTAGTGGTTGACTTGCCTTCCCAATTTTCTATTTGCCTCTCAATGAATTTCAAAACCAAGATAGGAGGATAAATCTTAGCTAATTAGTTCTTCTTGGCCGTCAAGATAAGGTATGGAACAAAGGTAACCATTAAAACTCAACCAATATCTAAGTTTCATAATGAAACCTATGTAGAAGCAAGCTCTAACCTCAATTATGTCATCAATGATCATGAGGAGTCTATTATGGATGATGGAATATCTTCTAATATTGAAGGCATATTTGATATGTTCCTAGATAATTATGGTGTATACACTTATAGATATGATCCATGTATTTTCTTTGAGCAAACTGATCTTGGCACATACATCATCCATTAGGGAGCATATGAGAAATTTGGGGTAAGCATTGAACATTATTTTCCATAAGTTGTTGATGGAAATCACCTTATTAATATGTATGATGATTATAATTTTCAAAACATGATAAATTAATATGGTGAGAAAGACATTGATATTCTACCTATACTTGATGAAGGAGTCCTTGAAGATAATAGTCATGAAGAGGAAGATGACCTATGCCCAAGGTTCTATGTTATAAGTTAATAGTTTGAGTACTTGGGTAAGACTACTTCCCTTACTAAGAAGTGTGAACTTGATTATGAGTTTTTTGATGAGCCTAAAGAGCATGAAGTTGAGTGTCTTATCAAGGATGAATGTTTGACTACTAAAAAATAAGTTATAGTGATAGAAGATTTTAATGAACATAAGATAGAAAATTCTATGTTTGAGGAGTAGTCAATACCTCAACATGAGGTTAAATATCTCTTAGATGTGTTGGAATAGAATTAAGACAAAATTGATGGTCCCATACATCAAGTGCATCATGAAAAATAAGAATATTAAGTTGAAGCAACTATGATAACTCCCAAGTTGTAGTTTGAGAAGTGTCAATCAGACATGATAGAAGTCAAGAAGTTTGTAATTTTAAACAAGGTCCTTGGAGGGAAAAATGGAACATCCTTGAAAGATCCAAGTAGGATAATTGTAAACAAAAGAAGAGCTATGGATGGTAAGTCTTTTGACCATCCACATAAGCAAGTGTTTGTTGACAATAATGTTCCACATGATGGATTGCTTTCATGGAGCATCAATGATGCAAGAGGTACTATATTTGACCTTGGTTGAACCATGGTGATTTGTTCTTCACCTCAAGTTTTTGAGGTCTTTTACATATTATTGGTGCAATTTTTATGCACACTAATTCATAATGAGGTAGCCTCTACCATTTTAGGATCTCAATAAAGGTAAGATCCATTCTAGGGTATTAGTTGCAACTATGTGGTTTAAACAACCAGGTGATGGAATAGCAGGTAGGGAATGCAGGTTGTTAACTAGGACTATGCATGGATGAGTGGTATCTAAAAGAAAGTCAAAACTAGGTGAATTGGCATATGGATGGATACTAATCTAAAGTGGGTAGCACTTAGGCATTAACTCAAAAATAGAGGGAAAGGTAGAGCAAAAAAGGACTCTATGACTTCAGGAATTACCTTTTAGGATGGACTCTTTATAGACAAGTGCTTTCAAAACCAATATTTATTGCTAGTAGCTATTGCACACACACATACAAACATGGTAAAATAGGATGCGATATTTTGATATAAGAAACTGAAGGATCTCAGTCAAAGCTCACTCTTTTTGAAGTAGATGTTACACATATATACTTAAGAGATTATGACTTAGACCAAGGAGGTATTTGGGATAAAAATTTCACATGCACAAAATATTGTATCATTTAAAACACCTCTACACATTAAGAATGATGAGACATTCAACTTACTTGTAAATACTCAATATAATTATCAATTCTTCAATAGTTATTGCACATCTAAAACTAGCATATTAATCATAACAAGAAGAATTCCTCATAACTATTGCACACTAAGAATTACTAAATCAAATAACCAAAATATAAAACCAAATTACATAGAATTTGGAAAGAAAATACACCAACACATGAGTGACAATCAAAAATTGATTATAATTCTATATTGAATTTTCTATCCCTTGAAAATGAGGGTTACATATGTTTATATAGACTTGGGAAAGGGTCGCCTCATCCTCCAAGTGCATGTAAATTTTATGATTACATGGTGTAATTAGAAACTCAGTTCTAACTATAGCTTCAAAACTATACGTAATGTATCCATATAGTTATCTTACACTTATCATAAATTAAAGTTAGCCTTTACAATGTGATGCAACATGTGCATGCTTACAAATAATTTAGGCAAATTTCTATTCAAGATTTAAATAAAATTATAATACAAGTACAAAACATAACACCTTTAAATAGATATGCACAAAATTGGCCTTTCAACTAAGGTTGAGTGGATATTTTCATGGATGTATTAACTATGGGATTTTTTATTGCAAAATATTTATGCTAAAATGGATGATGTAGCATCAGTCTTCTTCTTCACCTCCAACTCTAGAGAGCTCTTGTGTCACACATCATATTACTACCTAATGATATCTAAGTTTTACACCCTGTTAACTTGCTCAAGGAAATTTTCATGCTCCACATTTGTGTTTTTGAAGTTGATCTTGAAAATTTTAACTTCCATCACCTTCTTTCTAGAAAAACTCAACTCAACTTCAATGTCTTTGAGTGCTAATCCATTTATTCTTTACTTGAAATTCTTAGATGCTTATTAAAGGAGTTGATCAAAATTGATTTTACTGATAAGTTTTCCACTATTGTCCCTTGCCTTAGATAATTTCAATTCATCCAAGATCTACAAGATGAGAGTTTCATGTTCTTGACATCTAGGCATTACTACCACAACTTTGTAATCCACTCTTTGCCCTTCTACATTATAATCACCACCAAATTGAGGGATTTTGATGCCTTCAATGGTTTCATTAAGTCCAGGTAGCTATATGCCTTATTGGTAGTGTAAAGAATCAATAATTTCAACTTATTTTCATCTTGATTCAAATAATTAAATAGTTTTTGAGATGTTACAATGTGGGGAACAAATTTTTCCCTCATTACCTCAATGGCCTCTAGAGTATTATGTAATTTTGATGCAACCTATTAAACTTCAGTCTCAATCCATTGAGGGATATGGATTGTTTGTTGTTGATCCTTGATTTTCTCTAGCTCTTGTTCAAGTTCCTATCTAGCCATTTATGTCTCCTCATGTAATGTTATTATAGAATCCTTTTGAGTTTTAGAAAGGGAATTAAAGTCCTCTACATATGAGGACTTCCTTGGATATCTATTCTTCCTTTTGGATAAGGCATATACTTCTTGTCTTTCTTAAAGAATAATCTCCATTCCAGCCTCTTCCTCCAAATTCATATTCCTAACCCTTTGAATGCTTCCCTAAGGGATTATCAAACAAGGATGTTATGGATGGGAGTTATATAATTTTGACATTAGGCTTTTGGGAAGCCTTTAATCTAAGACCAATTTCCCATGGTGGGATAACTAGCTAGGCTAGGTCAATTTATTGTGTATCCTTGGTTGTAGTCTCCACCAATTGATCTTATACTAATTGTTTTGAGGCTCCTTTGAGTACTAAATTAGAAAGGGAGGGAAATATAATTTTAGACCAATCCACACCTCCATATTGAGGGAGTTTATGGACTTTATATACTTTTTTACACCTTTTGGCCTTCCCTGAGGATATGATAGTAGTATCTTGGGAGGAGCTAAGGCAAGGCATTGGCATATTGATTTTTGTGGAAGAGACATAGAGTTATGAGTTGGAAAATTCTATTTCAATATTCTTAGAGGACCTTTTTATGATATAAGTTTGGACTGTAGAAGTTTTAGAGGGAATGTAAATAGTGGTGACAATAATGGACATGGATGGCATTGTGGGGAAAATTCAAAAAATAACGGTAGAATAAATATCCTCCAATTTTCGAGTGAGCAAAGGTGTTTTAAATATAATACTAATGGGAACTAGACCAAAAATGGGAACAAAAGAGGAAACTTGGGAAGAAGAGACTGAAGGCCAAGCCTTCTTACCTAATTTATCATCTTTGATTGGTGATTTCCCTATGTCAGCCATAAGGCTTAGTGCTTTGGCTCTTTCTAACTCCTCTTCTTCATCCATTTCTTGCTTTGTTCATAACTATTTGGGAACTGAAGGTGTGCATATTTTTAGTTGATCAACATTTGGATTATATATGAGGGGAAGATCCCTTAGCTTTCACTTATTGCAAATTTTAGCCTTCAATGGTTACGAGGAGGCTCATTGAATTGAAGCAATAACAACCTCTTGCATAATAGATGTCTGTAATGGTGGTGCAACTGGGTTATATTGGCCTTCTACATCAAAGGAGTCAAAGTCAATTAGATCCTCTTGAGTTCTTCTATCCTCAGTCTCACTTAAACAAGACTCTTTATTAACCACCTTCAATAGTAGGGGAACTTCTTGAGAAGGCTCCCCTTGTTCTTTTATTTATTACTAGGGTATATTACCCTAGAAGTCTAAAGGAGTCCATCCTCTAGGGGTGGTGACCTAGTATGCATGTATTGCATTGAAATTGAAGGTTATCCTTAGATAATCTTCAATGATCCACCTTAAGGCTTGAAAATTGTGCCCTTTTTATGACTTGGGCATCATCCTTAGCATTTAAGAACAAAAAATCATGGTTATAGGGGGCATGCTAGTATGGAATATCAAATCCTTGGACATGATTTTGTATTCAACCATGATGATACCAATCTCTATGAGGCAAGTTAGGTAATTGATAATGCCTCCTCTTATTTCCCACATCCACAAAATTATTCCTCATTATATATGAGGACTTCTCTAGCTGTCTGTTCTTCCTTTTGGATAAGGCATATACTTCTTATCTTTCTTAAAGAATAATTTCCCTCCCAGCCTCATCCTCTAATTTCCTCTTCCTAACCCTTTGATTGCTTCCTGAGGGATTATCAAACAAGAATTTATGGATGGGAGTTATGTAATTTTAAAATTAGTCTTATGGGAAGCCTTTAATCTAAGATCAATTGCCCATGGTGGGATAACTAGCTAGGTTGGGACTATTAACTATATATCCTAGACTGCTGCATGTAGACAACATTTCAAACTAGTATTTTCCCACCAAGTTGGGCCCCCTGAGTGTGACCGATGGGATCATGGATCCAATGGAGGACACTACTAGTGGTAGTGCCTCTGGGGATCTATTTAGAAATCTGGTAGTGGATAGTCCATCCAACGGATGGAAGAAGGCACTTACAAGTGAAAAGACATGCCCCTTGAAAAGCATGATGACCCTCCCTGTTATCTCAGAGGGCATGACCCTACATATCCTAGATGATCTGGTGGAGGAAATCGTGGCATCCATGGACCTTACATTGGTAGGTAATTTTTTTTCTTTCCATCCTAGTATCGAAATGATTAGGAAATGGGTTCTATCTATGTGGAAAGTTAAGGGCAGTGTTTTGATCACTGCCATGGCAAGAGGCCTATTCCTTTTTAGTTTTACGAATAGGGAGGACATGATGGCTACTCTTGCTGAACGACCATGGCTGTATGGCCCACATTCTCTTGCCCTATGCTCATGGAAACTAGGATTTGATCCTAACTCAGACCTTAATAAGTCTGCTCCTGCTTGGGTAAGACTGCCAGGGTTCCCTTTGGAATTTTGGGATGAAATTTTTTTCACAGCTATTGGCAATTCTATTGGCCAATATGTCACTACAAATCATACAACTAGAACAAAATCCAGATGTGTGTACACTAGACTTTGTGTCAATGTTGAAATAAATAGGACTCTCCCTATGACCATAGAGCTAAACTCTAAATATGGGACTTGGACTTAGCTGATCACTTATGAAAATGCTACCACTTTCTATCAAACATGTAAGAGAAAGGGACATTTAATGACACAATGCACAACAAAGCAAAAGGGGAGGAAAGATGATTCCCAGATTAAAGGGGAGGATCAGGCTCTCAATTGTAGAAAGAACAGCAAGCAGGAAATGGAGAGTAATGTGGAAAATCTTGACAACATAGAAAAGGGAGAGGAGGAGACGGGAAAGGAGGATATCACTAGTAGTGAGAGAAAAGTTGTCCCAAAGGAAAATATAGTATCAGCTGATAGTCAAAAGGCTATATTTAACATAGCCAACCCTCTAGAAAAATAGACTAATATGTCTAAGGAAGGAGAAAGAGGTAACCTTTTGATAGAGGAAGTCAATGAAGAAGACAAAGTTCCAAGAGTTGGATAGGAAAAAGTAACTCCAAAAAGTCCCACTAAAGGAGAAGCAGAGCCACAGCTAAATATAGACATTTTCCATGCTCTGGAAGTTAGAGACCAAGTAGGAAACTACTTAGCAATAGGTGTAACAGGACAAAGTGGTAGTAATGAACATGAGGAATGGGTTACACCAAAGAAAAAGAACTGAAAAGGTAAAAAAATTGTAGATGTTGGCACTGAGCCCAAACAAGGGAGGCCAACCCTAAGAGAAACAAGACAAAGAGATATTGTTAGGGAGATTGCCAGTGGTAAACAGAATACACTGGAGACCCAACCCCCCAAACCCTCTAAATGAGAATATTATCTTGGAACTTGAGGGGGTTTAACAGTCCCTCAAAGTAGTTTGAGGTTAAAACTGCATTTTAGATAATAAATTATATATTTTATTACTCCAAGAAGTCAAGATGAATGAGGATAATTTTACAAAAATTGCTGCCTATATATGGCCTAAGCCGGCTTTTTGCATTAGTCATGCTGAAGGGGCTTCAGAGGGGATTTTCACTATGTGGAATAGTGCTAAAATCTAGGGGTCTCTTATGGCTTATAATAAGCACTTCTTGATTACCAATTTTTTTATGAAATCTTTAAACTGGTCGTTGATCAATGTCTATGGATCGAATAACAGAGCTTTGAGACAAAAATTATGGATAAACCTGAGCAGTTTCAGGAATAATCCCCAGAATAGTAGATGGATGTTAGTCAGAGATTTTAACACTCCTTTATACCCTTTTGAAAAATAGGGCAAAATTATGGATTAATCGGACAACATGTTTGACTTTGTTGAATTCATCAATGATTGGGGATTATTGGACATAGAGCTGTAAAACCAAAATTTTACCTAGACCAATAGAATAAGAGGAGATCAAATGATTTAGGTTAAATTAGATAGATTTCTTATATCAATCAATTGGAAGGATTATCATAATATGCAGGTGTAGGCTTTCCCTAGAACCATGTCTGACCACTGCCTGATCTTCCTCAGTTGGAGAGAACAGGGACATTCCAGACCTTCCCCATTTCATTTTGAAGCTATGTGGATCAAACACAAATACTTTAGACAAATGGTGGCCCAATGGTGGAAAATTCCTATTCAAGGTACTCCTATGTTCATAATAGTCAAGAAACTCTAACACATTAAACAAGAAGTTCATGGATGGAATAGATACAGCTTTGGGAAGGTCTTCCACCAGAAGAAAAATATAGTGGGAAAACTCAAGGATATACAGCAACTGATAGATCTAGGGGATGACTCTGAGGACACTTTAGAAGAAGAGAATATCCTATCTTCATAATGGAAGAATCTTATGGAAAGAGAAGAGGTTTTCTGGAAACAGAAATTCCATGTTTAGTGGCTTAAAGAGGGGGATAGGAACACTGCCTTTTTTCATCTCTCAGCTATGAAACATAGGAAAGCCAACTCAATAACTAAGCTTGTCTTAGATAATGGCAACATTATTACTGAGGATAATGAAATAAGGGAACAAGCCAGGGCTTTCTTTTAAAATCTACTTACAGAAGAAAATAATAATGATAGAATCGATAGACCTATGAATCAATTTATTGATTAAATCCCCTATTTGATAATGGAAGAAGATAATCTGGAGATGTTAAAGCCTATATCCGAGGAAGAAGTCCATGCTATTTTATTCTCCATGGGTGCTTTTAAAGCCCCGGGTCCTAATGGCTTTCCTCCTATATTCTTTCAAGAATATTGGGAGATAGTAGGAGCGGACCTCACGGCTGTTGTGCGTGATTTTTTCAGATTAGGTAAACTTTTGAAACAAGCTGATAATACCTTCATAATACTTGTTCCTAAAAAATCACAACCTTCACACCTCACTGATTTTAGGCCCATTAGTCTATGCAACACTGTGTATAAGTTATGTACTAAAATGTTGGTCATGAGGATTCAACCTTTGCTAGACAAAATTATTTCTCCTACTCAAAAAGGTTTTGTCCTAGGCAGGCAGATTCTTGATGCTATGATCACCACACATGAGACTATTCACTCCATGGATAAGAGTAAAATACCTGGGATGGCTCTCAAGCTTGATATTTCTAAAGCTTATGATAGAGTCTCATGGACATTTTTATTCCAAGTGATCAAAAAATTTGGGTTTAATGATAAAATGTCTCACTTGTTATGGAACATGGTCTCTTTTGCAAAATTATCAATGCTGGTTAATGGTGTTCCTAGAGGGTTTTTCTCATCCTCGAGAGGAATTCATCAGGGAGACCCTCTCTCCACGTACTTATTCATCATTATGGCTGAGGCACTAGGAAGATACATACAAGCATATATAGCCTCAAAAAAGCTAGTGGGCATCAAACCTACCTCCTCCCTTCATCTTATAGTGGTACATTAGTTTGTGGATGATACCATCTTCTTTGGCATCTCATCAGTGATTGAAGATAGATGGAATAATATCTTAAATAATTATGCCAGAGAGTCAGGACAAAGGATAAATTTATAGAAAAGCAATGTGTATTTCTTCAACACTCTTAATGAACTTACACATATAATCATTGATATATTAGAATGTGCTGAAGCTGTCCTACCAGCTACCTACCTGGGTCTCCCACTCTCAGTCAAAGAGGTATCTCCTAGATTTTGGAATGGAATTGTGGAAATAATGCAGAGGAAACTTCTTGGTTGGAAGGGGAAACTACTCAGCAGTGCTGGTAAACTGCAACTTCTTTGGGCTTCGTTGCAAGGTATTCCTACATACTTCCTATCTCTTTTTAAAATTCTTACATATTTTGCTGAGAAACTGGAATAGATCCAAAGGAAATTTTTATGGATGGGAGTGGAAGACAAACAAAGAATGTTTTTAGTTAGATGGGAAAAAGTGTGTCTTCCAAAATCTCATAGTGGACTTAATATTAGGTCCATTAGGAACATGAACAAAGCCCTTCTCTCAAAATTTAGTTGGAACCTGATCCATAAAAATAATGATTTGGGGGAAATAATGTATGCCAAATACATGCATAACATTGATGATTCCAACTTTCTTCAATAGACAGGATTACCCCAGGGATCTGTGATATGGAATAAAATGCTAAAAAGTAGAAGACTTCTCAAATAAGGAATTAGATGGAAACTTGGAAATGGCCAGCATATTAAATTCTGGGATGATATCTAGTTAAAGGACAAGGATCTCATCACACAAGGAAACTATGGAGAGATTGCTGACTTGGCTACCCAATTTTTTGGAGATAGGGTCAATGATTATATGGAAAATAACAATGAGATGAGGAGCTGGAATTTTTTTTTGGATTGCTGTGTGCACCAGCCTGAGCTTTTCTCAAGAGTTTGAGGGATCCAATAGTGCATTCAAGAGATTAGAATCCTTCTCTTTCCCTGAGAGGATGAATAATATTGGTGGCTAAATAAGAATGGATCGTTCTCTAACAAATCTGCTTACCATCTGCTCATTCCTGAAGCTCAGAATAAAGATGTATGGAAAAAGGTTTGGAATCATAAACTTATTCCAAAAATTAACATGTTTTGGTGGGCTTCTGCTCATAACAAAAACCTTACTCAGGATAACCTTCAAAAGAGAGGGTTTACATTGGTTAACAGATGTTTCCTGTGTGGTTTAAAAGAGGAATCAGTTTCACACCTCTTTATCCACTGTGAGTTTGCCTAGGAATTATGGGGCACAATACTTAACTTTGGTATTGAATGGGTCTATAATTCTGACCTTAAAGAAGTAATTCTTAGCTGGAATCCAACCTTCACACATCCCTAGCTTATGGAATTATGGAAGCAAGCTCTGCCATGTTTAAGTTGGACTTTATGGAAAGAGCACAATCACAGAATTTTTAGGGACACTGCTAGAAATGCTTCTCAGGTGTTTAACTCCTTTGCTAAGACCATTAGGAAAAGTGTTACAATAGATCATATTCATGTTGTGGAGAAACCCCTATCTCAAATTGAAAGCCAAATTGCAGCCAAATGGAATATTTTAAACTAGATCCCTAGGTATAATAACTCCAAAATTCTACAGAGACTTAATACTAAATGGATCCCCCCTAAACTAAACTGGATGAAACTCAACTTTGATGGGGCATCCAAGTTGGATGGTAAAGCTAGTGGAGGAGGAATTATAAGGAATGATAAAGGATAGATGTCTATTGTCTATGCTAGTGGAATTGGATGCTAGAGCAACAACTATGCTAAAGCAATGGCTTTATTATGGGGATTAAAGTTAGTTATATCCCTAGGAATAAGGAACTTGAATATAAAAGGAGACTCTAAGATGGTCATAGATGCCGTTAATAAAGCTTCAAATGTGGGAATCAAGCTAAAAGACATCATTACTGATATCTAATATCTTTTACAAAAGTTTTTTGAAGTTGAGATTTCCCATACCTATAGAGAAGGCAACAGGGTCACTGATGCTTGTGCCAACCTTGGGCAGCAATTTTCAGGTTGGAGGGTGTGGTGACAAGGTGTTCATATTCCCTTAAACATTAGGGAGATCATTCAAAAGGAGATGATTTTTTAGGAATGAGGCATATTGATGACCCTGAAAAGACCCCTGTTGATACCCCAAGCTCCTTTGCGAGCAAGAAAGGCAAGAAGAGAAAGGTTGATGAAGAGGAAGAAAATATTAAAGAGACTACGGAAGGGACCCACAGGAATCTGGGCAGGGCCATGGGGGGCCAAGGTGGCAAATCTCACAAGCCTTCCAAAATTAATAAGGAAGGATTCCCCTCTGGAGTGTGAAGGTCGGGGTGGATTGCTGGTAAACTAGCCCCAAAGGCCAGACTGGTTGATTATTTAGAAAATGCTTCAAAAGAAGCAACCCAGGAGGAAGAGTCTAAGGAGCTAGAAATCCAATAAATTTTGGAGGACACTGGAGGGAAGCAGGCTACTAGGGATTTTGAGGTTACTGAGGAACAGGGTGCTGACACTATGGGAACTACTGACAATAAGGGGAAAATGTATGTTGAAGAAGCTAGTGAGGGCACTGAGAATGAGACTAATGGGAAAACTGAAATTAGGGTCTTGAAGGACCACATTCAGAAGATAGACAAGGTCTTTGCCAAAGGGCTTCATAATACAATTCTGTTGAACATGTCTATGCTAGAAGTGGTGGGTAATATTGGGTATGCTGACAACGTGGAGAATGAGAAACTCAATGATCTTATCAAATCAATAGTTATGTAAGGGGAGACCTCTCTGAATCTGGTCTTCTTGTGTCTTGTGTTTTGTTTCTGTCTGTTGTTCTCAGCTATGTCATCATCTCTCTGAAGGCATTTTTTGTTTGTTTGCCTTCTTGTCTTTTTTGAGTATATAGGGTTCGGCCCCTGGTTTGCCACCTTACTTTATCAGAATCTATATATCCTAGACTATAGACTCCACTAATTGATCATCTGATGATTGTTCTGAGGCTCTTTTGAGTACTAAATTAGTAAGGAAGGACCATATGATTTTAGACCAATCTACACCTCCATATTGAGGGAGTGGATGGATCATATATACTTGTTTACCCCTTTTGGCCTTCCCTAAGGATATGATAGTAGTATCTTGGGAGGAACTAGTGGAAGGAATTGGTGGATCAATTTGTGTGGAAGAGACATGGAGTTGGGAGATGGCCAATGTTATTTCAATCTTCTTAGAGGCCCTTTTCTAATCTTAGTTCAGACTATAGCAGTCCTAAAAGGAATGTTAATAGTGGTGGAAATAATTGACATGGCTAGTATTGTGGGGGAAATTGAAACAATAGTGAAAGAAGAAACATCCTCCAATTTTGGAGTGAACAAAGGTGTTTTCAAGATAATACTAATGGGAAATGAATCATAAATGGGAACAAAAGAGTAAATTTGGGGAGAAGAGACTGAAAGATGAGCCTTCTTACCTTATTTATCATCTTTGATTGGTGACTTCCCTTTGTCAGTTATAAGGCTTAGTGCCTTGTATCTTTCTAACTCCTCTTATTCATCTAGTTCTTTCTCTATTGGTAATTATTGGGGAACTAAAGGTGTGCATATTTATGGCTGATCAACAATTGGATTCTATATGAGAGAAAGAGTCATTGGCTTTCTCTTATATAAAATTATAGACTTTGATGGTGGGGAGGAAGCTCATTGAATTGAGGTAGTAACAACCTCTTACACCGTAGATGTCTATAGTGGTGGTGCATTTGGTTAATCTTGGCCTTCTACATAAGAGGAGTGCAAGTCAATTATTAAGCTCCTATATGCTTAGTCTCACTCAGACCAGGGTATTTCTTAACAACCTTCAATGGTAGGGGAACTTCCCAAGAAGGTTCCCCTTGTTCCTTTATTTTTTGTTGGGGTATATTACCCTAGAAGTTTGAAGGAGTCCATCCTCTAGGGGGTGGAAACCTAGTATGCATGTATTGCACTGAAATTGAAGGTTCTCTTTAGATAGTCTTCAAATGATATTCTTTAAGGCCTAAATATTATGCCCTTTTTATGAGTTGGGTGTCATCTTTAGCATTTAAGAACAAAAAATAATGGTCATAGGGGACATGCTAGTATGGAATACCAAAGCCCTAGATATGCTTTTGTATTTGACCATGAGGATCCCAAAATTTATGAGATAGGTTAGGCAATTGATAATGCCTCCTCTTATTTCCCACATCCCCAAAATGCTTCCTCATTATATATCACATTCTACCTATGATCATGTGGGATCCATAAAATGTGCTTTTCTTTTACTTTATCAAATCCTCTTCCACACTCCACTAGTGCTGATATGTAATTTATTGATCTACTAGCTTATTCAACACACAATTGGGGAGGCATAGGGGTTTAACCTTATGGTTGGTGACCATAATCACTTTATAATCTAGGTGTAGCTAGTAGTCACCCTGAGGATCCAGTGTATCTATTATGATCTTTGATATCTTACATAGGGGGCCTCATGAATTTTTTGCCATACCTAAGGATATACATCCTCTATAATTTGGATCATATGCTTAGTATATGCATTAATTAAAAATAATTGCAAATGTGATTCTTTATATAGTCCATGGTTGGGATCCAAAGATCCCCAAAGTTCTTATACATTATGCCTATTATGATGTCAAGAAGGTATGACATCATATAAAAAATGGCTAACTGAATTGAGACTTTTGATTTTATGTATAACTCATTCCCTTAGATTGAAGCTAATGATCTATCCCAGGGTGAACGTCATTAGCATGTCCAAAATGCATACTTGGCATGCTAAATAATCTATTCCATATGGCCATCCCTATGTAGACCCTCATTCTTAATTTGCTAATGGGGGTGGGAGATTTTCCAATCAAGACCATAGTCTCCCTAGGAAGAAGCCATGAGCTCATAAATTTTTGAATTGAATTATGATTGTTCAATGTTACCAACCTGTGCTTATCAAATATTGAATTTGGAATCAACATAGATAAGTACCTTTAGAAAATATCAATAGTGATGCAAGCCACAATCATTTGGTGATCTATGTGATGTAAGAAGGCATCTTGTGTTACCTTGCCAACAAATAACAAGTCCTGTAATAGGTCGATGCAAGGCATAAATTTTGGCTTTTTTACTGTGAAGTGTATTCCTTGTCTCTTGAGAGAGAGTAGGTATATCACTAATTGCCATTGTGCTAGATATAAATATCCATCATAATAAAATGCATCAATAACATCAATGGCATCCCATAATTATGATTATTTTGCATACATATCATTAAATATTATTGCATCAAACATCGTGTCTATATATTCCATAAAATTGTTGATGGAGAATGAGAATGGTGGAAATAATCCTCTTAATCTATAGGATAATGAAACCATTGCAATTATATGTTTTTATCAAAGTTAGTTTCTATGCACTATGAAATTTATTTTCCACTAGTTACTTGTTTACAATGGATTCATATGTGACTAGGGATTTCTGTGTAGAGTAGTAATTGAGTTCAAATTCACTTGTGAGCAATGAACACATTGATAGCCACAAGTCATTGATATAGCCTTTTATATTCAATTTCAGTTCATGTGATTTTAATTTCCAACATTCATATATTTGATTTACTTGCATAATTCAAATCTCATTAGTTTAGTTGGTGGGTACATTCTTTAGAAAGTGTCATGAAGTAGTTTCACTATATTAGCTAAGTCTAGCAGGTTTTTAGCAGTTAGGAGTTAGGTTTCATGTTGGGACTGAGCCAATAGTTCTATAAACCAAAGGCTTTGAACACAAACCCTTATAAAAATGTCCAAATACCAAATTCATCAAAATAATGTTCAAACAAAATGTCTGAACAAAATCTCTAAAGCATATAAAGTTGATGAAGATTATTTCAAAAAAATTGTTCGATGAAACATCCCAAACAAAATTTCCAATGAAGAGATATTTGAACTTGAGTATTGAACAAATCTTGTAAACAAAATTACCAAATAAATAATTTTGAATAAAACCAATCCCTTCAAAACATCATTCAAACAAAATGTTTGATGACCACAATGCTGAACATAAGTTCTGATGAATTGTCCTAAAGCACAAAGTTTTCAAATAGAAGTCTCAAACAAAATGTCTGATGAAAAAGTTTTGAAAAAAATGGTTGATGAATAAGTTTTGAACACTTTCTTCGATGAACAAAATGTTTGAATGCCAAACTCTCAAACAAAATAACTGTGAATAAAAATAAGTCCCAAAACCTGCATAGTATAAAACTCCCAAAAAGTATTAATAAGTTAGTCTGAAATGTAAAATATCATTGTTTGTACTTCCAAGTGTTAATATTAGGGAGAAATCCAATAAAAATTCCATAGCTATTTAGAAGAAAACTTAACATACAAGGCCAAATAAAAAAAAGTGGGTCCCCATTCTTTTTAGACAAAGACTAGGGGAAAGTTGGGTACAACACATACTACGGTAGGTGTGCTTTGTTTCTATTGTGTTTGTTTTCCTTAATTATTTTTTAGAACACATGGGTGTTTTCTTAGGTGTGTTGTTTTGTGTGTTTAATTTCTATTGTTTAGTGTGATTGGTTTTCTTTCAGAGGTAATTTAGTGTCAAATTTGTGCATAGGTGACTCTATATCCCAATAGATAGGAGTAGGCTATTGGTTTGGCATAGTTGGCTTACCACCCCTAGGAAATTTCTAAAAATGTTGAATAATTTAACAAGAAATAAAATTAGGTTAATGCCCTATAGTTTAAAACTTGTTATAGGGGTCTAATAGTATGTGATTTGTGTCTTATGGTCTATAATAAGGTCAAATATGTGTTTTCATCTTTGTCACTTTTGTCTTAGTTTGTCCTATGCCATTCTAAGGTTATTTTGAGTATTTATAGGACTTTTATAGTTTACCATAGAGTAAAAGTGTTCCAAAGTGTAATTTAACATCCAACAAGTCAAAGGTGATGTTTCATAGCTAAAAATTTGTAGGGTTCCACCTTAGAAATAAGAAAATGGTTAAAAAGAGGCAATTTTTAGTTGTTATATGGCTTGTGAAGTAGCTAAACATGGGAGGATTTATAAAGTGACCCTTTAAGTCCCCTGAACTCACTTCCTTACTTGGATATCTTTAAAAAGCTTAAACATGGCAAAAAACCATTTTATCTTTCCATCACTCTCCTTTACAAGTAAAAATGCTTAATCCATCTTTGCATGGTACAGACAACAGGAGGTGAGTTGGATCAAACTCACTTGAGGTATGAAAAAAATCCTTTTCTTCTTCAAATCCATATAAATAGTTAAAGGATTGGTTTCTTATGCTCTATGAACCATTGCTTAGAATGCTAGTGACTCTTTTATGCCTGCTCATTCCCATACGCTTCAGGTTTCCTCTCTATTTTCATAGTTATATGAAACCCATGTGGTGTACATAGTTTTAAGGATTGTGACCATCCTTTTCACATGGTCCTTTGTCTGGTTTGCACATGTGGTGTGAATTAGTTTTCTATTTGAGGACACCATTAGAATTATAGACCAGTGTTTCACCTATTACAGAATCATTCTCATGTAAGTGGCTTTAGGAAAAAAGAGGATATGATGCTTTCCACTAGCACATAATGGTGGTTATTTTTCATTTTAAATTTTTGGCCTCAAGATTTTTCTATGTAAAGTGAAGAGACCATTACTCACACAGTCAATTTTTTGTAGCAGTCACCTACATTCAATTGAAACAAAGCCTTAAATAACCCTGATGATAATACATGAAAGCTTCAATACTATGATGGGTTTCCAAAGTTAGGTAAACAATATTGATCCATTCAAAAAGTTAAGATATTGGTTATGATAACTAGTTCAATATGCACATAGTCAAACATGACACAGTTAAGAAGTCCTGCAACATCCACCTACAAGACAATGTGAGAACGTTTAGACAAATGTGTGATTGATGTTTGGAACTTTTGAACATCCACATGACCTCATGTTTCATCAAAAACCTATTTAAACCATAAATATACCTAATGTTCACAAGAGTCTAGTTTGGAACACTGACCTGAATATGATATTCACCTATAGGTACTCTAACAAAGACATAAAGATCATGAGATGAAGATATTGAAGCTTATTGAGACTCTCAATTAGGTTTGAGAATTTATAATTGTAATAGAAACAATGGTGGAGTCATAAGGTGGCAAAAAAACTTGAATCCTAACCCTCAGTTTGAGAAAGCTACATATAGTTATAAGTTACCATATTTTATTTGAATAAGGTATTTGCACATATACAAAAGTCATATTTTGGTGGGTATCTTTAGGAATATATAGGTATTGTGTTTTCACTAATGTATCCAAAGAATAGGGGAAATTTATTGAGATAATAAAGGATTGTTTGGTCATGATAAATATTATGTAGATAGGCTTCCATCTTAAGCAAATTCATATTGTAGACATTTAGTGAAATCTACAACTCTTAAAGCCTAAATGATCTTACAATCTAACAATGACATAATGATGGAATATCTCAATGCATAGTGACTCTTTTGGATTGGAATGGTTTTATAAGGGTCAATAGAGATGAAATAATAGTGGTAATACATAGATGAACACCTATAGGAGCCCCTTTTATTCTCAAAAGGGCATTTACAGGCTAACTATAGACTGATAGCATATTAGAGATAGGTAGTTTGGATGTTGGCTTAGCACTAAGCATTATATGAATGTGTTTGAATATGATATGAGATCAAGGAATTTAATGATGAACTAAGACATGTGACACAGAGCTAAAGCATATACCTCCACCTATAGGAAACCTCCAAAAACTGCCACCTATAGTTTACACACAGTCCATAGACTAGTACAAGTTAGTGAAGGTATAAGTTGGAAGCTGCCAAAGAAGTATATATGAATTTACCATGCTTATACCACACTAAAATTTGTAGGGCCAATTTCATATGTTCTTGGAAGGAGGGAAATATAGAAAATACAAGTCCTAACTTGTCACTCAGCCTAATTTTTTTAGAACCCTACACAATCACTTGTCCCATAAGTCTGTCTAAGAGATTTGACATGTTGATGACCATAAAAAAGGGATATAACCTTTTAATTTGGTATAAATAATCATCAAGACATATTATAACCCTCCATAATTTTGTTTTATCCTTGAAAATAGGGGATATGCCCTCTATTTCATCTCAGATAGAGGGCACTCCCAAGCTGTCTAGGTTACAGACTTGGTGACAAAATGAAAAGAGGGTGTGTTGAAAAGTTTGGAGAATTTAATAAAGGTGTTATTAGTTTAATCAGAGGTGAATAAGTCTCAATAAACACTCATTGTCCTAAGAAACCACTCAAAGGTGGTTATGGGCAACTAAAACATAGTCAAGCCTATTAGGATAGACTAGACATAAGCCCTAAAAGGGTATAACTATCACTTACATGACCACATGAACCTTTAAATCCAATTAAGAGGCTTAAAGATAAGATATGAGGTTGATCTTAGCCTTTGGTTTGTAGAGAGATTACACAAGTTGATCATTTTAACCTAATTTCATTACAAGGGTATATAGAATGCACTCAAAATATTGAGAGGATAACTTTAAGAGTTGAGGACATTTGAGGAGGGTCATGAGCTTAAAATTTTTGGAATTTTTTGGGAGGTTGTACATCAATATTTTATGAATAATCCCTAAGATTCCAATCCCTCTAAAACCCTCCTAAAACCCTATCTTTGACTCGATGGACAACAAACTGATGGAGATAGACTCATAGGTAATATTTTGACCTGGAAAGTGTTTGAAATTTTTTTAAGGCTCTCCCATGCTCCTTCCCACCTAATTGGTATGTAACCTAATTTTATGGATAAGGTACAAAATAGGGGTTTTTTGCAATTTTCTAATTGCTTTATAGGTATAAAAGAAGACAAATAGGTGAGAACCATTGGAGGATATAAATTGGGAACTATTATAACTATTTATGTCCATTTTTCACAACATATAGGCATAGAAACATTTCTACTAACTCATTCATCTTAGGCAATCTTAGATTGTGAACATGAAGAGTGATTGTCTAGTGAGAAGAGAAGTTTGTTATTAGATATGTTAAAGGTCCAAACCATGGAGTATAAGGTAGGGGGAATCTATAAAAGTGTCTTAAAAATTATTCTATGGATTTGGTTGAGCAAATGAATGCCACTTGGGTGAAAAATGTGAACAATAAGACCAAGAGGGCTAATTAATAACTGCAGATGGTAAGAATAAGTTACAAAAGAAGCTTATGAGTCAGGGACACATATAATGACTATTATGGCATGTTTCTAACCCCCTAAATATAGTGCACATGTGTTAACTCTCCCTAGTTTAGTTTTGAGTAGTCAAAAGATGACTCATCATGAAGGCAGTTTTGAAGAAGGCAACTAGAGGGTCTATATGCTAGTTTTGGAAATTTTTATGCTTTAGATGGACATTTGTCCAAAAATAAATTCTAGACCTCTATTCTCCTCTTCATTCTTCTATAATGTAACTATTTTTCATTCCTTGACATGTGGAATTATGACCTTTGAACTTGATTTATTCTCTCTCTTCTTACACATTATATAAATGCAAACCATTTTGGCTCTTGTACTTGAATTTCACACTTAGTATGACAAAGCCCTACTAGTTTGATATTGTAATTTCCCTTTGAAATAGGAATTTAAATTTGGTTTTGATCTCACAAACATCTTTTCTAAGTGTGTGAAGTGGTGTGTAGTGAAAAGTCAAGTGATTAGTATATGTCCTTATTTTCTCTTTGCTTTTTCATGTTTGATGAAAGTTATTCTCACTCTAATAGGTCACATGAAGTGTTTTCAAGTACATTGGTCTATTTCCAATTGTAAAAAGTAACCTTAGTGTTTGAAAATGACTTTTGGTTCACTCACCTTGAGTAGTTTCCATGCATATCACCTCCATGTTTGAAATACTAATGTTAGAGCAATTCAAGATTCTAAGACAAGTGTTGTGAGTCATGCTTCCTTAGTGCAATGGTATGATAGTCTTCTGGATATATTTCTAGTGTATCACTTCTTTGAGGTAATTTATTTTCATGTCTAATTTTATTTTTTTTCACACAAACAAATAATTAGTATAGTTGATTAGCATTCAAGGATCAATCTAGGGAACTAGCCCTTAAACATAGAGGTTCACCTCTACCATAGACAACCCACAGGCCTAGAGGTATTCCAATGTTTCCCAAATCTTAAAATAGGCTTGAACAACCAAATCTAGGGTGAAATATTTAGTGAAAATTATTATATCATCCTATATGAGTATATTATAGGTTACATTAATTAAATCACTCACCACCACCAAATTACATATTCACACTTGAGTTATGCAATTAAGATATAATAATCTCAATCATTTTGTCACAACCCATACTTTCACTAGATTGGTGGCATAATACCTTCTAATTTCTCTCTAACTATCTAATATTCAGGTCTATACCTCTTCTAACTCCAACAATTCATAACAAAACATCCTTACTAAGTCAAAACATCAAGAGGCAACATGGTAGCATTGACACACAAGTGCACTCCTTCATTTCTCTCTTTCTATTCAAACATTTATATTATTTCAAATTTCATATTATATGCACTAATTTACATTGTAACATGCTTTTGGTTACAAGTCATACACATGAAAATCACTTAAAATTGGCTCAATAAAAGATAAGGTGTGTTGTGCACATTCAAGTACACATTTATTTCCTTTAAACAAGTAATTTCATTCTAATGCATTACTAGACTTAGGGGGATTTATATACTAGTATTAAATATTTATAATATCTAAGCTTTGCACATATGAAAAATATCAATCAGGGATACAACCTTCATTTTTAGAGCTCCCTAATGTTGAAAGGCTTGCATTTACTATCTCATTGTGCCTAAATGATTATCTCTTAGTCTGATCCATATCATTATGATGACCTAGGTGTTTTACACTACACAAAAAGTTTAAAACCTAAAAAAAATCATTCACTATCAATTTAAGATCCACACCTTTTTTCTATCCCTCTTGACACTACTGACCACAGAGGGACACTACCACTGATGGTAGTGCTCAAATCCTTATCTAGTGTTTAGTTGTCAAAATTCATTTAAATTACAAATGTTTCAAAACCTATGGGTCAACGTATTTGTCTTAATTAACCCTACCATGAGATATTTTTAAAATATGTGGTATAAATACAATTCTAAGCCTTCTCATTCCTTATCTAGCATATAATAATAAAAAACCTACCAATACTCATTCAATCAACTGCATAACTAAGTTATTTTACCTTATTAATCCATATTTCTTTATCAGTCATAGAAGTAGTCATAAAAAAGGTTTGAATAATTCAAAGAGTATACCATGAGCAATATTTTTTAAATTAAAATATAGATCACTTCATGCATATTCATATATTATATTTCACCCTTTTGCATACACACTCCCACACAAATTTAAAAACTACATAAGTCTGAGGCCCTCCTTATAGTATTGGCTATGTAGGTATCACTTAGTGATAAAAGGGTCATTAAGGTCAACTCGACATAGTGAGTCCACAAACCTATTTTTTGGAAAACTCATTCTAAGGGTGAAGATGGGTGAATAGTTAGGGTTTTGATCAATTAAAAAAGAGTGAAAACCTATGTTATAGATTGAAATATATCAATGAAAATAAATAAAAACCCTAGAATAAATAAATTGGTTGCATCAAGAACTAGTCATTATTTTATACTGGAAACTTACATCACAATCAGACACTAGCATCGATAGTAGTGTCTAGATCTAATGGTAGTGTCGTAGCTATAGGATTTTAAAAATCTAATGACTGATAAAGAATAATTATCTACATATTTTCCATCTGCTCTAGTCTATATCTGATTTTGCAAATTAAAACCCATCTAAGTATCATTTTTATTTGGTATTACAATCAATTGAACATCTTTCAAATCTGGTAATTTTTATATTTAGTATATCTCAAAATTATAATTTAGAATATTCATTTATCTAAGTTTATAATTAATTATCCTACTATAGATTAGTTTATAAACTTTTTACTTAATCTATTTATCTATTCTTAACCTTATTCTACTCATTTCAATTCAGATTTAAATAGTTATATCCATGGTCTAGGAATGAAATATGACCCCTATATATACAGATTCAATACACATAACTAACTCTAAACTCTAACCCCATCATATCAACCAGGATGATACCATTGAAAAGATGTTGGGTGACACAAAAATGTATTAGTTGGGAAATAACTTTAAAATGACACAAGATAGACTCAAAATTGTATCAACCAAGATAATGCATTAAAATAATAAAACAAGTATGAAACATATTATATTGCCCTAGTTGATACAATGGGAATATAAGGTGGCTAGTGAATCTTAATGTAAAGTAGATGCAGAGGTAAGATGGAAAAATAATTAGAGGATTTGAGACTGATGGTAATGAAGGTATGACAAAATAGTGTGTAAACATCTCTTGTAAATTACCAAAATATGATCCCACCCCATTCCCAGTGTGTTCTTTAACACATGCACTCAAGGATAATGGTGTGCCAACAAGCCCTTGTAAGAAACTATTAGTAAAGTGATATAGTGAGAAATATCAAGAGTATACACCTTCAGTATCCTATTTAGATCATGTTAACATTAAAATCATTAAGTCTAATATTACCATGACCACATTTCATTATACCTTTGTTAATAGTTCATCACATGGAGATCACCAAGTAATTATTACATTGAATTGAGGATTAATTTGCATATATTTACATACACTTACAGATGCCATAATTTATGTAAGTGTTATATAAAACTAAAAGGCCTGAAGGGGGATTGTGGATAGGATCATGAGGTGGCATCCTAAAAGATGTCAAATTTAAATTTTTGCTAATTAGATCCTTGGTATTAATACATGGGATGATAGTTTGAGAGGCAGTGATAGTCGTCAAATTGAATTTCAAAATTTTTAGGGTCCACAGCCTCAATATTATCCCACAAAGCATCTAAGTAGTCACATAAGCCTAGGAATTTAGGATTTTTACAAGTGTCAAAATTAAGACCTATATAGGTCACAAGTAAATGGTGGGACCACATTAGAATACATGTTGGATATTTTAAATTAGATTTAAATGTTCTTATAGGTCCATACAGATGCATCACTATTATAAGTTTTTTTGCATGTTACCATGGGTCCATGATGACTATAAAGGTTGAAGGAACTATTTAGAGCCTATTATACCTATGCCCCAAGATCATGCCATGTGGCATGATCACTACTAAGATCACAACTTTCAAATATATATCCATAGTGAGAGAGACTCCAAAAAAATTAAAGAAACCATATCTTTCACATGCAAGAACTATTTGAATCATTATTAGTCTCTATGGGAATATTGAAATAATAGTTTTCACCTAGTATTGACCACACAATATAAAACCTCTTGAAGAGGTAACTATTCATAGGGAAAACTCAAGAATCCACTTCATTGATGGTTCAACTACCTCTATATTGGGATTTTTTTGGGATAAATCTATAACACTTAATACCTAGATAATAAAAGGAGATCAAAACCATGGGGAAATGGTTCAAAAAAATTTCTAAGATATAGAATAATTTAAAGAACTAAGAGTAGAAGACCAGATAAATAAAGTAGAGATCAAGGCCTACTATACACTTAGTGTCACTGTATTTTGTGAATGTAATTGTCTCTCTTAATGAATTTAGTGTTTTTTGGAATTGGTCTCCTGTCTCCATGTGTTTTTGGTGAAAAGTTCATTTCCTTGGAATAAGATAGACATTAAATTTCCCCCCTACTTCTCATCTACACTAGTTACACAACCTAATGTGAATCTTATAAGATTTCATGAACTCTTTACAAATCATGTTGAAAAAGAGAGAAAGATTATTCCTAAATTACATATGACTTACAAATAATATCCTTATCTTAAATCTTATTCATATAAGACTAAGTAAGAGCATCATGTTGATTACCCAATTGTTATTCTTATGGATAGACAAATACATAGACATACATTCGATGACCATGATATTTTTAATTGTGATTCTATCAATGCACCTTTGTTTGTTGGAATTTACATTGAATCACATCTTATAAATAATGTTATGGTAGATAATCGATCAAGTAAAACCATTTTCACTATGAGATCACTTATTATTCTTTGATCCATACATGAACTTGATTGGTACTACAAAGACAATTGAAAGATATGCTGGAAAGATGAAAACCCTTCTTGGGGGCATTGTGTCATTGCTTGTGGTAGGCCTAAAAAACATGATACTTGGTTCTTGATTTTGAAAATGATTAGGGAATTAGACATACTTATAGGATGTTCATGGATACATAAGATATTCATAATACAATCTTTAGTAAATTTATGTATGAATTATATCTATAGAAACTAAGTAGTAAAAGTTCTAGGTATTCCATATGAGTATATTATTCATTTTTAGAATTTTCCTCTACCATCTCAACTAATACTTATTAGACAACATGTACAATGTCACTATATATATTCACTTTAGTGACAAGTAATTGATCTTCGTCAAATATGAGTGTTTTAATTTCCATTACATTAGATGTCTATTTGGGCTATTTAATAAATGTTACCTAGTTTTTCATGTCATAATTTTTTTATACATGTTGCTCTATGTGCCATAATGATCACACATTTATCACCCTCTAGCATATAGATTAATTCAAAAGTTACTATGGTTTATAAATTTACACAGTGTATAAAGGAACATATTACAATGTGTGATGATAATGATGGACATGTTACAATGTACAATCACTTCTAAGATTTGAATATAGATACATATAGGTTAACCTTTGACCATAGTAGGTGACATTTTCATTGATCAATCCATGACCTACATATAACCATCCCATTGATGATATCATTAGTTATTATGGGTAGTTTATGAGTTTGAAGAGGAAACAAACACGTAGATTAGTCTCTTGTTAGTTAAAAATAAGAAAACATAAGAACATTAATGCACTAGGACTAAATCCTATTGTTTAAACACTAAGGGGGTGTATAACACAAAAATCAAAAGTATAAAAAGAGATGAATAAAATATAAATTCTTACCTCCCCCGTCACACATGGTGATTACTTGTTGGCATAAGAATGTTCATGCTCAACATATAAAGATTGGAGTCTCTTAAAAATACTATTATATGGAGGTATTATCTCTCTAATGTCACTTTTGTCTTGGTTTTTAAGTTTGGCACAATTTTGGCATAATAACTTTACTCTTAAAGACTTTAATAATGTATTCCTATAGAATAACCTTACACACAAAAGCTTATTGATTCATGGTGTGGGTGCTTGTATTTATAGCTTAGAGAACTAAAGGTAACCATGGGTAGGTTAGGTTAAATTATAACTTAGGTTGATTCAAAATTACCTTAATTAAGTCTAACTCTAACTCTAAGAGGGTTAAAAGCACTCATGAAATCTTGACACTCTATTTTTGATATTTGAGAGGCATGACAACTCACTTTAGATATTTTTGAGACGAGTCATATTTTTGAATATTTATGAGATAAAATATAACTTTATTAGCTCATTTGACTCTTTGACTTCATTTTTAGCATAAATTACTTTTTAGTAAATGAAATTCACTAATTTGATTTGGATTTTATGCTTAGGCAAGTTAATTAGGATTTAAAATATAATCAGTCTTGCTTAGTAATTTTTATCTTTTGTCAATTGATTTGGATGTCATGAATCAATAAATTAACAATCCAAAAGTTCTAAATTACTATTTCATAATTTAACTAGGGTTATAATTGAACCAGTTTAGTAGTGCATATAGGGTAATACACCATTTAAGATAGCCTCATCACCTTTTTGGGTAATTAAATCCCTTACACAAATGAATTTGGGCAATTCAAGTGATTTATAGGCTTAAAATATGTCATTTTCTAAAAATTGAACTCAATGCCGATTTAGGCATGGAGGTGGAAAAAATTAGGTGTCTACCTTATGAGATTTAAAAAATAAAAGAATTCAAAAATATCAAATTTAGGACATCTGCATGGGATGATATGCTCGCTACATGATTGATTTATTTAATTTACCACATATATGGTAGATTACATGTCCATTTTATACTCATAATATTTTTATATTATACATGAATTGGATGCAAGATATACATGTTACATATGATACATGGAAATTCAATGTATAATGTTCTTTACATCCTATGTCAACCTTTTTACATTACGAGCATGCCTACATAGGGGAAGTCTTGGCACACTTTATAAGTTACATATTTATATGACCATTCAATTGATCATATTGAGCTATTTAGACTATTTATATGCTTCTTTCTCTTTAATTTACTATTCGGTAGTATATACTATGGATATTTAATTTTATAATGCTTTGATGATGGCATAAACTAATTGTGGTAACTAAATTTTCTTTTTCTATGCATAGTTCATGATAACAATTTTTACATGGTCCGATCATTGATTTTGTATTAAGTTGTGTGAATAAATATGTGCATGATATGGTGTTTTCATTTGGTGACCATTGAGATGTGTTACATTGTGTGTTCTATGTGTGATCATTAAGTTGTGTCACATTGTGTGTCTTTGAGTGCATTGATTTTATTTTGTCACGTAATGCATCAGTTGTGACAAGGATCTTCTAATCTAGGTCATGGCCATGTTTTGACTATGTCAATTCATAGTGTGTTGTGTCTTGAATGATTGTGTGCATATGTGTGTGTGTGTGTGTGTGTTTACATGGTTGTTTCTTTTTTGGTTTCATGATTTCCATCAAACATTCTTATATTTGTGTGTGATTCATTGATTACTACAATGCATATTATATTTGGATTATTGTTCAATGCTTTTTATTATGTTACATATTAATGCATGCCTAATTTATATATCTTTTTAACATGACACATATATTCCTATTGCCTTGGATTTCATGATTTAAATGTGGGTGAATGGTCAAATCCTTATATATGATGACATATATAATCATGTCAACACACATGTTGTAAATTCTTAATTTTTTATATATAACATGAAGAAAATAACTCTTTTATTTTAATATGATTAATTCAAAATATTCATCCCTCACCTCAAAATGGAGGCATATTAATGGGGTTGTCTTAAAAATTTAGGCCTTGATAGAATGATGATGTAGATTTCAGGTTAGATTACATAATTAAGATTGGTTAGATTGGGGCACACTAAAATATTTAGACATATGTGGGGCATATGTGGCGAACTTTACTAGATTAATAATTAAATTCATAGATCCTATGACATTGTGAAGAAAATTATTAGGTGGATGAGCTTAACCAAATTACATGACTTAGATTGATAAAAAAAAATTAGATATATTAGATTGGGAAGATCAACATATATATTATCACATTTTATATCACATTGAGGTAAAAATGGGTCAGAGTTGGGTCATGAATTTTGATCATGGATAAACTCTTGTATCTATATTATGAGGATTTATTGTATTATATAAGTACTTTGGATCTAAAATATGCCTACATTGGTTGAATCAGAGTTTAATTTTGCATACAAAATTATATAGAGGCTCCACCTAAAATATTTGAGATGATATTTTCGGTGGTGTGGTTGAGGTTTGTGGCTCTTAAATTTTAGCACTTATTTTTTTCCAATGTGGTTAAAGCATTAAAAAGCCTCAACACATGTTTTCAGTATGTACATCTATTTGGGGCACAATCAACCCATGGAATTCTCTAAATAATTTCAACAAGTGTAAGCTTGGTTCATGTACCCTTAGGTGTATTCATTCTTTGATTTTTCACTTCTAAGTAAATCAATGATCTAGATTATTTATTTTATATCATGAGTGAACATTTATCTATACATTTTACCTTATAGGTTTTGAATGGATCAAGCAGGAAATTTGGGGCATACCAGTCAACACCAAATATGGTATAATAGGTACCAAATTTATTTATTATAATCTTTGAATCTATAATTTTCAATACTATACTAAAAGAGGGTCCTTTATAGAGAAAAAACTTTGGCATTAGACACTTGGAAATATCATTTTTAACTTATCTTTGACTACATGATAGGTGCATATGCATTTGACTCTTCCTCACATTCACTTCTATTTTTTAATCTATCTATTGACTTTACCAACCCAACTTGTTGTGATTAATATCACAATCTCCCTAGGATATGTCATGATGAAATATTATCCAATGTATAATTTCAACATGTTTGAAATCTCTAATTTTCCCTCTCTAGACGTTGTTGACAATAGTCAGATGCCTATAGTTAACACCAACGTTTGCCTCTGTTGGAAGTATCCAAGAGCATCCAACAAATATTTTTAAAATTCAAATCTCTCCATTGGTTCAGCCTCAACATGTTTAAAATGATAGGGTAAATTCCAAGCATTCATCTATAAATGGAAGACATGCCTAAGGCCATTCCTCTTTAACATCTAACACTCAACTTTGTAAATCTTGAGAAATCATTTGTATACCCTTGAGGAATTATCCAACAATGTCAAAATATCAAAACCCCTCAAAGGAATTATCCAAAATCTATGTTTGAATACAACTGCTAGGTCAAAAGTGCATGATGATAAGTGTCAAAATCTAACATAGTGAATTATATTGTAGTGGGTCATAATTTAGTACATAGACACATATGTGGGAGAACTACACGAGGTTTGACCCCTCTTTAGAATATTAGAATATAGGAAAAACTCAACCACTTGGTAGGGAGTGATTCGGATTGTTCAATCCATCATTTGACCACCTTCTTTTAGGTCAAGTTAGCTTGAAAATGTGTGTGTGTGTGTGTGAGAGAGAGAGAGAGAGAGAGAGAGAGAGAGAGAGAGAGAGAGAGAGAGAGAGAGAGAGAGAGAGAGAGAGAGAGAGAGAGAGAGAGCAGTATCTATACATATATCTAAGAACAAATAAACATACAAAAATCATCTTGATAGTTAGTCATAGTGATCCATTGAAAAATACATATAAAATTACAAAGGGACATCTCCAACAAATAATGAATGGGACTGTTTGCCTCATGTGTCTATAGTTTATTGACAACATCCTATTAGATTTTGATAGTGATATGTAAATTGTGAGTCGATTCTCCATAAATCCATTGTAGATCAGTTCAATAAAATGTACACATATAATGATCAGATACAAAATATAACATCAGTTATGTGCCTTTTCTCTTGATCATTCTTATATTTAGTAAATGCAATACATCTCTATGAAGAAATTCAAATTTATGTAGTTTATATTACATCTTATAAAATCTTAGTTTCAATAGTTTTGGCCTAATTAATTCTACAAAATCTAAAAACAATTTTAAAAAGTTATATAAATATAGTTTAGATATTTTGGAAGATTTGTCCCTTTTAGAAATAAGGGTTGATAACAAGAGACTATTGATGAAAAAAAAGTATCTAAATATTTGTATGGCTTTGGGAAAAAAATCATAAGCAGTAAATTATGAAGGGAATTGCCTTAATTTCCTCAATTGACATTGGGTGAAATTCACATCAATTTACAACAATACAACCCTCATTAAACATAAATTTTTTTTCCAATGTTTCTCTTATGTAGTGAATTAAGCTTAAACTTATGTCTCAATTTATTAGAAAGTTAGTACTTTTGATTTTTTATTTAAAATAAAAATGTTTCTTTTGATGTTAGGCTAGGTAATAATAAGCAAAGATTTATTATCGATATTTCAACCGATTCACTATTATTCAAAATTTTTAAAAAAAAAAAATTTAACAACAACAATATAAATTTCATTCAATCTAATAACAATTTTAAAAAATCTTATCAACAAGAAATGACAAAGGCATTTTTGTCTAATAAAAACTATTTCCCTTTTATAAGATTTGAAGTTGACATTTTGAATAACTTTCAAAATGCGCCAGGGCTTATTTAAGTTGTAGAAAATTAGAAATAAAAATATTCATATTGTAGTTGCAGCCGACGTTTGAGAATTTTGTTTTGGAACGTCGTAAACCCCGACATCTCCATATAAGAGGGTTGAGTTCCTTTGCAAAGAAAATTATTAAACCCCGACATCTCCACCATTATCATTCTTATATTTTAAGGGTGACACTTGTACAGAAAGTTATATTTGCGGTTGCAGGTGGTGGGTGATAATGGAAATGGAAAGCAAGAAGGTGATGCTCAAATCCTGGGATGGAGAAGAGTTTGACGTGGAGGAAAATGTTGCCGCGCGTTCTCATTTCCTCAAAGATTTTATCCACGACGCCAACAACATGAACACAAAGTGGGAGTGCTTGAGAATACCGATGGATGGCATTTCCGGAAGATTATTAACAAAGATGTTAGTCTACTGTCGATATCATGCCTATGCAAAATCAAACAATACGCCTCCGGAGACTGTGAAGGAATGGGATAAATCGTTTATTAGTGAACTAAAAGCCGATCTGCCAACTTTCTTCTGTCTTTTAAAGATTGCCCATTACCTGGCCGTCTATGATCTTTATTATCTCTTATGCGGAGCTATGGCCGACATAATTGCAGCGACTGAAGGCTCCGATGAGGTCCGCCAAATATTCACCATAGCGATTGTTACAGAAGAAATCCGCCGGTTATTCAGCTATGCTAATGCTTTCCTGCCACACAAGGAAACCCTTGGATAAAATTATTAAACACTCCATAGATTTCTTGTACTTTTAGCTTGACTATATATTTTAATATTCATTCCCATCATATTAATGTTTTTTAACAACATTCTCTTATTCAATGAGTTGCAATAATGTTCAAACTTTACTGGCCGAGACACGCTTTCATTGAAATGCCATATTCACGAGTGTAGGTTTTTTCCAATCAATCCGTAGATATTTTTAAAAATATTTATGTTCACCCACGCAATCGATATAAAAGTGCATTTAAGAAATCAGTTAATGGTATTAAAATCAAAAATTTGTCAACATTACATTTCTATTACAACGAGTGGTTAAGTCTGGGTTATTACTGCTATAACTTCCTTCAGCAGTGTTGGCTATAATTCTGTTTTGAGGAAACATGGAGTAATATTATGAAAAAAAAGTTTAATAGAGAAGTAAAGTAAATTTTGTTAAATATGTGACAATAAAATTAAATTTTGGATTTTTTTTGTGGTATGGTTTATAGTCCATTTTTTGATAGGGAGTGTTGGGGGCAATGACCTATTATTGTTATAGGGGGTCCACCGGGGTTATGAGTCAAACCCTTGATTTTAAGAAGACAAATTCCACCCGAATTTATTTTAAAAGGAAAGACTTAATGGCATTTTTCCACTCTATTTTTAAGAGGAGTAATCATAAGGGTACTTTGCCAATTAAGTGTATTTATTTTTGTAAAGTTCACATGTAATTTGTAAAACGAATTTACATGTAATTTGTTCATCTTAAAATTAATAAAACTTAATATCATACACCATAATGTTTTCTTAATCTAAAATTTTATCATATAAATCCCGTATTTTATCTCATACATATATTTTATCTGTTTTGATTATTTATGTTATTACATTCTATTTTTTTTTTTAATGTTGTAAAATGTGTGGTTTCCTAATAAATTTTAGGATATAAATGTCTCTGTGATGTGGCTTCCATATAATCACATTATTATTATTATTATTTTCTCTCTGTGTCTTTTGCCTTTTCAAAAGTACAGCTAGTATGAAAACCATTGCAAGGGATTGATTTCTTCTATTTAGAAAAAAACAATTGGTGGGCTGTTTCTTTTCTCCTCTTGCAATGCAGATCACGGTGAATTACATTTCCTCTGCAACCAGGTAATCAAAGATTATCCTTTACAATTTCGTTTGATATATATATGCGATGAACAATTATATTACATAGGTTTACGTGGAACACATAAATTGTTGCCTTCAATGGAAGATGTTGTTACCTTCAATGGGAGATATTTTAAGTTGACACATTAACAAACCTGCAGTAGTTTGTTTTGTAGAGTTTACTGATGTGGTCAATTTTCCCTTGTTAGTCCTGGAAGTGGAAGTTTTAGTAGGAATACATGACGTGTTCGTTGTAGGGTGGATTCTTTTAGTTTGTTTTTATGATTTTAATCTTTCCCCGATAAAGCTCGATCCATTGAAATATTAGAATAATTATTTGAACATTGACCAATTAATTATATTGTTTCATTATTTCATGGAACGTCTTTCCCATTAAGTTGTTCTGCATTCTATATTTGATTGAATCGGCATATCACTTCTCTGGTTGAGGAAACACCCTTCGATACTAAACGCCTGCTCCATCGCCTCCTCTCCAAGTTTTACTAAATGACTTGTTTTTGTAGGATTTAAGAGTCTCACAGTAGATTTAGCACATTACCTTGGATGGGAGACCGCCTCCACAAAAGTTTTGGCAATAACCTCAGCCTTCAAAAACACCATTTTTGGTGTGTTAGACACACCTTCCTCCCCATCTGGATCCAGCTCCCATGTTGGTAGACATTTCAAAAATAATATTATTTATAAAATATTTAGTGTGTTTTTAATAATAATAATTTCAATTTTAAATTCGATATATTTTTAATTATTATATGGAAAATTTCTTTCTTTTCTAAAAGAGGTGATAAAAAATCATGATATTTTAAATATATGTTAGAATTTTGAGTTTGTTTATTTTTCCAAAAATATTTTTAAGAAAATGATATAATAGCACAATTAGAATGAAATTACTGTCACCAATAAATGAAAAAATTTAAAAATATATAATAGAATTATTAGTTAGTTTATATATCTCAAATCTAAAATACTCACTTTGAAACTATTCTCTCTTTATATTTTTAAAATAAATATATTTTATATATACTGATTATATTGAAAACATAATTATAATATTTAATAATTGATTTAATAAGTACAAAAGAAAATAGAAGCCACCATTTACACTTTTCTTTAACCAAAATTCTTTAAATAAAAATAAATAAACTATTTTTTCTTTATACATAATAATTTAAAAACGAGTTAACCAATCAAATTATAATTATACAAAGTAACATGTAAATATATTTATATAATTTTATTATATTCACTCTAAATTAGTCACCACCGGGTACGGCACCTAGGGAAGCAAGAATAACAATTTGCTGCTCTTTTATGTAATGTTTTTTTACATTTACTTAATTTAATAATAGTTATATTTTTGAAGAATAACAATTTGTTGCTGTTCGCTATTGTTTGTTTTTTTTTTTTTTTTTTTAATTTGTTATTAATTTCAATCAAGTTTTCTTGATTGAGGTATTTTGGATCAATATTTTTAAGTTGTTTTGTAGAGGCATTCATATTGTCCAGGATATTTATTGTAGGCATTCTCGCTTTTGATTATTTTGGGAAGAGGTGAAAACCAAATTGTAGATAGCCAATTTTGATCAAGAATCATACCAGGGGATTCTTCACATTCCAATCATCCTTAGTGGTAAGACTGGAAGTGGTATGTTAAAACTCCCTTTCACAACTACACCCCTCCGCTTGGTTATGGATGGCTCACCCCCCACTTGCCTATGGTGGATAAGTTCAATTCTCGTTGGGGTTTGTATTCCTCTGTTAGTACATGGAGCTTTTGCTTTAGTACTATCTGGGGGGCTTACTTGGAGCCCAAGCTAGCTCATTTTGCTTGGTGTATAGTGTACTAGGGCTTAGCTCTTGGCATAAGACTTGTCCAGTTAGGAAACTCCTTCTCCACTTGCCCTTTTTGTGGCCATCCGAAGACTCTCCCTCATCTTTTTTGGCATTGTTCTAAAGCTCAAAGGGTCTGATTATTGATTCATAACCTTTTCAGGGTTTTCCATCCCAAATTTTTTCATTAACAACACATTCTCCTTGGAAATAAACCCATGTTGCCCTTTAAATACACCCAAGTCTGGCATACTTTCAGAGTGGAGATTATTTTTTGGCTTTGGAAAGAAAGAAATAATGTTGCATTTAATAATGCTTCTTCAGATTGTAATATTTATATTTTGAGCAAGTCTTCTAACATCTCAAACATTCTCTTGCAAATTCAAGTTCAAGTGAACAAAGTTGTCATAGAGCTTGGTCACCTTCAGGGTCTTCTCTCCCATTAGGGAGATGCTCCTTGTGCCATGGCTCAAATTCCACTATATCTAGGGAACATAGACTAAAGGACATAATTGCTTTGCTACCTTGTGGTAGGCACCGTTATAATTGATCTCAGTACCGCTCTCACAATGGCACCCTATACTAGTGCATAACCCCTCCTAGGCAGTAATGAGGGTAGTAGCCTCTACCTCCTTCCCCTACTAGGAAAGATGGTTGGGATGCTCCTCCTCTTCCTCTGTGTCTAGATGTTTGGGGGGCACCACTTGAAGGTCAGTCGAACGTGCTGGACAAGTTCTCCAGGCTCTCTTTGGCCATTTTACCCACTCAAACACAAGAAGAAAAAGATGACAAGGACACTGGTCAAACTACTAGCTAGGACCCAATTCTAGATGACAATGACTTACCAAGCTCGGGCTGGGGTCCTAATGATATGGATCCTCTGCCTTCTGGCCTTGCATTAGCTACTTAATATCCTTTTTTATGATGACATTATGACTTGTCTCTAGGCGAGGCCTATTTGTTTATGGTGCTTTTGTATTTTATTCCTAGATTGTGCCTAGTGTGACTTCATGGCGTGCTTCCATACCACCCCTTTTTTTTTGTAAATTTTTTGTATATTCATTTTTGTAAATTTATATATAGATATATTTCATTAAAAAAAATTATTTTTTAAATATAATTATAAAGTTTTAAAAATTTAAATAAGTTAAAAAAAGTTGAAAGAATTTAATATTTTATTTATATAAATAATTGTCTAAAAGAATATTTGATTGTGGCTCTAAAGAGAACACAATACATTGAACAAAAGATGAACTTTCTTGTTTGTAAATTAAAATTACATTTTGAAAAATTGTATATTATTAATGAAATATGTCATATTTTTTTTTGATGAAATATATCCATATATCAACTAAACAAAAATATTCAAATAATTCACAAATAAATAAAGTGGTATGAGAGCATGCCATGCCACACTAAGTGGAGCCTAGGAGCAAAACCAAAGTATCATCTAGGTAGAGCCTAGAAACAAGCAACTAAATCATAAAATCATAAAAAAGATAACTTCTATGTAGCAAGAGTAAGGCCAGCAAGTAGATTATCCATATCATCAAGACCCCAGAGCTTGGTAAATCATTTCCATCTAGAATAGGCACCCAGCTAGTAACTTTGGTAGTATCGTTAACATCATCTGCTTATGTTCAAGTGGGTGAGATAGCCAAAGAGAGCCTAGGGAACTTATCCAAAATATATGCACGGCCTCCAAGTAGCACCCCCAAGCATCTAGATATGGAAGAAGAGGAGGAATGTTCCTACCCAGTAGGGGAAGGAGGTGGTGGTTGCCACTCTTGCTACTACCTAGGAAGGGAAACACATTGGTACAGGGTGCCACTATGAGAGTGACACCTAAAATGGATGTGATGATGCCCACCATGAGGCGACTGAGGTGCTTTATCATCCAATCTGGGATCCCTAGGTGGAGAAGGTAGAACCAAAGCCATAGTACAAAGAGCATCTCCCTAATGGGAGAGGAGATCATGAAGATACCCAAGTTCCATAACCACTTTATTGGCTTGGACTTGAATCTGCAAAAGAACATTAGAGATGATATAAGATTTATGAAAAGTATAAATATTACAATCAGCAGAAGCATGATTAAACACAGAATTATTTCTTTCTTTCCAAATCCAAAAGAGAATCTCCACTCTTAAAATATGCTAGACTTACACATAATTGAAGGGCATTGCGGGTTTGTCACCAATGAGGATATGCTACCAAAGGAAGAATTTAAGCTGGAAAGGCCTGAAGAGATCATGGATCCAAGTCCAGACCCTTTGAGATTTGAAATAGTACTAGAAGAGATGAGGGAGTGTCTCAAGGTGGCCATAAAAGGGGTAGGTAAGCTGGTGATCTCCAAGCTGAATAAGGCTTCTATTAATAAGCAAGCCTTGGTGCAGTATACACCAATCAAAGTGGTCAAGCTTGGGCTCCACACAAGTCCTCAAACTAGTGTTGAAGTGAAAGCTCCATTTTTTAACAAATGAGTGCAGCCCCCAATGGGCATTAATCTTGTCAACCATGGGCAAATGGGGGGTGAGCCAAGCATAGACTAGTTGAGGAGTGTAATTATTGAAAGGGGTCTCAACATACCATTTACAGTCCTTCCACCATGGTTGAGTGAAATGGACCAATATTTTATGGAGCATAGAAGCTAGGATGGCATTGAGAATCACCTGGTAAGATTCTTGATCCACATTGGCTAACCATAATTTAGCTTTCACCTCCTCCCAAGATAGTCAAGGGTGAGAATGCCTATAAAAGATATCATGTATGGAATGAATTTCTCTATGAAAATCTTGAGGGTGTTGATCCAAGGGACTTCTGCTAGGGGCACTTCATTGTAATAAAAAAATGGGAGACCACTACAAAGAGTGGGAGTTAGCAGAGAGCCCGTTACAAAAACTAGAACCATTCTAAAGAAGCCATGGCTTAATCTTTTCCAAAGCCTTCCAAATGCTTTTAGACACAAAAGATCTAATTATCTGGATGAGAGACTGGATAAAGTGTAAATTGGGGAAGCCAAACCCTTTCCAAGATTCTTGCCCTTGGGCAAGCCTGAGGAGATATAGTGTCTAAAAAACACCTTCCAAGCTTCTAGGCCCTTAATGGTCCGTATAATCCATTTGGAACATAAGGCAGTGCCTTGTCAAGTTATGTCAATGAGTCCCATCCCTCTAGCTTCATGTGTGAGGTAGCAATATTCCCAGGCCACCATGTGGAATCCTTTACCTTGTGGGGAATTTTCTCAAAGGAAATCTTAGAGCAATTTCTCCAATAACTAGTAATATTTTTTAGAATGTACCCAACATGATGAGCAATAGACATGGGTGGATGCATATTTTTTTGAGTAGATTTGAAATTTTCCTACCAATGAAAGAGACTTGGTCACCCAGTATTCTCGCTTCTTGGAAACTCTATCAACAACATATTGCCACAATAAGGGTGGTGAAGCATCGAAAGCAAAGGGGATGCCAAGGAATTTAAATATTTCATCATGTTGGATCCACTTCCAACTGAATTTAGCAGCCCATGATGATGGAGAGAGGTAAGACTATTTATAGCACCAATTTTTCTTCCATTGGATGCTAAAGCCAGAGGCTAGGTAGAAGGTGTGAAGACACTGTAAGGCATTGCCCACATTAGATTCATCTTTAATGAGGGTAAGGAAAAATTCATCTGCAAAGTGGTCATTAAACAATTGCATATCTTCATGCAAATTAGCTACATCGGGAAGGAGATAAATTCTCTTAACAAGGCCACTAGCTTGGGCATTACTAAGAAAATATCCAAAATACTCAGCTGAAAGAGCATACAAGGTGAGAGCTAGAGGACACCCTTAGCGGATGGAATGAAATAAGCCAAACTACTTAGAGGTGACTCCATTAATGGAGAGGATAGTCGAGGCATCAAAGAAAATCATTTGAATAGTTTGGATGAAGATGGGCCTGAAACACAGAGCCCAAAGCATAACTAAGATAAAAAGCTACTCAATGCAATCATAAGATTTTTTAAAGTCAATTTTCATGAACTTAGCTTGTTGCTAAGATGATCTGGCCCAATCCATGCCTTCCTAAATGACAATGATGTTATCAAAGATATAACAGCTTCCAATGAAGCCCATGTGCTCTAGACGCACAATGAGAGGAAACATAATGCAAAATTAGATTGTCAAAGCTTTGGCAATAATTTTAAAGGAAAAATTTAGGAGGGTGATGGGACGTCAATTGCAGATCAACTCAGGATCTCCTTTCTTAGATATGAATTTGATATTTATTTTATTTAGATTTTTACCTAGTGAATGTTTGTGAAACGCTTCTTGATAAACCTTATGCAAATCACTGCACACAAGATCCCAAAGAGTTTTATAGAACTCACAGGGAAAGACATTAATGCTAGGGACTTTGTCATTAGCCATGTGAGACACCGCTTCATGAAAATTATCAACAATGAGGGCCCTGTCACAAATCCCCTGATGGACGGAAGTGAGTTTGCATAACACCACTGAAAGTCATTACTGAAGGGCAGATTCATGCTCAGTCGAAGATGCTTGAGCTTTGAACACTTACTGGTAATGGTGGACAAAAGTTTGCATAATCTACGGAGTTTCTGTGAGTATGTAACCAACCTTAGAATATGTTATATATTTTTTATAATAATAATAATTTCCATTTTAAATTTGATATATTTTTAATTATTATACAAAAAAAATTTGAAAGATCTTGTTATGTTAGAATTTTGAATATGCTTATTTTTCTAAAAATATTTATCGAATTCGATGTAATAGTCAATTAGATTCAGGTCACTAACATCAATAAATATGAAATTTTAAGAAAAATAAAATCATTAATTAATTTATATGTGATAAACTTATGATTGATATCTCTATGCATATTATAAGCAAATATACTTATAATATATGTAATGGTTATGTCAAGAGGCATAATTATTCTAATAAGTAAAGGGTAGGACGAGCAAGTATTTATAGCATGAGACATCAATAATAATATTTTACTTTAAATTTGATGTATGCTTAATTATCATTAAAAAATTCTAAGCATAATTTGAATGTCCATGTGATCATCAAACAAATATTTTTCTTTTTTCTTAAATAAGAATAAAAAATTGCAATATCTTAGACATATGATGTTAGTAATCACTCTCAATCAAAACATTACAGAGAAAATAATAAAATTATTAATCAGAATAATATGTGATAAAATTAAAATAGACACCTCAAAATTAATATTTATCATTATTTTTTAGATATAATAAATATCTATAATAATATATATTTAATAATAAGCTCAATACATAGTATACATTTAATCTTTATGATTTGATGTTCTAATAATTATTTTGTGAATATGAGTTGACATACCATTAATTAAGTTATTGTATAATTAAATTAAACTATTTTTTGGTTTGATATATAAATATTTTTTAATTTTAATTAAGATATATTTATTTAAATTAAAAATTAAATTTTAAAATTAATTTATTAAACATCCATTTATTAAAATTTGAGATTATTAATTTTTTAGAGTTTAATATAGCTCTTTTTAAAAGTTTGTAATAAGAAACAATGAATTTAAAAATGTGCATGAGCATGTGTTATTAGTCTCGAAGGGCACTCTTTAGGCTCCATTCTGCTATAACTTAAAATTAAACTCCTTTTTACTAGCCAATTAAACTATGTTGTTTTTTATGTTAAGAAATATGCATTCATTTTTTATAAGTAAATTGCAAGAAATTTAACTGAATGTATAAAATAATAATATTTATTATAACCTGATTCGCTTATATATTCTTGTTGAATTGCCTCCAAATTGGTAGATAGAGCAGTTCATAATAATGATGTCATTTATTTTGTATAGTTTTTAAATTTTGTATGAACTACTAGCTACATATTCCTTGAGGATGAAATAATTGTCCTTTATAACTGTCCCTTTCTGCCAGTTGTTAAACCGTGCCATTTTACATCACTTTAATCCATGATAGTTGGCAGCCCCACCGCCGTATATTATTCTCGTGTCTTCCATATGGCTGGACAACAACAATGTTTTTGGCAGTGACACCAAATTTAGTGGGCAGACAACAAACTCCTCGATTAGGTTTGGAGTTAGTGAGAACATTATTTAAATTAGTGTGTCTCTACCAAATTACAAACACAATTTCACTTCTTACCAAAATGTTGGGTCAGTGAATGTGTATGTCGATCATTGTATGAGTCAATCAAATGTTATATTGAGTGTCTGCAAGACTTAGAGCATCTTAAAATGCTTAATAAGCACATTCTTTGTCACGAAAAGTTGTCTGGTCCTGTTTGGAAGCCAGTGTACAAGGCCAATGAAACCTGCAACTCTTGAATTTTAAGATCAATGATACACTACAAAGACTCTTCAACACTTATACTGTTGAAAACTACAAGCTTATTTCTTTATTTTCATTCTAGTATTGATTTTATTTTTTATTTTTCATTTTTTATTTTGGTTTGTTCTGAAACAGAAGCCTTTACTCATACAGAGAAGGTGAGAAAACTTACACACATATCTAAAAAGTGTGGAATTATATGAAAGATTCATTGAAACAACCATCACGTGACTGCAGACAGATGCTCACGAGGCCATGCGAGACGGCTTCATGGTGGGCACCCGACATCTTCCTCGGGCAGAGGGGATGTCCATATTAGACACTTGCTATGATTTGTTTTGGCGTCAAACCATGCGGGTTCCTATGATTAATTTTCATTTATTGAACGGGGCCTTATTGGCTCTCCCTGCAAAGAACTATCTGATTCCTGTGGATATCATGGGTACTTTTTTTCTTGCTTTTGCAGCCACAAAGGGTAGCTTTTCAATCATTGGGAATATTCAGCAGCAGGGCATTCGAGTCTCTATCGATGCATTTTCAAAATTTCTTTCATTGGATTTTGCTTTACATTCGGTGTTTCTAAAGGTGAGGATCTTTACAGGGTTAAATTGTCCTCTTATAATCCAATAAACATAAAGCAGGTAGTTATAAGTTTCCTGTTCGGATGGTGATGCCTGGATTATAAATTATGGATTTCAATTAAAAATTTTGTGGAGAAAAATGTTTAAAATGATTAGGAAATTACGGCCTTTAGATTGATATTTTTGCAAAGATTGCAATGGACTAAGGGCATTTTTTTATATCATTTTGATCTTTGTGAAGTGGTGGGCACTCTGTTTCCAAGCCTAATTGAATGGTAAGTATCGTGCATTTCAAATTTGTAAAAATGGGTCTAGTTGGTTTCATGCCTTAGTTTTTTAATATACCCAATGGACATGTAACAGTTCGTCCAATACATTTTTTCAATTGATTTCAAATTTTTATTGTAAAAATTTGTTTGATTATCATTTGTACACTATTATCTAATTAGTAACTTTTTCCAAAAAATTATTTATTTTAAATACAGAATGGATATGTAACCATTGTTATGATTTTTTTTCCTTGTTGATTTCAGATATTAATGTGATACACATCTATTTGACTATAGATACAATATCATCTCCTCCCTACAAGGACTTGGCACGTTATGCCCTAATTTATAATAGTGTTGGTGCATTTTAATGTCCCATATTTATAATAGTATTGATGGTGTTTTTTAATGTTCATAAACTAAATTAATTTTTAAAATTTATTAGTGTATAATTTAAATATATATATTTAAATTTTGGTTTCATTTGTTTATATATATTTTTTCTTTTTATCTTAATATATTTTAATTGTTCAATTATATATATTTATGACGTTCTTTAAAATTGATTATAATTAATAAATAAGAATTATTATTTATTTAAACAATTTTTTTATTATATATATATATATATATATATATATATATATATATATACACACATATATATATACACACATATATATATACACACATATATATATACACATATATATACATATATATATATATATATATATATATATATATATATATATATATATATATATATACTTACTTTTGTCTCCCCTGTGCCCCCTACACCCATCCCCAATCCTTACAACTCTTTTATTTAAAGGGTTTATGCTCTTACACACTCTCTTTATTGTTATTGTGATTATTTTGTATGTGAATTCTTTATGGTTTTATTTTACCATTTTGATATCATTAATTCTAACTTCTCACATATCTATTGTTTTTTTAATTTTGTTTTAATTAATAAAATTAAATTTAATATATTTATTAGGTGAAGCAATAGATGTTAATTTTATTCAAATTCATTTATTTTTTATTTGCATTTATTTAAAAAAAATTATTAAATATTATTTGTATTTTTTTTATTTAATAGGGTAAAGGTCACAAGTTTTGAAGATCCTAGAATTTAATATATAAAGGAGAGGAAGATGTAATGTTTACACACAAATGGGATTCCTCTACCAACATCAATGGGTTAGGCAAGTCAAACACAAGATCAATAAGTAAAAAAATTAAAAAATGAGCTAAAACAGATAGAGGTTCAAATCTACCGAAGTCAACCAAGAAACAACCAAAGATGCTTCAGTGAAGCATCTGTTAGTCTTCCGCACAATCATCAACAAACATAATCAAACTAGAATGTTTACATCATTAAAACCAAGGGATGTTTTGCAGATTTTCAACAGGGATTCACTTTCATTCTACCTTTAGCAACTATCTTTTACGAATTTGCTCGTAGTCACTCCAAGTAAGGAGGTTCATATCGATGTCCCCCTAAGCAGAGGGACATACAAGAGGGTTGAGCCACTGCTTTTTTACTTTTTTTCTTTTTCTAAACTTTTGTCCATCCTTCCTTGACTTTTGCAAAAACACAAGGCTGGGATTTGTCTTCCGCTATTGGGTCCTTAATTTCTACCCTAGAAAATTCCATTTCTGGGTTCTTATCGAATGAGGTAGTTGAAGCAAAGGGGACTACCAAGTTCATAACATTCCTTGGAGAGATAAAATCCTTCAAAAATACATCTTTAGAATGAGGGGGACTTTTATGGTCCTCAAGATCTTCCAAAGGTGACGAAGCATCATCACTATCAAAATCGTCTGAATCATTTTCAAAAAGCACTTGTAGGTGTTCAAGGAGGGAGTATTTCCCCCAAAAGGAATCATTCTTTTTATTGAAAAAATTATAGTTTTTGGTCAAATGATCTATATTAAAACAACTACAAAAATGAAACAACAAACCTTCATTGTCCAAGGGTTGGGACAAAGAGCAGTCCCCAATTTGCAAAGTGATATTTTCAAGAAGATTCTTGGAAGTGTCAATATTCACCAGAATCCTAGCAAAAGTAGTGTTGTAGAAATAATCGATATCTGAGTGCATTTGCAGATACTCACCTAGTGATTCACCAATAGCCTTCAAGGTATATTCAGTTCAAAACTGAAGAGGAAGATGAGGTAGGCGAACCCAAATGGGTTTTATATTAAATGGTTTAATGAGGGGATTGAAGGTAGGGGACCATTGTTTGATGACTAGGGGGTGGTGATTCAATCACCAAAATTGGTTTTGAATTTTTGCCTTGTTTTCAATATTGTGAAATATAATAATAATAAAAAAATTTACAGAAGGGTAAATATCAAGATCATCTGATAGGAGGGGTTTCCATTACTTTGAGATCCAAGCATGCATCTCTTGAAGTTTTGGTCTGTAATCCACAAATTTTTAGATGACACCTAGGGCTGAGAAGAATTCTTCTGATTTAATCACTTGTCTGGTCTCGTCATCAAAGATCACAACAAGGTTAGAAGATGTAAGTTTGAGAGGTTTTGGATATTTTTTTAGAGCTATTTTATGGGATACCATTTTGACAAAAGATGCATGCTTCAAACTTCTAACGTCCACCCCAACGTCCATCTTTATGACGTCTAAACCTCTGTAAATAGCATTTATAACATTTTTTCACATAAAATTAATCTTCTGCACAACAACTATCTATTAATTACATTTTTATATATATATATATATATATATATATATATATATATATATATATATATTACTTTTGATACCGAGACTATAAATGATAATAACACTAATAGATCTCAAAACATAGATAATTTTGAAATAGTTTTTGAAAATAAAAGGTTAAAATACTCACTTTAGAGAAACTATTAATGAACGTCATACGGAAATTGAATGACATATTTCTTATGTTAAGGAAAATAAATACAAAAGCATTAGCTAGGGAATCTGTACATGAAGAAGTGCATGCTGCAAATGAAACTTTGAATGTTTTTGTTTCACTTATTAGATAACACAAGCAAAAAATCTAGACATACATTTAAACGTCATAATTCTTCAACAATTTAGAAGTGTATTAAATTTTCACACACACATATACTAATTTAATAATTATAAGAGGAGTTATATACAAATTAATTAATTGGAGGTGAATATCTTAAGTTTATTACATATAATTTAAATAATGATTTTATTAATTTTTTAAAATTTTCATATTTATTAATAATAGTTGCCTCAATTTTAAAATAATATATTTTTTAATATAATAATAAAAAATATGTCAAATTTTAAATTGGAATTATTATTATTTTAAAATACAATAAATATTTTATTAATAATATAATTTTTTTAAATATAATTTTTATTTACTAATAATAAAATTCATTTTTTTTTCAACTTATTATACTCTCTTTAGAACTACAATTAAATATCCTTTTTAGAAATTATTTATATAAATAAGAAATTAAATTCTTTCAACTTTCTTAATTTATTTGGGTGTTTATAACTTTATATATATATTTTTCAAAAAATAACTTATTATTAAATCTAATTAAATTTAATATATATATATATATATATATATATATATATATATATATATATATAATTAATTGTTATTCTTGACTCCATATTTTTATGATGACTAATTTATAGTGAACATAATTTTGTATAAATATACATATATATCAAGTTTATTTAAAAGTAAAAAGTCTTATTTATTTCTTAAAGAAGTGGTACAATATCATATGACAAGTATGCCAAAATCCTATTATCTTTATACTATATGCGTGAGAGCTTATAATTAGATAGCAGTAATGAAACATGATTGCAGCGAATTAATTTTTTGCTTCTCTGATAACATCAATGATTTCTTCTGGTAAAGCCGCTAGACCTCTACACCAATGGATGCAGTGCCAGTGATGCAGATAAATTTTAATGCTTGTGGTGTCTTCAACCAGCTTTTTGAGATGGCTCTAAACATATTCTATTCTATTTGTATTAATACAGATCATCAACAAAACCTGAGTGTAGAGCTTCGATTTATTTAAGATCACTCAGTGAAGTTATTCAGGAGCAACAGGTTGTCGTTTATCACTTCCATCATCTTATAGTGCATAATGAAAAATTCACTGAAATTCTTGGTGGCCATTTCCATCTCCTTTTGATGTTTGATATTCTTACTAACCTGTTTAAGGAGCAAGTTGTTGATCCCTATTAAGATATCATTTATTTTTTCCATTCTGAATCCTTTATCCTTCAAGATCTCTTGTTTGCCTTTGGTTGAGTTGCTTCCCTGAGGAACTCGTCCGCTTTTTCCTACACCAAATGTCTATGTATCTCCCTCCTCTTTTTGTAATTATTTTTTTAACAGACCTACATCTTCCCGCGAGGATTTTCTATTGATAGATTCTGGGCTTGCATTGTTCTTAGAGATGATGATCCCTTTATTTTTCCCCATCGATCTCCCTTCTTTGTTTGATCGCCTAATCCATTTTCTCCCTCCTTGATAAATGGTATGGAACCACTTGTTCTTATGTTCTTCGTCCAAGTGGATCTCGGGAGAGTTTATCGGTCTTCCTTCTCGACCTTTTTTGCACTATGGAGAAAATATTTGCTATTTATCCCTACAACTTCCATTATAATTAACTCTTATATTCTACTCATCAGCAGTTCTCTATCCAGTGCCACCCGTCGTGGAGTTGTGTGTGCTGATCACATTGCTCCCTCTATGTGCTCTTCGTTGGCAATTTCCGTTAATGTTTTGATACATTTCAACACTATTATTGAAATAGATAAGGTGAAATGGATAACTTACAAGGAGCATCATAATACCTTTTTCTAATCTCTAAGTCCCTGATAGCACGAATTCAACAAATAAATGTATGTTAATTGCTTCAAACTTGCCATGGCAAAAATGAAGTGCAACTATCATTTTAAGAAGTGCCCTGACAATGATTTTTCCTTTCATCTAGCATACATATCGAGTTATTTATAATAGTGTTGTAGATGCTAGAATTTAGAACCTTTGCCCTATTTTACCATCTTTTAGGTTATCACTTCAATAAGTAATTTAGACACTAGAAATCTGCACCATACCTTGAAATCCTGAAATTAGTTAGAGTCTGAAATATGGTAGAAACCTCCAAAAATCTATATTTTGCATCTTAACTCCTAGAGATCCGAAACCACTCTCAAACATCCTAAAAGTATATACATAAAATATAACTTAAAGTATAAGTTGAATTAAATGTCAACTTAACTTAAATGTTTATTTTATTTATATACCCCCTTTTTACCCACGGTAATTAATTTTACTAGTTACTATTTACCATCCCTAACCACCCAAAATATTTTAAATAACCAAAAATCCTAAAAATAAAATAAAATAAAACCCATCCAACCTCCCAACAACCTTTCCAACAACTTACCCTCGTTAAAAACAAATTCAAATAACTTAGTGTTACATTCACTTAGTTTGGCATGCAGTTGAAAATAGGCTAAGCCAGCTTTTTACTAAATTAGGATAATCGACATCAATCCTCTGTGATCAACGTCGATTCTCCTAGATTGATGTTGATCCATAGATACACAATAAGCTTCCATGGCTTGGGAGAACGAGGACTGCAATTTTGGACCCTAAAATGCTGATAGAATTTATCTAGGAGACTCATGGGCAATTGTTATATTGATTACTGGTGAATTGCTACCCAAATATAAGCAAAATAATGCACAATATCAACCTCATGCCAAGATTGTTTTCAAGGTAATTATTGCACTTTAATTTATTCATATTTTAAATCTACAGTCTTCTATGTCTATTTGTCACTATTTTACATTCAGTTTTGGTTATTTTATCAATAATAAAGGTCATTATTATAGTCTATTTTTAAATTTTATCATGTTATACAGAATCGACATCAATCCATCTGCATCGACATTGATCCATCTGAATCGACATCGATCCTATAGGATCATCATTGATCCTTGCTAAATTTTCAAAACATTCTTGCAATCTATTTTCAAAACATTTTTAGTCCCTAAAACCTGCATAATCTACATTCTATTTTCTAAATATCTCTCCTAATATGTTGATATCCATTAATGAAACTTAGAAAAGCATTTGTACATCTTGTCTTTGAATAATCCATTTATCTTATCTTTTAATCATAGATAGTCTGCATTTAACTAATCTTTATTAAGTTGTATTTTGGTGTTGTTTATACCTACATTTTGTTATCTTGAATAATCCATACTAATCTAATCTTTGTCAAATTATCTTTTACATCATTTATATCTTGTAATCCTTATCTTTTTATCTTTATTATACTTCTTAATTGAAAACAGTGGGCTGACATCAATCTGAGAAAGCGTATTGCTTCTCAAGATTGGTTTGTAACCAAGCAGCCCACTCATCTTTCTATTAATCTATTTTTTATGAGTTAGTGTGATTTGCAGGTCATTCTTCACCAGCCAAATAGGAGTTCCCACAAATCTTGATCAATGGTGCACAACCAACCATCCATATCTCCAAGTAATCTTAAAAACCTTGCTTATAATTTTTTTAGTAGCTAATTAGATCCACATTAAAAAAGCAAAAAAAATACTAAAACATTTTGGTATGCTTGGTGGGTCCAAATAGTGGCTCCCTTTCTTTTGTTCTTTCCTGTGCATGTAGTTGCATTAGTGAATTTCATCCTCTTTTACATTTCCTTTCAATCAAATAACTTTTACTATATTTTTTTATTTAAAGTAAAATCATCATAGGCATAGGATTTGCATTTTATGTGCATTTCTTTGCATTGAGTTGAATTCTTTGTCTGCATCCAAATCAAATCAAAATCTTCTTTTGACTAAAAATTGAACTACATTCATAGTCTATCTACTTGAATTAGTATATCTAGATTAATTAGGTAGTTAATTAATCTGTTAGTCCCCAAATCAATCACACACAACCAAACAACAAAATAAAAAATCAAACATCAAAACTTGACATAGTGAACTGACTTGGATTTCATCACCAAGCGGGGAGCCTTATTCCCAGTGCTTTCACTTGGATTTAATCACCAAGTGGAGTGCCAACTCATTACTCTAGCTAAGTATAAAACCTAGTTGAGTGGTATATCTTGGCTAAGCACCCACATTGGCTATGGGATTGTGATGTGAGGGGAGCAAGCCACGTACCATCACTAATACAGATTACACCTCACATACCTTAGGGTATATAGAGGGTTTGTGCCTAAACATCCTAAAACCATCTTTAGACATCTATTTCTAGTACCCTATCCAAGACCAATCAAATTTCACATCAAGTTTTACATAATAAAAAAGTAACATAATCAGGGAATCCTAAGTGTATTAAGTCAACTAACGATGTGATTTATAGCTATTGACTTAATAATGAAAACTCAATTCATGGAAATGCAAGGGTTAAAGGGTTTTATGGAAGGATGTGATTTATATCTATTGACTTAATAATGAAAACTCAGTCAACTAACGAAATCTTCCAATAATTGCCTGGAGTCTTTTATGGGTAAATCCCTTGTAAGCAAATATGAGCAAGCACATAAAATCCATTCTCAAAGTCACTCCTTCGCTTATCCCTAATATGTGAATTAAAATGAAAAATGGTTTTATAATTATTCATTCAAATAAAAAATGGTTTTATAATTATTTATAAGTTAAACGGGGATTCCATGTTCTTAAACATGTTTTAATTTGATATAATTTCTAGTCTATAATATTCTTAGATTTTTTTATCGATATTTCAAATCACGCTTTTTAAATATATTTTAATTTTATTTTATTATTGTAATGCTTTATATTATATTAACATTTAAAAATAAAAAATAATAAAAATTTGTAAAGTAAAGCAATTAGACACATCATGGCTCAAAATCCTTGTTAGAGGAACATTCTATCTCTAAAGCAAAAAATCAGTAGATCAAGGCATGGTTGAAAAAATTACAAATAATTAGACAGTAAATTTTTATGCACAGGTAATCGTCCAAGGAGGCTGAGGTGGAGGATCATTCTTGGGAAGCATTGACCAAGAGGGTGGCTCCACGTCATGAATCTCTAGAGCATTCCATCCATCTAGGGGGTTGTCATGAATAGTGATAGGCCAACCATCAGTTAGCTATGTAGGATCAATAATTCTAGTCAGAGACCACTGTGAAAGACTAGCATCAAACTTACCATGAGAACTCTAACCACACCCTGGGGAAAGGAAAGGAGAAAAGTGTCCCCTACTTTTGGACTGACTTCTACTTCGATGCCTCTTGGGAGGATGAGGTGGTAGATTGTAGGGTAGGTCATCAGGCAGAACCCTGTTCATGGTGTAAGGGGCACTCCCATGGTAGTTGAGGATCTCCTATAGGTGGCAGAGGTCCAACGGCATCTTTTCCATTTGAGATTGAATATGCAAATAGACCAAATAAATAACAACCACCTTTTCATTAATATAAAATGAAAATGCTCTTTGTATGGATTTGATTCACTTGGGATTCACTCATGAATTTGATAGCACTTCATTAACATAATTTGGGATGAATGAAATTTATGTCTTATACATATATTTATAGGTTTTTTAGAGATCAATCAGATGGTGGATGATTATTTGAATAATTATTAATCATTTGTAGTCCCTATTTGGCATAGTTTGGCTAGCTGGCTAAAGTAGTGTTTTGAGACATTGTTGTGATAGTGGAGTTATAGCTCCTCAAAAAATACATACCAAAAAATAGAGAGAGCCTTATTTTTATTTTGAGCATACAACCATCAATACCAAATGAGTTTATTGGGTTCAAAATACAAAGAGGCCATGACCACCTTTTGTGAACATGGAATCTAATGTAGATCAAATAAATTTTCAATTTGTGTGATCCATGTGAGTCTATCATTAGCATAAAACTTGCATAAGTCCAATTTTGGAAATATCAGCTTCTAACCAAGATTGGCATTATGATTATTTGGAGGAGAAAAACTAAAATAGAGTGGTGGAGGGTTATTTTGAAAGGGTTGAGCTAAAAAAACTAGCCAATTACCTTGATAATTATTATGATTGATTCCATAATCCATTTCAATCCCTTTCATCCCCGTAAGGCCCCATTCAATTGCACAGAGATAATGTTTCTACATCATGCCATGAAATTATAACTAAAGATTTTGAAGCACCTCTAAAACAGATGGATCATAATTTCCATACTCCATGTCATCCTTGTGAGGTATTTTAGGAGTTTCTTACCCTTTCCTTCATCTATGAGTATTAGGACCAACCATGCATAAACCTTAGGAGGGTTTCATCCCCCAAAAATGTGTATTGGTAGATGAGACCATTGTGATCACCTCATCAAAATGAATCTAATGACTATTAATCTATTCAAGGGTGAAAATTTTTGTCCCAAAAAATGTACTGGTGTTATATATCGTACAGATCATCTCATAGAGATGAATCCAATGCCTGTTAATTTGCATGAGGTTAAAAAATTTCCAGACTTATTTGACTATTGTTTTTTTCAAAAAATCACTTTGAACAATATTGTAGTGATAAAAAATTAAATTCTTCCTGAATCGTAAGTTATGGTTTTTCAATCCTTTGGATCACAGAAGATGTGTAACACCATATCTAGAAAACACCACCATATAAACTTTCCCAAATCAAAGCTATGATACCAATTATAATGAAATTACTTAGATGATTCAAAATAATATAATATTATATCAAAAAATCAAGAATATAATAAGCAAATCTACAACAATAATTGGTGAAAGAGAAAAATAATTGAATATTATGACTGAGCCACTTTGAGGGGGAAACCTCCATAACAATGCAATAAGAACAAAATTTTCAATATATCAATCTAAAATACTAACCAATACCTCTCTCTCTCTCTCTCTCTCTCTCTCTCTCTCTCTCTCTCTCTCTCTCTCTCTCTCTCTCTCTCTCTACGTATTCATGGTTATTCCATCGGCTAACCATACTAAGAACATAGATAAATTCCTTAAGATGATATGAAGGTGTATAAGCACCAAATCAGACACACATATCTATAGATGCACTAAAGGTTAAGGGTGTAGCATAGGGACTGAAGGACATGGCAACAAATATACAAATCAATTCTATATTTTAGACTCTTGAAGTGGGTGTGATTTGCTATAGAGGCAACCAAGGAATCTGATATCTTTCTTGTTCTCATGGGATTGATTTTATATTTAAGGCTTCAAATGATTTGATTATATCCCAATATTTGTGCTTATATTTTTTATTACATCCCAATCCATGTATTTCAAAGGCAATACATAAATCTATCCAATCTAATTCACCATGTTGGGCAATACTATGAACTTTACACCATTTTAGTAAGGTTGCTTCACAAATGTTTATCTCGGGTAATTTATCAGGCTATAGATCTGAACTATTGAATGGTCTATTATACCTATGGAATGTAATATTCTTGTTGTTTTCTTCACCTATAGTATTCCATAAGTGCTTTTACATGCTTAAAAATTCATTGTTAAGTTTTTTCACCATGTATTGAATAACATATAATTCAGATTTGGTGGAATCAAAAGTTGTCACATATGTGGTAGAAACATTAACTGGGACTAAATCTTGATCCTATTTTTTTTAATTAGACACATGTATGGGATTATTCAAAAATATTAAAATCTATTTTGGTCTAGCATGTATTAGAGGAAACTGAGTGAATACCTAGTTTTTTTTATTAGCCTTGACATTTTGATTGGCATTCAGAATAGGATTCAACACTAAAAAATTTGAATCAATATTGGTATAGCTAAGGCTTGCAATTGAGGATTTAATTTTTGATCAATATTAATGGCTTCAATATAATAATATGTGAAATTATTTATATTCTAACCCATAGTCATAGAATCTAGAAGCATTAATTGGGACTAAATCTTGATCCTAATTTTTTTGATTAGACACCTGTATGGGATTATTCAAAAATATTATACTCTAGTTTAGTGCAGCATGTGTTAAAGACAACTGATTGAATACCTAGTTTTAGTTATTGGCCATGACATTTTGATTGGCATTCGAAATAGGATTCAACACTAGAAATTTTGGATCAATATTGGTATAGCCAAGGCTTGTAATTGAGGATTCAATTTTTGATCAATATTAATGGCTTCAACATAATAATATGTGAGATTATTGATATTATAACTTATACATAAGAATACTATAGTATAGAAGCTAGGGTATTTTTATACATCTCAAGGGATAAGTAATTAGTAGTTTATATACATCATTCGCATGACTATACATCTTTTTAAGTCTTGCATTGAAATCTCTAATTGGTTCATTGGGTTTCATTTTTATATTATACGAATATTGGTATACCACAATAGGATTGGTAACCTACCCAAATTGTGCAATGAATGTTTCATCTCACATGTTTCAAGATGTACTTAAATTTTATGGAAGATTAAGGAACCAATCATAAGAAAAATCATATAAAATAAAATGGAATAGTTTGCATTTAACATCTTCATGAATTACATTTAGAAAACCTAAAAAAAACTTGAAGGCTTTCATATGTTCCTTTATAGTTCATCCCCCTAGAGGAGAGAATAAAGGAAGGTAATTATCTATATTCCTAGGTAAATCATGGATGACACCAACTACAATGATGGTTAAACCAGCTAACCATGCTATAGTAAAATATTGATGGTGGCTCGCTTGAGTTTTTGAATTTAACTAAGTGAAAACTCTCCTTGGGATGCCTATATATGATTTGGGTCTTTGATAAACCTAAAAAGGTGGTAGTAATAGCAGACCAGAGTAATAATTGGACATTGTTATTCTTACTGGTAGATCAAGTGTACATGTCTCAAGTAAATTTTAATAGATTATACATTCTAATGTTAGATAAAAATTATTAATGTGGGTTTTATGCAAACCAAGTTTTCTTACAGGAATGTCCCTAATGTTTCAAGATCAATCAAAGATTTAGTCTAAGGCACAAGTTTTGGGTCTCAATTTTGTATATAACTATGTGGTGGAATTGTGATGAGCAGAATGGCTATTTACCTTAGATGGTTTGAATATTATGGGTATTTAACTCTCAATATAGATCCTACTTGTGGTGGATACATGGATCTAAGATAAGATGAATAGGTTCAAAAAATATAAAATGAAGGAATGCTATGATAGAAAAGAAGGGGTCCTATAGTTTTATTAGATATTAAACCCTTCCAAGTTGAATTATATACTAGATAAGCACGTATCACAAACCAATGTCCATCGTGCATTACTTGAAATCATAAAACATAAACACACACAATGAAGAATCCAAGGGAATAATTACAACATGATTCAATGACTATAATCAAGGATGTTGTTAGTAACATATTTCTATGCATACCCAATATCACCAAAAATTTATAAGTATGATCTATAACTAAATATTTGATAATAATAACAAAACATTCAATCTTATCTCTATATATAACACACACTTATCCAACTATAAATTTATTGACTTAATGGAAAATATTCAATGAAATAGATAAAGTTGGAAGAGATAATACATTTAAATAAAATCATAGAATAGTTGTAAAAAATGTCCTTGCTTGCTTAAATTACCACAGTTCTTCTCATATTATAAGAGATACAATATGTGTCTAAATAGCTTTTGGATAGAATCACCTCATCCTTGAAGTTTGTCTAATTTTTTCAAATCTAAAATAATACCATATCTTAATCTAATCATGCATACTCTACATGTTTTAAAATTTATATAAATAAAAGTCCCATTTTATCTCTTCTGCTCATGTACAAATATATAATTAACTTGGTCAAAATGAACTCTAGCAGTTAGTCATTGAGTAGGAGTGGCACTGCTAGTTGGGATTACACTAGAACTACATTGAACTCTAGTAGAAGTTGATAGACTCAAAATATCATAATCAAGGGATGCTAACATTGATAATCCTTGCATTGTTCTAGTGACTAAATTCCTTGAAGTTTTTATTTTAGTTGTGATTATAATTGGTCCTAACTGAGCTTGCAATGGAATGGTCTTATAAGGTAAGGTCACCATCGCTAGCCCTGTTTGAGTGTAGGTTTTTGTATATTGAGGAAAATGAGACAAGGTCATCAAAACTTGAGCTCATGAAGATGAGTCTCCCACCTTAACATCTACCTCAATGTTTATTTATTTTTTTGTATTCAATAATACACATTGCAAAAGCTTCAAAATTAATGATAGAAAGCTTAAAAAAATTGGTATCATGTTCATTAATTTCCTATGTAAATTCATTGAGGCTATGAAATAGGTACTCAATTATTCTGATTGTGCCAGCTTGTCCCTAGAAGAAATGATCAACTGAATTACTTAGTCACTACTTACAAAAAACATGCTCTCAACCTCTAATTTAAAGCTATTGGTAATAGTCCACAACAAGATGTCAAAAAATGGGTTAGTGACTATTTACATAGTAGCATATATGTGCCATTAATATGCATATCTCCTAGAGTCTATATGGATTTATTTTCTTGGCTTGTTAGTTTCTCAACCAAATCTTACAACAAATTTTGTCATTCCATAAGTTGATTTCTCATACCAGTCAAAAACATTCTAAGCTAAAGAAATATCTAGAAGTTGTATCAAATTGATCTATTGATATTGATTTTCCCTTGCTTCCTTTTCAATAAAATTCAATTTTTTATCCAATCTCTTTACTAGTTCATAAAAAAATACCACATTATTCCATGGTGGTTATGAATCTCCCATGGATTGTTGGATAAGTCATTCTACATCATAGAGGGTTTTGGCCAAACTATATACATTGTCTACTATATCCTTTTGAGGCTTTAGAGTCAATGATAGGAATAATGTTAGTCAAAGAATCAATATTTTTAGTACTTACCATACTAGTTGAATTTAGAGGAGCTGTAGAAATTGGAATAACTACTATAAAAATAGGTAAAATAGAGACTTGTGGCAAACCTTGGAGAGACATTATTGATGTAACCACATGTGGGATAACTAAATTAGTTGGTATACCCATTGTAGTGCCAATTCTCATAGTTTTGAATTATTCTTCTTCAACGTGTCCTTGTTCTATGTCCTAAGTGTGAGGGGGAATGGGACTTGAAGTCCCAAAAATGCTTTGTAAAGGTACCTTCTGAAGGATTTTTGATGATGTTGTTACCTTTAGATTTCCCCCATAACTTATTTCTAAATATCCATCTTCTTCTTGTTCATTAAATACTCTAATGTATCCTTTTGTTGTGTGTTAATAGGGGTTTGCAAGGAGACAAGAAGAGACCTTCTCTCATGATTTACCATAGGAGTGGTTGTCACCTATGGGGAAGGGAACTAACTTGTTATTGGAGCCTGATATGGAAATATTATTTTAGCTGATGGAGTGAATGACACTTTGATATTTGGAGGTTATCCTATGTCTAGAATATGTTGTTTCACCTCCTATGGATTTGGAACATTTGTTAGAATTCTTTCTCTCAACTAATTATTAGTTTATTCTTTTATTTCTTCTTCTGCTTGATGTTTCCTAGCTTGTTCAAAATTATGTTCCTCTTGTTCTATTTTGAATGCATATTCTCTTGATATAAACGGATCATATTGGATCATTTGATTGATCCTTATAGACATATGTGAATTTCTCATTCTCATATAAACCTCTAAATCATACTCAGGGTTAAGAAATATTAATTCATGTTCATATTCTTGGTGACCATAATCTTTCCAGAATTGCATGTATAATTTCTCTATTTATTATTTTATTACTTTCCTGGGATCCCAATATTTATTCTTAACCTATCCAAACTTAAATGAGCTCTAGTGTTTTAAAGTATTAGCCAGTTTCTCTTAGTTTTATAATTTCTATATTTTAATGATGAGGGGTTTCTTGTGATACTTGGCTAAATTAGCCTTCCTCAAATTGTCATTGACATTGTTGGAAAACTAGTAAGTTATCTCTTACTCAAACAATTTTTTTGCTATAAGTCTTGGTATTTATAAAGTTGCTACTAATGTGCCCTCAATTATGATGATAGTATGATCTAGATATAACTAATAATCACCAAATACCCTTAGTGACATTTTAATTTGATTAAACAACCTAAGCATAGGTTACCCATTTATATTTCTATAAACCATTAGGTAGAAGGTGTCTATTATTTCTTGCATATGATCCTTGTATTCATGTATGTGAATATGGTTAAAACCATCATAGATCCACGTTGTCCCTTTTAGATCCCAAAGCATAATGTTAGTTTGGTTAACAATTAAGTAGATAACATCCACCAAGTATGAAAACATGTAAAAATTGACATATACTTGGTCATGTATTTGGTCTCTTTGGCAATTTATATTGAAGCTTATGATTTCCACTAATGCTGGAATGCCCTTTTCATAAAAAAATATTGATAATAGAGGGTCCTAGACCTCATCTACATGAGTGATAGATGAATCCTCATGTAATATGTTTAGTAAGGCCATAGAAAGTCTAACACCTAAATGGGACAATTGGGAATTTTTTCTTCATGGAAATTTTGTTAAGATTTTGGACCCACCCTAGTAGTGTGATTTTGATGTTATTGTTTATGAAACATTTAATCAATATCATATGGTTATATGGGATGTTTGGTGGTGACAGTCTATATAATTTTCAAAAGCTAGGCTAACTACAAAAGCTAAATGTTACGAACTATAGTTCTTGTGAAAGATATATCAAGTACAAGTGCCTGGTATAAAAAAATTAAACACTAGGTAAACATAAATGAATACCTTTGGTTTCAGTATTTCCTTGTGTATTCGAACTACTCTGATTTCCAATGGGTCATCTATGTACTACCTTTGATCTAAGGAAAAGTCATCTTTGTCTTTTTAAGGTCGAATAACCTCTTTTTTGTGTAGATTGACATATAATGCTTGAAATATTCAACTAAATCAGTCTTGTTGTATTATGTATATTTAAATTCTTACTTGGTCCCAAATAAGAACATTGAAGGATCAGGTTCCTAATTTTATGCCTCCATTGTGGAGCAATTTGAGCTATGTGTTAAACTTTGAAATTTAGGGTTTTTAATCTGATATGGAGCTTTAGATATCATTTCATAGTTAGCAGTTGGAAAATATATTTTGATTTGACCTAGGGAAATAACATATAATCCATTTACTTGTGTTAAAAATTAATTTATTGAATCCTCCATGAATGATAATTAATTATATAGTAATGATCATAGTCATCCATCAATCATATTTGAATTTGATTTTTTGACATTAGCTTTCATAATTTCACTTGACATGTGGTGCTTCATCATTGTCTTTAACTTCATAGTCAACTATTTTATCCTTTTAATATACTTTAAATCTTTACATTTTTTAGTGTGTCATTGATTTTTTGGCCTTTTTCTTTACTTTTTTGTGACTGACTATGTTTCTGTGAGACATGTGGTGTCATTATAATTATTCACTTAATTTTACCTATCACTAAGTCTTTGTATCTATCAATATGTGGAGCAAGAAGAGGAGTTAACACATGGCATGACATGTGGCAACTAACCTACTAAAATTTCCATGTGGTCCAATTAGATAATGACATGTGGTAGTTGACTATATAGAGGGGATCACGTGGCACTATGTCATTAATTCATTTGACATGTATCTTATCTTTTGTATGTTAGATTTTGTGCATCAATATGTCAACATGTGGCATTATATTACTCAGTCATCTAGTCAGTGATTTTATGGTTTTTTCCTTTACCTCTAAGCCTATAATCAAATAAGATTATGACATGTGGCATGATCGCATTTACTTGGCTAGTTGTTGGATCTTGTGATCTATATTTTTGGTATGAGAGGTGTGATGTAGTGATATGTTGACACATGGCATAATCTCTCTTAGTCAACTAGTATTTGGATTTTATAACTTTTTAAAGTTGAATGCATACTATTGTCCCCCAAAAGTAGTAGTCATTTTTGGGACAACATTTGAAAAATTTTGGTCTTACAAACCAAAATTGTCTCTTCCATTTCCAAAATTTGTCCTAGACATTCAGATTCCTCATTTTCCAAGCTTCTCAGGAAATCTACAGACTTTGCAAGTCAAGTTCAATGGATTTTACATGTTGATTTCTACAGACTTTGTATCTTCAAATTCTACAGGCAGTTTCATTTAAATAGGTTCAAAGGCTTCTGCAGGTGGTTTCAGTCAAAAGATGGTTTTCAACACTAGGTCATTTTCCAGAATTGGTTTAGAACTTTAGTTCAATCAAAAATTTCCATCGACAAGTATTTGAGTGCAAAAAAGAGACTTGAACCATTGAACCGTTGAACCATTGAACCACTTTGGTTCAAAGGATCAACGGGTTCAAGGTTCAACAAGTTCAACGTCTTTGGCAAGAGTTAAACGCTTCATCAAGGTTCAAAGTTCAATTGCTTCAATTGGTTCATCAGCTTCAAGACACTTGGCCAAATCAAGGCGGCTTGAACCATTGAACCATTTTGGTTCAAAGGTTCAACAGGTTTAAGGTTCAATGGCTCAGTTCAACCAAGTGGTTCAACTCTTTATTTCACTCAGTTGGTTCATTCTTTCAGTTCATCCTTTGGTTCAATGTATATAGGTTCAACAACAGGTTCAAAGACATTTTTCAAAGCTTTGTTTGAACCATTGAACCAAAACTTGGTTCAAATGTCTTGGTTCAATGATTTGTTCAACCACTTGACTCATTGGATGGTTCATCGGCCTTTGGTTCAAAGGGGCTCAGCGTGCTTCATTGAACTGTTGAACCGGTTCAACGGATTGGTTCAATAAAATGGTTCAACTGTTGGTTCAAAGGCAAGTTCATAATGTCTTGGTTCAATGCTTAGTTCATCGGCTTATTTAATCCAATTGAACCATCAGCTTGAACCATTTTTTGGTTCAACCGATTGGTTCAGCGTCTTGGTTCAATAGAATGGTTCATCACCAAATTTTAAAGGGGTGGTTCAAGAAAAGAAAGAGACTTCTCGAAGGACAAGTGCCCTTGCGGAGGACACTTAGTCAATAAAAGCACCCTTCGAAAAGGTCATTTTTCAAAGAAGCTGAAAGGTAATTCTTTCGAATTTGTTTAAGGCATTTAAAAATTGACTAAGACTTAATTATTTTAGATTTTTGTCTGAAGGAAATCCTTCAGACAAAAAGCCTGAAAGAATTCTAAATGGCCGAAGGACCCCGAAGGAATTTTCAAAGAACAGTCAACATTTTCGCGAACTTTTTGTCCACGAGAATTTTCCCTAGACTTTTGTCTGTGGGAATTTTCCCCAGGGATTTGTCCACGGGAATTTTCCTTAGGGAAATGTCTAGGGGAAACATTTTCCCGAAGGAAGCCTCAAATAGAAGGCCCGAGGATTTGTCTATAGGAACTGCCAAGGCAAAGCGCTGCCGAAGGACCCCGAAGGGCAGGTGCCCTTACGGGGGACTCTCGGTGGTCAAAGTGAAGGAGTATTTCAACTTGACACAGACCATTTCTTAAGGCCCGAAAGGGCAAGTCCAATCCAAAAAAGTACCTAGCAAAAAATTGAAAGCCGAAAGAGGACCAAGAGGTGACGCGCTCGAAGACATCAAATTCAACATAGCCGACTAGCCATTGGAAACATAGTGAGGGGCACATGAACGTCGAATTGAAGACAATAAAATAGCCATTGATCCTTTGAATTCATATTCCTGAATGCATTTCCAGAATTCAAGACCAAAATCAGCTAAAAGCGAGGAAAGACAAAACAACGAATGGATCCAGGGCCCGATTCAATTAACCAAAAAAGGAGGATCGATGAAGACTAGATTAGACTGCCAGGTGGAGATTGAAAGTTGTAATCTTTCAATTGCTTGGCTTGTTTATCTACATTGAGAAGATCAAATGGGTAAAAGGCCCCAAAGTTCCACTTATCTTCCTAACAGTTCCCAATGCATCATGATGTGTTACTGTCCCCGAGTCCTTCTTGAAGTGGCTATATAAGGGACTTTCTTTCTTTGTAAAAGGATCTTCTTTTTGACAATCTGAATGAAACTCTGCCCAAATTGAGAGGCATCATTGAGACTTTGTGCTGAGTCTGTTTATCATATTTTGTTACTGGAATAAGAAAGCAAGGGACTTTTTTAGACTTTGTGCTGTGATATCTTTGTTGTTGAGGAATCTGTTCTGATGTCTTTTTCCTTGATATATTTTTTGTTCCATTAATTTAACAAGCAGGATTAGTAAAATTAGTCAAGAAGGTGTCCTGAAGAATCAAATGTGGAGAGACTTTGTGCCCCCATAGCTGCCTTCAGTGTGATTTCTTTATATTGTTGTGTAAATGACTTTGAGAAGACTTTGTGCTCTCATTTTCCTTTGTATATTACTCTTGAGCATTTCAGGTGCAGACTTTGTGCTGTGTCTCGATTTGCTAGTTACCATACTCTCAGTTACATTCTGCTTTTATTTCCAGGAGTATTCTTATGGCTAGCTAAATAATTCTTCTAAAAGAAGAGGAGTGTTGTCTGTCATTTCCTTGAGTTTTTCCTTTGTTTTGTATACATCATCTCTAAAGAAAGAGAGATGGATGACTTGTCCTACCCTTGAGTATTATTTTCTATTTATACATATACATAGCATATCCATAGGGAACCTCCCCTTGATGAGAGGAGAGAGCAGTCTCCTTCTGATGTAATAAAATTACACATTAGGATGACTAATCTTCCTACTTTGGCTGATCAGACCTATTTTGTTTACCAGTACGCTGATAGACAAAATATTCATCCAACACATACAATCAAATGAGATTGTGACACTTGGCATGATCTTCTACAGTTGGTTGGTCATTTGAATATTAGACATGTAATATTGAGTTGTCTTTTGTATGTAACAAAATCATGATGCATAGTAGGATCTTGTGTAGTTAGGATACCCAAATATTAATAATTTTAATAGTCATTGATAGTCCATGAAACTTAGGTGAATGAATTAATTTTTTTGGTAATATGTTGAATTGTAAAACTGATAAACTTGACAAATAATGGTTAACTTAGTTAGCCAAATAAATTAGCAATAAAAACCAAAGCCTGATTAATATCTTGATTTCAAGAAAAATTTTGTCCAACAAAAAGTGAATAAAAGCATTTAGGCTTAAGTATGGAACCATTTTAGGGTCAATTTACATCTAGATAAAGACCAAACATGAGATGTCTATGGTAAGTGGGTCCATATAATGGGGCATGTTGGTCATAAAAAATAGCAATGCAAAGGATAAATTTTAATTATCCTATACACTGATGCGTAGGTAGATCTGAGTAAGGAAGGTGTAGAAATATACTATTTGAATATTATGATCCAATCATTATATTATGAAAATTAGCTTTTTACAGAATGGACACTTGTGTAACCCTATGGAAACTTGCGTTGATGCTACTATTTGTGATTTAACGCATATATCTTGTATAAAATATTTAATGTTGACCAAGACTTCCACATGGGTCTTTATGTGTTTTCATTCACCTTTTGGATTGGCTCTTTAGTTTACATGCATAGGCTCTTGATATCATAATATATCTCAAAACCATATTTCTTCACCCTAGGTCAGATTACCTTACCAAAAATGGGTTATTGGGCTCATGGTGTCAAAGTGACCTCAAATACCCTTCTCTTAGTGAGTGCTACTTGAATATCCAATACTATGAAGAGGGCCTCATACATATGTATTACTCTCCTTTGTGTTGGCTTTTGTGTGCACAAGGGTGCAATATACTATATGTAAGTGCATGTAAATGATATAGCTTCTAACTTGACAAATATTGCTCATGGGATGTTCTTTGAATTCTTCAAACCTATAATATGATTGCTCCTATGACTGATATATAAATAGGGAAGAATAAGGTAGTATAACTTAGTTGTGCAATTGATAGAATGAGATTGAATACATGCTTTCTTGGTATTTTCTATAGGAATAATGAGTTGGATTTAACTTATATTTATACCACAACTTTCCATGGAAGGGTTAATGAAATGTATTATCTGACCCATACATATCAAAAGATTTGAAAATTTGAGTGTTTATACGGCAAGGAGACTTGCATTGGATTAGGGACAGTAGCGTTGATGCCACTGTCCAAGTCTAAATGCAATTATATATGAAGATGGAAGGTTGTTAGATCTCTATAACTAATATGGTGAAGGATACATATCATAATTCAAGCGTACTATTGGTTACAGGTGATGTGGGCAATCAGAGTATCAATTTCACATTATAAGATAAGCATTTAGTCCTAGTGGGATGGTAAAGGTAAAGATTGGCTTATCAACTATAAGGAAAGTCTAAAATTGAAGAATAGATATTTGATTGATATTTGTAAAGTGTAAAAGACTAATTTAACATATAAATCCAAATCTAAAAATCCAAAACATCACCTCATCATTGACCATAAAAACTCATCAAATTTCTTATAATAATATGTATTGGAAACCTTACTTAACAATTCAACATCAACCCAACTCTCCTTCAACACAATAGTCTTTTGGCATTGAATCTTGTGTTTGGATCCTATGTTGCACTGGTTGGAGATCCACCTCAATAATTTTTGCATTGCATCAAAGTCTTTATAACTTTTCATGAGAATCATTTCTGAACTAGGATTCAAATTTGACTACATTACATCTTCCACTCCCCAATGGTGAATTCAACTTCCAACATGTTTCATAACTTGACTCCACCAAAATTGAAACACGCATTACATTGGATTTCCTTACTATAATTTTTACATGAGAATCACTTCTGAACTAGGATTCAAATTTGACTACATTACATCTTCCACTACATTACTTGACTCCACCGAAGTTGAAACATGCGTTGCATTGGATTCCCTTATTATAGTTTTGCATTAGTATCTCGACATTTGCATTTGACCCACAACTAATCCTTTGGACTTTGTTCGGCATGTGATATCCATTGCATAATTTTGTTTGTTAGAAACCTTACATCTGGGTCCACACACTTTCCACTTGTCCCATGCAAACAATAAAAACCATGACCGATCACATCAAAAGGTCAAGATTTCCAAACCACGAGTGGGAGACCAACCAAAGAAAGGGGATGGGGGAGATGGGTGGAATGTCCGGGTCCACTCACTTTCCACTTGTCCCACCCAAATAATAAAACCCATGACCGATCACATCAAAAGGTCAAGATTTCCAAACCACGAGCGGGAGACCAACCAAAGAAAGGGGATGGGGGAGATGGGTGGAAATAGAAAGGGGATTTTTTTAAAGGGGATCATATATAAATTTTTCTTATCTTTAAAAATATTTTTTTTTAAAGGAGAGGTTATTTATTTTTATTTTATTTGAATTTTAAAGATAAAGAGGTCGAATGTTTTAATGATTTGTAAAAAGAGAAGGATATTTTTTTGAACAGATGCATTATCAATCAAAATTTATATTATAATTATTTTGCATTGTAAAGGAATTAATAAAACTAATTACAATGCTAAAAATTGAATAAGTAATTAGTATCTCAAATTTAAATCGGATATAACAAATGAAATCAAATAGAACCCATGGTTCCAGAGATTAATACCTTCTTCTTATGTAAAAATTAAAGACGAAAATGTTATGAATTAGTGCTCCATTAAAATATTTATGTGAATAAATATATTATGTTAATAAATAATATTGAGTGTAAATGAGTTGTCGAGAAACAACTCATATTAATTATATGTGTGTTGTGAGTTGTTTGAACAACTCATCTATTTTATTGAGAGTTGTTTGTAGATATATAATTGGTCTCATATTATATAGGAGAACATTCAAGTATAAACAGTTATATGCTATTGAATAATATGAATTGAATGATTGAGTAAGTTTGTGCTTTGCACATTTGAATTTTAGCTCTACTCCAAAATGCAAGTCAAACTTCATTTGGTATCAAAACAAGTTTCATGTACCTCTTTGAAATAAGGAGGTAAACAATGGGTATGCAATGTAAAACACTTGAAAATCCTATTGAGCATTAGTCCTCCATTTTTTTATGTGTTTGTTAATAAGTTAGTAGTGCAGATCATGTGCAACCCCATTGTCAATCATTTGTTCTTTTATTTTAGCATTGATTATTTGTGTGAGCACTTATTCGAAACAAATTTATTAAGAATAATTTTAGAGTAGATAAAACCTCATTTTGGAGTAGATCAAACCTCAAAATTGAGTACAAAACATCCAAAAACATAGGAATTCACTGTAAACATTATATTTCATTTTTAGTCAAATCTAGTCTATTTTGGGTTTTGGCAGGTTTTTTATATGGATATATATAACATAAATTTTGTTGTTGCAACAAATTCAATGTAAAGGTTTTGAGGAGGAAGAATAAACTATCAATCTCTAGGGTAAATATATTGTTTTCCTAATATGGATTTTTTTTTTGGTAAAGAGGAGTTATTTATTTTTATTTTTTTAAATTGTAAAAAAAAAGGTAGATATTTTTTGAAAATTGTAAAAGGACAAAAATTTTAAACGGATGCATTATCAGTTGAAATAGACATCCAAAATATTTTGCAATGTAGGAGAAAATTAATACAATTAATGACAATGTTAAACAATTGAACCAATAAGTAGCACCTCAAAGCTAAACCAAACACAATAGACGAAATCAAATAGCACATGCGATTTCTAATATTAGTGGCTTCTCTCCATGTGAACATTGGTGGGAGGGGAGAGGGGGATGTTAGGAATTAGTGCTTCATTATAATATTTATGTGAGTAAATATATTATGTTAGTGAAATAATATTGCGTTTAAAGTAATTCTTGAGAAACAACTCATATTACTTATGCGTGAATTTTGAGTTATTTGAGCAGCTCACCTAATTTAATGAGAGTTAATGTCTCATATTCTATGGGATAACATTCATGCATAAAAATCTATATGTTATTGAATAATATCAATTGAATGATTGACTAAATTTGTGCTCCACACATCCGAAGTTTTGGCTCTACTCCAAAATAGAGGTCAAACTTCCAATTTGTTGGTCTTCACCTTGAAAGCACTTACATCCTTCAATGCAATGTGGTAGATGGTCTTCTCCTCCCTCTCATGACAAGTTCCCGTGCTTAGTCTTGGCCATCTCTCCTCCCATGACCTCTCCAAATGATAATTAATGAAAAAAAATAATACAAATGCTAATCAAAAACATTTGTTTGAGGGTGATGGCTTACTAAATGTTGATTTATGAAAATCATATGATTGTCATTCTTTGCTTGAATTTGGTCTTTTTATTATCGCCACTTAATTTCTTCGTAATTTTATAATATTTTATTAAACTTGTAGTCTATCATATTAACCATTTATGTAGAATTTTTTTGATATTTATTTAAACATTTTTATAAACTTATTATAATAAACTTTGTCATGCAATTACATACCACCTACATTTTTTTTTGAACAATGTAATATTTATTGAAAATTTAAAAAAAATCACAAATTTAAGTAAAAAAATAATCAATTATTTAAATAAATAGATGGAAAATAAATAAAATCCATCTTAATGTTCATGAGTGCATGTTAATGATCTACCAGATAATTTATAACATGAGGCACCCTATAATCTTTGCACTACACTACAAAACAATATCTCCAGAATTTAAACTTGTGACCTCTGTTTCAAAGAAGTAATTTGTTCCCGTTACCCCTATTCAAATGTACTTAATATTCAAAGGGGCCTAATTTAGAGTCTTAATAATGAAGCACGGTCACATTGTATCGAACGATTGCATTCCCAGTGTGAAGGTCGAAGGAATGAGTGCAAGCGAGGGCAAAGCCCCGAGCCACTCTAAATTTCCCACTTCCTCCCACAACTGCCATCTCTCTCACCTCGTCAAAAACGGGGTTGCTGCCGTTGAACTCACCGCTCTGAAAAACATATGTCACCGCCATTGGCAGATGCACTTCCTGTAGTCCGGCAGAGGCGTACAAACCCTGCGCTCTGCCCACCAATTTGGAGGTGGGATCAAACCCTTCCGTGAGGAGGGCGTTCATTACGAACAGCGCTCCAAAGAGAGTAGGCGAAGTGTTGGTCATTGGAGCCGACGCCACCTCAACGGCAGACACATTTCGTCCGGAAATAGAAATGCAGATGACTTCTTCTCTCCTTAAAATCCCCTGTTGCTTGATCAGTTTGCAGGAAAAACATTGTCATGAATGTAATGGCCGCTGAACAGTGCTTGCCCATCATTAATTACTTCAAAGCAGAAAGATGTGGAAATGTGGATGGTGGCGGCGTAGTTTTATAAAGTTTGCATGGACAATAAAGAAGGAAGCGCTGAGTGGAGGTGAGGTGCTGTGCAACGTTTTCGCCACTGCCGAGTTCTGCCACCTCACGCGTGACTGAGTGGACACCAGCGTGTGTGGGACCGCTGCAAACACGCCTGACTGAAATGACCGAAAAATGCATCACTGCTGAACTTTATGCTCTCCGTTTTCTATGGGTGTTAAATAAAAATTTCATTTTATGGAATTAAAAAAAATCTTTCCATTTTAATGTAGAATCTGTTTTTAAAATATACTTGCTTTCATGTCCTCTAGATGGTCACATAATCTTTCAATGGGGAAAGAGTCATTCCATTTGCAAACCCAAGGCCTTCTAGTAACACACTTGTCTTTTCTTTTTGGGGATTGTATTTGAGAAGGTAATTATACGTTTTTCCTTTTAAAAAATCGAAAATCCATTAATTATATGGAAATTTGGTGCTTGCTTTTGAGAAATATAAACTTCTATTTCTGTGTTCCACAGCTGCATCAATAAAACTGAAAATCTCAAAAATAAACCCAACATTTTACTTCAAGCATATATATTCATGCTTAGTCATTAAATTTGAACTCATTTTTCAAAAGAATAAGAACATACTTGATTTTGGTTCCTTGTATTTTAGAAGCTACAATAGACACACCCTCATCATAAATCTGAAGAATACCCTGAGAAGAGTTTCCCAATATAAAAAAAAACCAAATGAAATACAAATCAAGGGTTACTGTTGCTAGTGTAATTCTTATCCAGGGAGAGGATCACAAACAATAATATGCCCACTCTTGGATACAGTCACGCTGAGAGGAGTCCATCCAATCTTGTTCCAATCCTCCCACAATCCGTCTGTATGCATTCGTTTAATCCACCCATTTTTTTTTGTTGCAATGTAAATTATTCCATTGATGGCTATAGCTCTGAATCCTCTGGACCATCCAATAGCGCTTCCCCCAATTTCTCTAACAGTCTGAAAAGCATAGAATCAAAATAGCTTGAAACTAAAACTTAGAAGTTTAGAATCAACTAGAAGCGTAGAGACCAAGACATATTGAATGCGTTATAAGATTTTTCTGATGGAGGTCTCCCATTAAATGTAGACACGCTCTGTGTCCTCTTTATAAATGGTGGTGAGCGGCAACACGAATACTTAGGAGATTTTTAAAAATATTTGTTAATTACTAATGATAGTTGGCATTTCACAAAATATTATGTATTAGTATATTAGTATTTTTATATGTAATATTTTAAAACTGCCCATTTTTATTGTGAATGTCTATATGACAGTTTGTATGATTTTTTTGTTCATTTTTTAATATAGTTAAAAATATAAATAAAAGTGTTTAAATGATTATTAAATTTAATACTTGATATGAATTAGAAATACCATATTTTAAATTTAAAATTTAAATTTTAATTTATATACAAAATAAATATTTTCAAATTTTTAAATAAATATTTATGTTATATATATATTTTTTTTACTTAAAAGGTATTTCTGATCCCAAATGAGATATTATGACTCTGTCCAACGATTTTTATTGAGACAAACAGAGGCAAGATTAATCATCTAGAGGCTAACAATGAGATCCACATACATCGAACAATATTAATAACCCAAACCATGAAAATCAACCTTAAAACTTATATAAAAAGAACCCAAAACCCTTAACCACCTATACCATACATACAAATTTATCCTACATAATTGAATGATTTATTTTACTTTTATTATTATTTCCTAAAATCTATGTAATTTTTCATTTCTCCCTCAAACTATAATTGTTCTAGTTATGTTGTAGGCTCTATAATTTTAGTTTGATTTTTCTTTGGGAAGTGGGTATGCCAATTAATGGAAGAACCATTTCGCCGGCATGTTCGAGCATTTAATATTCAGCTCACTTTATTGAGATGATAATTTCCTTAGTTTTAACAAAAATTTATTTGGTTTTATTGTTCAGGATTTTTTTATGGCTACACATTAATATCGATCATCTATTGTTTGCAAGTGCTTGTAACAAGGTAAACTCCTTTCACTATAGGTGGCACAACGTCCTTGATTAAGTGTGTTGTTAATCTTCCAAACTGCTAGTTTGTAGGCAAATTCAATCTCTATCTTTCTCTCTCTAAACACATTAATCCTAGAGTTATGGGGAGACACTTTTGTTGTTTCCGGGTTATGGACTAACAATGACTCTTTTATTCTAAATGAACTTTGTGGGTTTATTGAATTTTCAATTTTATTTTATATTTACATTTTTTTTTAATTTTTTATATAAAAATATTTACACAATTTTAATAAATTGTGAAATTAAAAAAAAAAAAAAAAAACATGGTAATTAAATAAAATTTTAGTATAAAAATTTTACGAAATTTTATTATCCAAATTCATGGAGTCAACATTTATTTTGTTTGATATTGTTATAATTATTCAATGATGTTTGTTATAATTTGTTTTATATTTTGTTGTGAAAGTTCAGTGAGGAGGGGCAGATCCTAAAGAGTATAGTGGTCTTTGTATTGAAAGGAATGAAAAATGTGTCTTTGGAGGTCACCAAGCATCTAGGAGAACACTTTGATAGAGCATAATGTAAAGATGTTACAACCAAGAAAGTCTTATTTCATTATAGATTTCATTATTTCATTTTTCAAATATGATCTTCTAATTAAGATGTCTACAGAGACTCTGTGTAATTTTTTTAAGGATTGGAGGTAGCTCAATGACACTAGACTTAATCAATTCCCTCTTAAAATATCCTATCTTAAATTGTTGTTTATTAGTTTTATTAATAAAAGATTAAACCTTAAATGGAATTACAAGATGACTAAATACAATTGGCTTCAATTATGTACTAATTTTTGGAGATCAAACGCTGAATCTAGTGTCACGTTCTTACTTGGAGGGTAATTCATTATAGGCTTCCTATTATTGATAGACTTGAGTTTCTTTGGGATCTTAATATACCCTACCCCTTCTACAATAAGAAAGAAACTATCATGCATGCTTTTTGGATATGCAAGTTAACCAAATTGATTTGGAATCAAATTCAATATGATTTTTCAGCCCTATTTACTAGAAAATTGTCATAAAACAAATCTCTTCTTGGATTGGGAATATCAACTAATTTGATTTCTAAAAGTTTTAGACATGTCACTATTATTCATATTTGGAAAAGTAGATGTCACTCTTGCTTCTTTAACAATATTACACCTTAGACAATTAAGGACTATTTTAGATAATTTGGACTTATGCCCCTAAATTGGATGGAAGATAATCTTTGAAAATGAATACTTTTTGGGTTATGTGCAAGTTACACACAAAGAGTATGGTAATAATTTAGATCTATTTTCCATTTATTATATTGGAGAGAATTTAAAATTATAAAATTTTGAATAATGTGGGTGTATTATTAATATTTGGTTTTCAGTTGGACTATAGATAAGTCCAAATTATCTGAAATAGCCCCTAATTGTTATTCACTGACTTTACTCTTATTTCTTGCTTCAACTCTTTTATATGAAACTAGTTATGCAATCTATGTTTCTTGTTAATGAGTACTTAGCAAAATAGATGAAGAACATCAAAAATAAATTGAAGTGCCTAGTGGATAATGATGAATACAAAAAAATTAAAGCTTACACCAGTTATATGGCAACCTTCTAGTTAAATGTTCTTTTTATGATGTTTATTTATTTGGTTTTTTGCCATTCGTTCACTGTAGTTATGCTTATATTTAATAATAATTGTCATGTGATATGTTCATTATAATAGTTTAGTGAACCTTGCCTTAAAGAATTGTTTGTACTATGTATTTTAATTTTTTAAATCATTATTCAATATTTTTTAAAAATGCCATAGTTAACTTACATAAAAACACTTGGGAGATCAACTCACTAGTAATTTGGTTAAATATTTAGCATTTCACAATATTTAGGAAGGCAAAGGATTTATGATTAGTTGTTTGAGACAGTGCCTTATTATTTTGGATGACGTTAAGCACCAAGACCAAGTCAAGTAAAGAAAATCCCATATTTTTTTTGTAATGAATTTAAAATTATATGGAGTGTTTTTTAATTAAAAACATTATTTCTTGTGCCATTTTTGCACACATCTAGCCAAGGGATAATGTCTGGGTATTTTCCAAATTAGTGGTTTCAACTTGAAATATCACCAATATTAGAACCTCCTTTATGAACTCTTGCTCTTGTAGTCTCTTCTTATTACCTTAAATAGATTTTGTGACAAATACTCTATCACAAAGCATGCCATGAAATGTGTGTCGCATATGTGTAAGCAATGGTAACAATTGGAAATGCCTTATCTAACTGATGTTAATTTGGGTTTTATGCACACCATAAAAGGTTAAACGAGGCAGCCTCTAATGTTCTGGGATCTCGATGGAATAAGGTTACACTCTGTGACACAAGTTATATGTATGTAATTAAAATAGCTAGGTGATGGAATAACAGGTTGAGCTTGTTGGTTGTTTGACCAAGTTTTGTGGATGGATGTGTGGAATCTAATAGAAAGTAATCACTATGTGAGTTGGATGGGTGGATAATTATTTTAAGGCGGGCAAATATCAAATAAAATTAAAAAGGGGAATAAGGCTAAGGAAAAAAAGAAGTCTCTGTGTTCCTAAAAGGCCACTCCTAAGACTGTTTCTTTCATGGACAAGTATCTTCAAGACTAGTGTTTGTCACTTACAACTATTGCACACTCATGAACAAGCACAATTAGTAGTCTAGGATAATAATTATATGAAGTTTAATGATCTCAACTAAAGGTTTCTCTCCTTAGGGCTATTATTGCACATCCTTATCTGAGAGATTACAACTCGGATTAGAAAGTTGCCTAGGGTAGTTATGGCTCACACCTATATGACTGTACCAAAAGAGATACTTATGCAAACCTTAGATTATCAATTGAACATTTACTAATTGTTTAAACCAATGAAACCTACTAATCCTCAATTGTTGTTGCATATCTAATATTAATATTCATTAATTGAAATAATTAGATTTATCCACAACATTAACACACTTTAGAATTATTGAATCGATACAAATAAAGAAACTTAAATTTCATTAACACAGAAAAGGAAGAAGAAAAAACAAACATAATTTCATGACAATCACACTCTTGATGTCTTCTTGTATATTGATACAAAATTTCAACCCTTTGAAAAGAGGGTTCTACATGTATATAAATAACATGGGGAAGGGGTCACCTTATCCTCCAAGTATAGAAAATTTTTGATTACATCATGATAACTGGACTATAAGTTCTAGTTCGATTAAAAAATGCATATTATAACTTATAGATAATCTTAGACATGGAATGTGTGCATGGTGGTAAAAAATAATTTTTTTAACTACAACATGGATTTAAAAGAATTAACTACCCATTTGTAAATGTTACATGCAGGATTTGACAAAAATAGCCTTAGACTAAGGCTAACTCAATTCCTGCTTGACACTTTTCAAAGTTGTGGTTGGAACTACAGTTGTAATTAGAGTTGTGTTAGTAACTAGAGTTGAACTTGTTGTTTTAGTAAATGTGGTGGCTAGAGTTGTAACTGGCAATGCACTCGTAGTTTGGATTGTAGTGACCATAAGAGTTGAATTAAGAGGCGAGGTTTTAGTGCTTGCTAAGTTAGGAGGGAATGAAGTTGATGGAAGTTTCATAGTTAGCATTATAGGTGGGGTCTGTGCATCAAAACTGATAGGTGGTGTTGAGGCTTCTTTCTTCTTGGCTTGTAGCACTTGATAATATTTGTATACTTTGACAAGTTATGCTCAAATTATGCTTATACCAAGGAGATGAGTTTTGGTTGACTTATCTATCCATTCCATCAGCCTAACATGATCTATCTTGGTGGCTCAGAAGCCAACCCAAAATACTTACACTTTTGTTGCCTTCTTCCTCATTGTACTTAGCTTTGCTTCAATGTCCTCTAGACTTAGTCCTTTTAGACTTTGTTTGAAATTGTTCAAATCTTGTTGAATCATCTAATCAAAAATAGCTCAAGCTCGTATTAGTTCTAACTCATTCTAAATTTGTGTTGCTTGCTTTTCCTATTTTGCAAACTTATTCACTAAATCTTCAGAAGTAGTCACCCAATCCCAAGCCTCTTGAGTTCTTATGATGGCTATATTTAATGCATTAGCTTCATCTAAATGGATCATCAAATTTAAGTGGCTGAATGCTTTATTAGGAATGTACAACACCAAAAAAAATCAATTTATTTTCATCTTCTTTGAGAAGTTTAAACAATATTGTTATTGAATTTACATGTGGAGCCAATTAAACTCTCAAAAAATGAGTTGTATCCAAAATTTTGTATAACCTGAGTGTTTTCATTTGTACATATTTCTCTATGTTGGAGGGAACTTGTATCACCTACTGTTGCTCTCTAAGAGTCTCTAGCTCTTCTTCTAGCTCTTTTCTAGCCAACTCTATTCCCTCATGGATAGCTAATACTACTTTCGGTATGGGTCTCCATATAGATTTTGAGGTCCTCAATTTATGGGGACTGACCCTTTTTCCTATCCTACCTCTATAAAAGAGAGAAATTTTATTCTCTTTCCTCTAAAATTATCCCCCTGCCACTGCTATATTCAATCTTCCTCTTTTTGACCCTTTGTACTAAGGTTGTGGCTTTGTCAAAAAGTGAGATTATAGTAGGAAGCTTGGTGATCTTTAGATTGGGACTATTATAAGCTAATGCTCTTAACTCCTTGGCCCAATCTAGGAGAGTCAACTTTGATAGATCCAATGGTTTAGATTCTATTTGTACATCCTCCTCAAGCTCATGTTCAAGTTTAGTGGACGGTTTGGGCATTGAGGGCCAAATTATCTTGGACCAGTCTATGTTCCCAAAATTTGGCATGGGGTGAACAACATAGAAATGTTTCTTCTTGGGGGACCTTTTTGTTGTCACCACTATTATTGTTTGAACTAGTCTTGAAGAACACAATGGTGAACCCAATTAGGTAGAAGAGGCATCCACTTAGGTGATGGGTTGGTTGGTGGATATGGTGGTAGAGGTGGAGACTATAAGAGTGGGAGTAGAGGTGGTTGGGATGGAAAGAACAATGGTTGAAGGGATGGAGACTATAAGAGTGGTGATTGGAGAAGCAAAAATGGCAATTGGAGGAGTAGTGGTTGGATAAATAAAAACAATCCTAGTAGAGAGTGTTTGCACAAGATTAAAAGTGTAAATAACTAGGGAAGACCTATTAGAATCAACTAGTAATGACATTAGAGAAGATAGGCCTAGGGGATCAGTGAAGAGAAGACCCTTACCAGATTGGTCAACACTGAAGGGTGCCTTTGTTTTAAATCATTCAAAGCTCAAGACCTTGGATCCTATAGCTCTTCCTCATCCACCTCTTTACTTGGCTCACCTTCAACTGAAGGTTGTGCCTCTCTATTGGTTATCTCCATGGATGGGGTATGAGGTCTCTCTACCTTGGGCTTTCTTTGATAACCTAGTGTTGTCTTTATTAGGAAAATTTAATATGAACTTTCTTTATAATGTTAATATATGTAATGAATAAATAAAAATTGTAATATATTTCTTGTGAAGAGAGTCTTAAGGATAATCTTGAGATAAATCAGGGAGGAGTTGAGAAATAAAAGGGATTTGTGATAATGTTGAAATCATGTATTAAGGAGAGCTTCCTCCTATAAATTGTAAAACTCTCATATGAATAGAAAATCTTGAATAAATTACAATACAACTTTATTATATACGTAGAGATTTATTATTTGTGTGTTTTGCTTAAACAAATTTGAACTAGATTCTAATTAATCTCATTATCTAGTATCAGAGTGCCATGTAATCCAAAATTTGTAAATTGTTTGTTCCAATTTTTTCATGAAACATAGGAATAGTCGTATATTAGGTGTTGTTCCTATTGAATATCTTGAGTTACCCCTTGGGCCACCTAGAATGTCTCAAGTTAATACCATGCCAAATTATACTAATAATGAGAGTGCCAAGAATGACAATGACAAAATTAAGGAAAAAAATATTATAGAAGATGACTTTGATCATGATAATAATGAAACACATGAAAAAATAAAATCCTGGAAGAATTGTAGGGGTACGTTAAAACCCTGGAGTCCCAAGTGAGGATCACCTTCCCAGTTGATTTTATAGATAAATTATAAGAGACACTCTCTAAGTTGTTTCTTAATTTAGAGGAAATGATGAAAGATATTTTAAAAGGTAATGTGATTTATCATAAATCACATGGATACCTAGAATGAATTATTAGAATGGAAAATAAGCTCAATAAAATGGTAGTTTTGATCAATAAGGGGATACTACCTTTGTTAAAGATCATGCCATTTGTTGACCACAAACTATATCAGACCTTTGTTGGGAATATGATAAAATCATTGGAGGAATGGCTGAGATACATGAAAGTAACAATTATCTCCTTGGAGAAGAATATGGATAAAAAGTTGGCTTATTTAAAAAATTTAAGATCACCATGTTTTTAAATTTAGAAAGCACAATCATCATCAAAGGTGAGTTTGGAGTGCACCTCAAGAGGTTCAAGTCTACATTTAGGAAGGACACTAAATCTAATAAGGTTAGATCTCATGCCATCATGGACTTAACCATGTTGGCCATGAGGAGTATTAACAAGTTAAATGTGGCCAAGAATACCTTGGATATCCCATAAAAGATCCACATAGAGTTTTTGACACGTGGAGAGGTGCTTCTCTAAGAGTCACCTATCAATATATCCAAGATGGATTAAGAGTCTAACCTAATTTATCAAGAATTTAAACACAAGAAGCCTAGAGACAACTAGATTGTGGTCCACTATAGGTCCCAATTGAATGGAAATCATTATATATTTGAATGATCCCAAAGTGAGAATATTATGTCTTGATTGTGGGCCACATTTTGTTTTCTCCCTTCTAAACATAGGCTATTGCAACTAACTTATCCATGAGGGATATGAAAAACATTACATTTTCATTTTGGGTGATGGGTCTCATTTATTCTATATATAGTGATTTATAATAGTGTTTTGAGGTCATATTTTTCAATAGAAAATGCATGAAATTGTAGAAACTTGTAAAAGTGCTCATGGTTGTATTATCTTTGTGTAAACCTTCACCATTTCTCATGGTAAAGTGGTCAATGTCAATCTTATGGACTATGATATCCTGTCTGAATCATTTTGTGTCTATGTTTAGGATGAGTTGCTTTCTATCTTCATGGATCTATATGTGATTTATCTTTCTTATCAAAAAAATTGTATACAAAAGTATTGGTTAACACTATTTATAATTTTTCATCTCTGAGATAATATTGTAGGGATTTCACTTATTATAGTCTCCCAAACTTTATATCTTGTATAATTTAGTCTGAGCTCATGTAAGACCTATATTTCAGAGGTAAAACTTCATTTGGATCATAGAGTTTTCCCAAAGCTTTGTATCTTTAATTTTATTTGAGATAACCTATTTTATAACTTAACTTATCCCCCCCCCCCCCCCCCCAATTTTTTGATCCACTATTAGAGTTAAATACCCATATCTTCAATAACATGAGTAACTAGAGTGATACATAATTCCCAATTTTGTTGCAGTGTTTAATGAAAAGGTTTAAAATTTATGAGGTAGAAGTTTATACTCTAAGATCTATTATATGAAAGCTATATAGGATAATCAAATACCTAAAAATTGAACCTTGGGATGCGCCAATAATATTCCTAAAACAAGAGGTCAAAATCCATGACACTTTATCGAATATGTAGGCAGTGGTCAATCATAAATTGATCCCATGACAATTTATCAATTTTTAAATATTCTAACCCTCAATAACACACATAAGGGTTTAAATGTGAAGGACATTAATTTATAGATTTTGTGTGCATCATTGGGGTTCGTCATCACATATAAAAACATTTCAAATCCAATTAAATGTGACCATATGGTCATATCCCTCATTTATATATAGGTCATTACTGACCAGTCATGTTAGTATTAACACTTGATATTAACCTAGATCTCAAAGAATCGAAAAATGTGCACATACAAGAGCCATATTTATTAAACCAAATGATTCACATTTCTTATTTTATATTTTTAAATCCTATAATACAATCATAGTCATTTATAAAAACATAAAATCTAAGTATTCATCCCTTTAATTTTATTACTATATTTAACATGTGCCACTTATCAAATCATTACAATCAGTTACAATATTTTACATTCAGATGTATGCTTGAATTCCATATTTATCAATTTAAATTATTATACTAGTTTCTATCTTTTTAGGGTCTTCTAAAACCAAATTATGATAAAACACTTGGTCATTATTATGAAGAAAAAAGTTGACTTTTACCTCAATCCAAGAGATCCAAGTGTGAAAATATTTAAAGTATATATATTTCATAATGTGCATGGATCATTTAAAAATATTGAGAGCATGGACCCAAGGCACCTATATAAAATGGAAATAATAACAAATAAAAACGTTGGGACCATCACAACAAGTATTGATTGGTGGAAATACCATCACTAAATCCATTGGCATTCTAAACAATGCAAATTTTAGTGGATTCCACTACTTTTCATATATATTTGGTAAAAGAAGATGTCAAAAGCTTTATATGGGAATTAAATATAATGAGTTATTGAAATCCTAACACATTCAAATAACCTATACCATTAGGGGAATTCATAGAGATACAATTCCTTATAAGCATTTTTTAAGCTTGATTCCCTTTGATGGATCAAGTTATCCATTTAACATATACTAAAGTGCTTTTCTGATTAATATAAACCTAGCCTAGACCTCTTGCCTCCTTAGGGAGATGTAAATTTTACCAAGCCACATGGTGGAAACCTTTTCCATGATCATAATTAGCCCAAATAAAATCACTAACAAGTTTCTTAAAATTTTGGAGGATTTGGAGATTGAATTTGGGATATGGGGATGATGTCATTATTTTGAGTTGGAAATGGATTTATTAATTTTATTTATTTATGGAATTTTTGATGTGTGTGTATTAAGGATAAATATCTACTTAGGAGTGATTAATTAGCTAATGGGGCATGGGATGATTTTAGTAGGGTTGGCAAGGTTCAATATGGGATATGATTAATATGCTTAGGGGAGATGAATAGTGTTTAGGCTATACGTGGTCATCAATGATGGGATTAGGGATGATGCAACAATAGAATTAGGGTTGTGATGGCATGATTGGTATAGAAGGTGATGATATTTAAAATCAATGTGAAGTTTTTGATTTCAAGTGTCTACAAAGAATATAATCATTCAATACAATGTCAATGTGTTTCATTATTAATACTCTAAATTAATCTTGTTCAATATTAATAAAATTGAGCTAGTTAAATAGTGAAGAAATTATACCATTTAAAGGGAGTCACAAGTTCAAAACTTGTAGAGATTAGGAGAAGGTCACAAGTTTAATTCTTGGAAGGGGTAGGGTGTGAATTCCATACTAAGATTATGATATGGTATTATATTATATAATATACATTGTAGACCAATAAATAGGAAGGCACCCAACATCTAAAAAAACACGTTAATTTAAATATTTTTCTCATCTATTTATTACATAAATGTTAAGTAAAAACTATTATCTTGTTGCTCTCAAATTTGTATTTTTTTAATTAATTTTAGAAAAACATTATAATATTCACAAAAATAGTAGGTGGTATGGGATCATGTCCCAAAGAATATAATACCAAGCCTGTAAAAAATTCTTAAACAAGGATAAAAAATCTTTACCTAGACGATCAATATGACTAAGTGAAATTTTAACAAAATGTTATAATACCATGGATAAATTAAATAGTGATAACAAAGAGCCTAGAATATAGGAAAATATACCAGTCATCTAATTTTTCTCAACCAAAATTATGTAGGTCATCACCATCAATTAAGGGATCCCTAATAGTATTTCCATTGATTTATTCATTCAATTCCATTTGGAGAAGTCATTATAGGGAGGAGAAGCCCATATACCACATTGTATTAAAAGATGTGAGTGCCTTGAGGTAGACACTGGCCAGTTTGGAAATGATAGTAGTGGTGAGAGTGACATCATCGATGACATCCCCAAAAATTTATATACCTCATAAGTTAAGAGGGAGGGAGGCAAGTAATAGTGTAATGATAAATGTCCCAATGATCCTATAAAATATTGAGAAGGCTACCTTATGGGAATTCAATTGAATCTGAATAAAGACATTTGAAATCACCTTAATCTTATATATGTATAAAATTATTTGTTAAAATCATAGTTATACAAATAATATAATATTTATTTATTTCATAATTAAAAATGTAATTTCCACTATGAAACTATGCCAAACATGTGTGATTTTTACAAGAAGTTAAAGCTAATCCTAAAGGAGAATATTTTTCCAAATGAAAGGCTCTAACTGGAAAGGTTTAACAAAATAATGTATTTATGCCCCAACCAACTAAGTTTTGTTTAAGAAGCCAAAAAAATATTTCATATTCTTTGTTGAACCTAAAAATGACTCTTGGGATGAGGAATACCTAAATACATAAGACAATGCACCATGGGTAATCCCTAATAAGAAAAAATGAGAAATCTTGTGCCCAAAAATAAAGATCCATATAAATTGAAATATCCTACTGCAATTATGAGGATAAAATTAGAGAGACTATTTTTTATCCCTTAATTGGATGGGGATCATATTGGGATAAATAGAGTTAATAATTTGGTGATGAATAAACATAAGGGTGACAAATAGATTTATAACAAGCCAATTGTTGGTGAAACTTAGATATAGAACATACACTGAATTTATTATGATGATATGCTACAGATATAAAGTATAACTATTCTAAATATTGTAATGATAATGATAACAAGATTATTATTTTGTTTGAATTCTAATATATATCTAGATATGGAACAGGTATAAAGTAGACTAGATATATATTCTAAAATAATTGCATGATTCTATAAATGATACCTCCAAAGTTGTGGACACTTGCATCGACTTAGGAAGATTATGTCAATGTTGGTATATGGATTAGACACAGGTGTTAAGTGTGGAATACCTATTGACATATGATGTGACCACTTGAATGCCTATAAGTTTTTTGTTTCCTTCACTTTAGTGCATCTAGATCTAGGTCATGGATTTTCTCTCCTTGTCAAATGATAAAACCCCATTTCTTCATCTTCATAGTGGTTGTGGAAAAAATGAGTTAGTGGATACACAGTATTAGGATCACCAAAGACCTTTCTATCAATGAGCATTTTCTACATAGCTAATAATCCAAAGAGGGCCTCAGGCTTATGTAGTCCTCCCTTACATGTTGGCTTTTGTGTGAATCATGTAATGTGATAATCAAGTAAAACAATGGCCTAGAATGTAACTTAGAAAATATATCTCTTGGGCTAATCCTTTAGTAATGTATACCCTTATATGTGTTGTCCATATGATTGACATGGAAATAGGAAAAAATAGGGAAGCTTTGATTACTTGAATGTTTGATAGAATGATTTTTTAAAGTATCCTTATGAGCCACTAGGTCTTTTCTAGGTGAGGAATGAGTGAGGGTTGATATTATGTTTATACAAATCCCTTTGGAGAATATAGTTCATTAAATCACTTAGTTTAACCTTAATGCTGCATTCAATTTATAATTTTGATGACTTTAGGGCACTAGACACTTATGTCTATATAGGCATTTGACTAAGATGCAAATGTCTAGGTAGTTGGAAAATAGGTGTAGGTTCATAATTTGTAAAGAAGGAAGATAGGCATGTTCATAAAATTTTAGGCATGATAGAATGTATTGGTCATTAGAATAACATTGTTTAGACTAAGAGATAAATAATTAGGTGCAAAGATATAGTGTATGCAAGCCTTTTGTTAGAGAGAAAGATCTAGAAGTTGAAGTTACTTCCATGATATGTATTTTTCAAGTGTACAAGACTAAGATGATATATAATTCAAAAATACTATCTACATTTGGTGAATCTAACTTCTGGTTCCCAAGCCATAGATAATGATATAGGGTTTCTTGATTCTCTTTTTATGATATCTAATTTAACAAGATTTTATAAGTTAAGAATCAAATCTTCTTTTGTATCAATATGTTCAATATGGATGCATGTGTGCCTCATTTTATGTTATAGTTTGTAATTGTAGAAACATTTTTATATTGTACTATGCTAATCCAAGGCATCATCCAAATAAATAAGTATATCTGTCAATATAAAAATAGGGTTCTAAAGTGAAAAAAACACTTAATCTCTCTTAAAAAATCATTTATTAATATTATAGATCCAGTATCTAAATGCCAATGTTCATGTTCTCAACCATTTTTTCTACCTCAAAATTATTCAAGTAATAGCTACCATCCCTCACCTACTCTTCACCTAAGGTTTATATTGGATCCTATATTCTATGTTGTTGCTATTCAAAAATGCAAATGTGGTCAACCCAATACACCACTTGCTAATATACAATGGTTCCTCCCAAATCTAATCTTGTGATAAAATGTAAGGTATATGACCTTGTTGACTAGTTGAGTAATAAACATGCTAAGGTCTCAATCCTTGAAATTCTAAATCAATCTAATGTTTATAAGGATATTCTATATGAAACATTGTTTGAGACCCAAGTTTCAAGTGATATTGAACCTGCTTATTTTTAAGATATCATGCAAGATATCTAGAACTATGAAAGTATCATTACCTTTGATACAAAAGATTTACCATCCAAAGGTATTATTGACAAATATTTTCCTTTTTTCATACAATTAACTATGTAAAACAAGGGAATAAAAAGGGTGTTCATTGATGATGGATTAGGCATAAACATTTGGAGCAAAACTTCCTAATCACCATGTGTATTAGCACCAATCTTATTAAAAAATAAGTTATGCATATAAAAGGGTTTGATAATTCACATATCCCCCCAGTTAGTCAAATCATATTGGATGTGACACTTGGGCCAGAAATGGTTCCAACTATTATTCAAGTGATGTCTAAATAATTACATTATAATTTGATTTTAGGTAGACCATGGATATATCAAATGGAATTTTCCCTTCTACACAACATTGATGTGTAAAAGTCATCCGTGATGGGAACTTATTGACAATGCCTACGGATGACACACCTTTAGTTTTTTTTTAAAAATGATATATTCTGAGATAAATGACATTCCTACAATGGTACCACCTAAACTATGTGTTCCCATTAGGCATATAGACACTTATGAAATAAGAGATTCAATTGCAATGGCTCCTTTACCTCCAAATGCAAATAAGGCATTAAATATCAAGGTGAACATAGGTGCACAACAACAACAACAACAACAACAACAACAACAACAACAAAAACAACAAAAACAACAACAACAACAACAACAACAACAACAACAACAACAACAACATCAAAAACAACAACAACAACAACAACAACAACAACAACAACAACAACAACAACAACAACAACAACAACAACAACAACAACAACAAAAACCATTACAAAAAGATATAATGATACCAAAACTAAAATAACCTCCAACATTTGAGTTTATTTTATTGGTCAATACTGAGCAACAAGATTTCCATGTTTCAGATCGATCTGATAGCGATGATGATATAGCCTATGATATGATAGATGAGAAACTATGAAAACTAAATTTTGATCCACTTGACCATATTTCACATAACCTTTTAAAACATATAACTCCTATTACATATAAGATAAACTCACTTTCATGGGATACAAAAATTAATTTGTTTAAAGGAAAAATAAAAATAACTAATGAGCATGTAAATTCTTGTTACTCCATACATCCCTCTTGGATGAAAACATTGAGCAAACCTTACAAGGGTCAAATACAAATACATCATGTGAATAATGTGGATTATTCTCAAAAGGATTCATGATAGGTTTTGTAGATCATAATTTAATAGGATACTCCATAGACCATTCTATCTATGTTACTTGAACATAAAATGATTCCTTTACCTTCTACTAGACACAAATCAGGAAATATAATTTTTCTTACATAAGGCCTACCACATTATAAATATCATTAGATTATTGTCCATAATATCAATCAATGTGAAGCATTGAAGAACCAAATTCATAAACACAAGAGTGAAGGACACCTAAAAAGTTTGTTTGAAACATGAAAAAGGCTTAACATTTTCAATCATTCAAATGAGAAATATGTGTCAAAGAGAACAAAGCATCGATATCTAACCACTAATTCAAATATTTATTGAATTAATTTCCTACACATCAATGTCAATGTATATAGTTGGAACACAACTTGAAGCATTGCCACATTACAACAATTGGGACATGATGTATAAGAGTTATGATATTTTCCAACTTTTTGAGAATATCTTGGGTATATTATATTACCTATTCCATGTGGTCCTAATTTAATGGACCTTTCTATATGGGTAATGGACCAACAACCCCTCTTGTCTTTACATTTCGGGCAACATTGGTTGATTGATATACACGCCATTATTAGTATTAAAAACCATTGTCTTATTTTACAACACAACAACATTAAAGTTTGAATTCCATATAATGGATATGAGGGAAAGGCATAAATAATTGATGGTAGAGTGTTACCAATAAATTAAAAACATTTGATAATTGTTCAATATAAACAATTTTGTCAAACTAGGCCACCGCACACTATCTTAAATCCTAAATTTGAATATTTGTTGGACTAAATAGTTGTAAATGTTTCAAAAAAATTCAAAAATCCAAAAATATGTCTACATGTAAATATGGTATGAGCTCCTTGGCATATATGTTGTTGGTTCCATGTCGGTAGATGGAATATCAATAATTTCTATATACGTGTGTGAAAAACACATATTTTGAGTGTGATATAGGCATACATAGATACATGAGTTATGCACTTTTTGACATTTGGACTTCCCTCTATTCATGTTACCAAAATGTTGTTGGCATCCAATTTTGTGATCATGATACATCCAAGATATATCTTTCTATGGAAATTTTGTATTATCATGTATGAGCTCATAATGTACTTACACATGCCTTTATCCATGCTTATATATTCTATAGCGTGCTTGAGATGCCAGGTACTTAACATTTTTACTAACAAATATATCCAGGGACCAGCATGATATGTTTATTTTGGTTACTTATGTATTCATTTATGCACTTTTTTGAGTCTCTTGCCTTGTTATTGTCTAGCTTGTTTGATCATTCGAATATGCTCCATTTTATGTGGACCTCATGCTATTTTTTTCTATTTTTAAATTTAAATATGTCATTGTTGATTGTGAACATTTGAATATGTCATTCTTTATTTTGTTGACATTTGACTAAGTCATATCCCTTTGATTGTGTGGCATTTCAACATGCCCATTTTTCAGTCTCCTTGGACCTTTATCTCTTGATTTACATTTTGGGTGCTCTTATGTGTGTGTTTGATTTCTTTTTAAGATTACACTATTATTATATATATATTTACATGATTCAAATCATACATCTTAGGAATTGGTATGATCACATTATTCATGCTTCAATGATATATATACCTAGACATGTTCTCTATATATGTTGTATGGTACATTCACAACTTACATGGTTATCTTATCCTTTCTAAGTAAGGTAACTAATAGTTTATACTTCCCTTACCTCAAGGCAGGGGGGAGAATATCAGTGGGGACATGACATGGAGGCATGCATTTCACATTACTTCAAAGATATAGATTATAGTGGGGACATGTTTTGGAAACATTTGCTACATACTTATCCAATATGCAACATATCTAGATTGCATTGGGGGCATGTTAAAAAAAAAACTATTCTCCACATTTATCTCAATGTCAAATTAAGTGGGAGCATGTTTTGGAAATATGTTTACCACACTTACACTAGTTTTCATTTGTAGATTATAGTGGGGTCATGTGTTTGAAAGATGTTCTTCAAACTTATAACAATTGTCATATTCATATTGTAGTGGGGTCATGTTTTATAAACATCCTCTCCATACTTACACTAGTTATCATATTCAGATTACATTAGGAGAATGTTTTGGAAACATGTTGTCCACACACCAGTTTTTAGTTTTAGATTATAGTGGGGGCATGTTTTAAAAACATTTTCTCCACACTTACATAGTTTTAAATTGGCCAAATTATATAGATATATGATTTAGATATACATTCGTGGTATAATTATATACATTGGTACCATTTGTGTACATAGTTTCAACATGAGACATATGTAATGTGCATATGCTATGCAATGTGCACCTAATTTTGTAAAATCAAATTAGTTTCAGATTCTAAACATTTTTGTGGAATATCATCGCCGACTAGGTTGGACTTTTATGTATTGAATTGAGCCAATCTATTTTAATAGTTGGTTCACTTTCTAGTTTGATTAAGGTGAATAAATCACTTAATATTTCCAAATTTATATTTTGGACTTGATTATATCATCTATCCTCACTGATTTTATAGTGTCAGTTGACTTGGCTCACTCAACCTAACCAGGTTATAAGTATGATTGGGTTGCATGGTTGAGCTAATCTCAATTACCAGGTAGAAACTCATGTTTACTCTAAGGATGGGGGCATGTGCCCTCTAATATTTCTATCTATTTAGATATATGCACTTTCCATATTTTATATTTGATTTAATCTTATCTCTAATTATTCATAATGATACACATTTTCAAATCAATTTACCAAAAGGTAAGATAGTTGCATCGATACACAAGTGTACTCTTAAAGCCTACTGTCTTTCAATTTAAATCATTTCAATGCTTTAAATTTTAGATTATATGCATTGATTATATATTTTAACATGTTCTTGGTTATAGATCAGTCACCAATAAAACACTCAAGTTAAATTCAAGCAAAGATAAGGTGTGTTATACACACCTACGTACACACTACTTTTCTTTTAAACTAGTAATTTCATTACTAGATTTGGGGGGGGGACGCTGACACTATTTATGAATTATATATCATCTTAGTCTTGTACACTTATAAAATATGTATGTCACGGATGTACCTTAAGCTTTTAGACCTTTCCCACTACCAAAGGGCTTGCATAAACTATCTCTCTATGTCTGATTACTTATCTCTTAGTACGACCAATGTTATTCTGATGAACCAAGCCTTATATCATGATTATAATGTTGTAAACCTTCTTATCTTCCATGTATACAAGTTTTAAACCTGCCCCTATTTTCCAAATACCCAGACACTTACATCTTAATTAAGCACCTATGTTGACACAAGTGTCTCATCCTGATGCGAGTGTCAAATTCCCTAAATTCATTCAATTTATAAATTAAATATATCCTAAAGGTTGACCTAAGTGATTTAATGTGAGATATATGGATAACAATCATACTTGGACACATCTAGTTTTAGTAGGTATTAAATATTGGACACATGCATTCAATACAGATCGAAGAGTCAACATAACCATCACAAGTTGACACAAATGTTCATGGCTAAAGAGGTACAATTTTTAGAATCAGGTGACTATTCCATAATCTAGATTCAATCTACTTTCTGCCTGTTCTAGATCCAAATCTATATTAAGATCATAACTAGCTAAGTATCTTATTTTTATTATCACTGTAATATCTAACATGTCTATACTTTCTATCTTTAACATCTCAACACAATAAATTCAATATATATTATATCAAAGATTGGAAAATAATTATTCTGCTATATATCTTTTTATCACCCTTATGATTATTCATTTCTATATTATTAACCCTATAAATACTAATAATATCCCCATCCATTTTAGGGTTAAACAATTCTCTCATTGACATTTTGATACATGATAAGTTGAGTGCAAGACATTCATATCCTTTATTAGGAGTATACTTGAGAAATGTGTTTTTAGCATCCCACTTCCAATGCTTCCACCATAGTTATGTGGAGTTTATAATAATTTTATGCAACATTTGTTATAAAACAATATTTTAACCTTATCAAAGAACTCCTAGTCATTTTTGAGAATATTTTTTTTCAGATTTTACTCAATCCAAGAGATCCCATCCCAAGAATATTTAGAATAGATATCTTGTGTAGTGTGCATGCCTCATTTCAAAAGGTCAAAGCATGGACCCAAGGCATCTCTACAAAATGGATATCAAGAAAACTAATAACTAGGAACTATAAAAAAAAATAGTTGATTGGTGGAAATACCCTTACTAAACCCATCAACATTCCACATAAGCGAAGGTTCAATGGACTCCCATGTTTCCCATATGTTTTTAGCAAAAAATACCCTAAAACCTTGAGAGGGAAATGCAATATAGTGAGGTATTATCAGCATAATCTATTCCTGAAAGCTCTTCCATAAGGAGAACTCATAAATAAACAATTACTTATAACATGTTTTAATCTTCATTTCCTTCGATGGATCATATTATCCATTTAGCACAAACTACAATGTCTTTCTAATAAATGTCAATTAGGGATAGACTTACCAACACATTAGGGGGACATCAATATTTCCAAGCCACTTAGTGGAAAAAAATCTCATGATCATAACAAGCCCAATGAAAATCACTAAGGAGTTTATCAATGTTTTGGTATAACATTTTGGAGGGAACTCAAAAAGATGAATAATAAGAACGGGTCATAGTAATAACCTTAGAACATATTTAAAATTTACCATATAGAGATAATAACTTAGTGGTCTCATATGACTGTTTATTTTCCACCCAATTGATGACATATTTCAAAAGATTAGATAGGTTAGCTCAAAACACAAAACAGATACCAAGTGAAAAATATCACCATGTTGTATTCATTTCCAAACATATATATATACAACCAAAAAGTGGAATTGAAAGACTTCCTATAGCATTGAGTTTTCCTCAATTGAATATTGAAATCCACAACTAGATGGAAAATTTTGAGGTGCTATATTGCTTGTTTGATATTTTTTTCTTCTTCAATTAGCATGAGAAAAGAGTTAGTAATAAAGTGACCATTAATAAGCCATGAAGAGTTATCCACATGGAAAGATATTCTTTTGACAAGACCATGGGAAATAGCATTAGCCAATAGATACTTAAAACCTTTAATAACCAACATATACAATGCTAAGGCAAGAGGGTACCCTTGCTTAATAGTTGGAAATATGTTGGATTGCATTGACTGCGTATCATTAACTAAGAAACAAGCCATAAAATCTAAAAAATATTTTTTCACCGATAAAAAAAAATAGAGACCAAACCTTAAATATTTCCACATGGAAAGAATGAATGGCCATTTGAGGTTATCATAAGCTTTCTTTAACTAAATTTTAATGAAATTTACTCATTTATTAGACCTATGATCCCACTTCATATCTTCTTAGAGTATTATGTGTGTGTTGTTTTGATAAATCTTATTTGTTTAGGTCTAACAATGAAAGGGAGGATATTTTAGATGTGCAAAGTGATGGATTTACTAATAATCTTATAATAAACATTGAACAACAAAATGGGACGCCAATTAAAAATATGCTCAGTTTGGCCAAGCTTAGGTAGAAATTTATTATAACCTTTTTTACTAATTTGGACAATGGTTCAAATGAAACACTTCGAGGCATACTTGGTATAATTCCTCTCCATTATTTTTCAAACTTACTTTATAAAATTTATAGGAAAAACCATCTCGTAGTTTCTTTTTGGTTGGCTATATTCATCAAAGCTTCATGCAAGTCTTCAATGGCGATTAATTGATAGCAAACCACTAGTTGCGGTTGAGAGAGCTTGGATAATTCAACCAATAGGCATCATTAAGGAGCTTACTTTTGTGTGGGAGATAACCCCTTTACTTTTAAATCTTTTTGTTTATGACAGACAAAAGATTTCATGATATCAAGAAAGTCAATAGATTGTTGATCAACATTTTATTTGACTTTAATTGTTGAAGAGAGTGTTTTACCTTAAATGTTTGAAAAAACAACTTCAAAACTTTGTCACTAACCTTGAGCCAATATATTTTAGCTTTGATTTGTGCACCCCACTGTCATACCTTCTACTTAATTTTTGTTTTTGATGTATCATTGCACTTTGAGGTGGTATTACTAATTTATATAGATGAATTATAAATATGCTATATAGATCAAAGTTCTCACTTGTTATTATGTCCTTGAACCAATTATTACTCTAAAAGTCAACGTTATTATATTATTATTAGTTGCACTAGTTATAGTAGGGATGGAGCTTTAACTTTTTAAAACCTTATTTTATATATGGATTACTCTTAAAGTTAATGTTATTGTATTATTATATTTACGCTGGTGTCCGCTCTCTTTTTAATTTCAGTCAGGGGTCTTCAAATGTTTAGAGTGGTTGGTTCCACACCAGTGACCACCCGCGTTGGTGGCCACTCCTTTTTCCATTTCAATCACGCGTAAATTGCAGATATCTCCACCGAATGTCAGGACTCATCGTATGCCTGACGCCACCTCCACTTGCAATTTGAAGCAATCATGGGCAATCATTGTTTAGCGGTAATCACATTTACAATAATGTTTTTCCAAATAATTACTCAAACCAAACAAAAAGAATTTGCTGGAGAAAATAAGTCGTCTGCATTTATATTTCCATAACACAGTTTTAGACGAAATGTGTCTGCCGTTAAGGTGGTGTCGGTTACTCTCTTCGGAGCGATATTCGTAATGGACAATCCCTTGGCAGCGTCAACCCACTTCCAAAAGGATGGCAGAGGTACCCAAAATGAAAAATGACAAAAAGAACAGCAAGTGGTATGGGATCGCCTCCCGAATTCTATCATATCATATCTGTTAAAAAAAAGTTTAGAAATGCACAATTATTTTCTACAAAAACGGTCAATGTGATTGACATTAAGTTCAACAAAAGCATTATTAAATTATGAAGAAATCAAGTAGTGATAACAAAGAGACAAAATCTATTCCCACCAACATTTGAAAGGTCATTATCTTTAGGTAATGGTTCTCCACCAGTATATGTATTGTTTTAGTCGTTTACTATTATCTTGTAAGGTCATGAAAGGAGATACGTTGAAGATTAAGTGGGATAATTTATCATGATAGGGAGGAGGAGACCATTTGTCATGCTGTGTTGAAAGATGTGAGTGTCGTTGAGGCAAAGACCAATGAGTTTGAATATGTGAGAGTTAGTGAGAGTGGATTTTTCAATAATACCCTCAAAAAATTCTATTCCATAGACGCAAAAAGGGATGTTGTGAAATAAAAATGTAGGAAGCATTCCCCCATTTATCCAACACATTCTGGAGATGGACCACCTCTGGTGCCACCTTGTGGGCATGCACTTAACCTAAACAAACAGGTTTGAGATCAGCATACTATTGTTATATGTAGATAATTTATTTTCAACAATAGAGTTAGAAAAACAATGCAACATTTCTTTCTTTCCAAATAAAAAAGATATTTTTCACTCTAAAAATATCCAAAATCTACTTGAATTTCATAGAAGGCATAAGACATTCCTAAAGGAGAATATTTTGCCAAATGAAAGGCTCCAATTGAAAATGTTTAACAAAATCATGTATTCATGTTGAAGCCAATTGCAATATGTTGTAAAACTAAAACAACTTCTTAACAGTCTCTATCTTTTCCTCATAAAGGTCACATTGAACGAGACACACCTAAAATGGACAAAATGACACTCTAAGGATAATCCCTAGATAGTTAAACACTAAGCATGATGAGCAAGATTTATCTCAAGAATAATTCCATATAGTTTGAGATCTCATGCTCTAAGTGTGAGTAGTGAATTAAAGAGTTCATGTCTTTTTGAGCTTCTGATACATGGGAAATTGAGACACAAGCCTTTCATATCCCTTATTGGGAGTATAAGTGAGCAATATTTTTCCAACATACTACTTCCAATCCTTCCACTAAGGTAAGGCAAAGTTTACAATTATGCAACATTTGTATTGAGAAAATATTAATAACATCATGAAAGAACTCATGCTTAATTTTATAATGAAAAACTTTGGATTTTGCTTTAGGCCAAGATATCAAAGCTTGAGAATATTTTGATTATATATTGTACATAGGGTGCATGCCTTGTTTCAAAATCTTGATGCCGTGGAACCCAATGCACCTCTACAAAAGGTAAAATACAAAAATTAATATCTAACGACCACCACTACAATTGTTGATGGATGGAAACAAAATCATTAAACCCATCACCATTCCATAGAAGCCAAGGTTTAATGGATTTTGAAGCTCTTCATATGCTTCTGTAAATAAAAGATGTAATGAAATTACTTAGATAGATCAAGCCACTTCACAAAAATGGATGAGAATATAAATATCAAGAGTAGAGATAAATAATAAAAATATAATAAAGCAGATACACACTAAATTTTGATAGCAAAGTAGAATACTGGAAATATAAGACTAAGCCACTTCAAGGGACAAGCCTCCACAACTATGCTATAAGAACAAAATTTGTATAATCATTCTCAAGCACTAATCACTACCTCTTATATATACACTACATAGGCTATGGTTACTGCATAGGACAACCCTATTAGTAATATGAAAACATAGATAATTGTGATATGACAAGGTTGTAGATACTAAAATTAAATATTTATACCATATCAGTCTTGTACATTTGACAAATATCAATCAGGGATCTACCCTTCAATTATAAACCTTTCTATTACTGAAAGATTGCATTTACCATCTGTGCCTAAATGATTATCTCTTAGTCTGATATGTATCATTTTGATGACCTAGGTCTCTTGTACTACATATAAAACTTAAAATGTGATAATCATCCTTCACTATAATTTTTAGATCATACCTTTTTTATAGCCTTCTAAACACTACCGACCATAAAGGGACAGTAGTGTCCATATCCTTATATAGTGTTTAGTTTCCAAAATTCATTTAAATTGAAAATAATTCAAAATATATGGGTTGGCCCATGTGTCTTATTGAAATATACCATAAGATATTTTCAAAAGGTGTGGTATAAATACAAGTCTAAATCTTCTCATTACTTATCTAAAAAATACAAAGAGAACACCTACTAAAGCTAAATCAGTCAATTATACAAATAGTCAATTCTGCCCTATTCATCCCTATTTTCATATCAATCCATTTTTCCCTACTCACCTTTATTTTCATATCAAACATAGGAACATTCATATTACATGTTTGAAACATTCAAATAACAACCCATGAGCAATATTGTCAAATTGTAAGGTATATCATTATATGCATCATCATATAATATATTGCACCTTTGTGCACACATTTTTCTACACATAGGGGAGTAATACATAAGTTTGAGGCCATTCTTAGAGTATTGGATATGTAGGCAATGCCCAATGATAGAGGAGTTTTTGGAGTAGCTTGACGTCATGAGCTCACTAACCCATTTTTTAGTAAATTCATTAAAAGGGTAAAGGGTGAATAGTTAGAGTTTAATCAATCAATGAAGAATGACAAAATATATCCCAGATCTTAATATATTGATATAAAGGAAATAGAAAACCCAAAAGAATGAAGTTGGTTACATCCATATCTAGTCATTATTCCATATTGGGCACGTGCATTACAGTCATACATTAGTGTCGATGGTAGTGTCAAGATGTGACTGTAGTGTTCTTGACCATAAAAATATAATTTCTATAATCTGACAATTTATCCAAAATATGGATCTTGCATACTTTACATCAATTTTTAATCTAGATTTGCTTGTGTATAGTAAACCAACAAAGTACCATTGTTTGTTATTTATTGTAATATCTTTCAATAAATGTACTTTACTATTTTTAGCAATCTCATTTATATAAATTTAGAATACCATTATCTAAGTTTTTTATTAATTGGCCTTTTATAGATTAGTTTATCACCCTTATGCTTGAACTACTTCTATATTTTTCACCCTATCACCCCTTTTTTGATGAAGGGTTAAACTTATTGGACCTTTCCTCTACCCATGTTATATATAACATTGGGGGCATTTGCCTTATTTGATAATGATTGATACATGTTATATATCTTTTATGATCATTTATACATTATCATGTTTGATCTTATATACTAATGCTTACACATGACTATATCCATGCTCATATCTTTCATAGTGTACTTGATATGCCATAGTACATAACATCTTAGCTAACACATATATGCAAAGACTAGTATAATATGATTACGTTGGTTACTTATACTTCATCTATTTTTTGGGTTAATTTATTATTTAGTCCTAACTTTCTCTAGGCATGCATGTTGTAGTGATCAAGACCCAACATGATAATGCATTGACATATCACATAAGACTATGTTCTTGCACACTCACTTGAAGCACACAATAAAATATGGGTTCTCATGGGTTTTATTATGTGAAAGTGTACATATCATATCTTAGTTCTTGAGTATTCACTTTATACAAAGACTATTTAGAAAAATTAATATATAATTGAGAGCCTAAGTTTATCTAAATGAATGAACACAAATACAACTCCTACTAACAACATTATTCCCATAATCCACATTGATAACATTTAGACAACATATATTTTATTGATCATATTTGAGATAGTTATGAAAGTAAAAACAAGGATATATTACAATTCAGTGATACATTTCAACTATAAACTAGAGTTCAATAATAATATTACAAAAATATTTGTAATTACATCAATGGAGTAATAGTCATCATCAATCAATCACATTATAATAATCATCTATGATCAACAACATTACAAATATCTAATTAGGGGTATTTATAATTATTTTTTCCTTTACAATCTTATTAACACTCCTAGTGACTAACCAACAATATTCAGAGAATAAGAGTCACGACAACTAACTGTAATGTCTTCCTAAGGATCTAGGCCTTTATGCTCCTATATTCCTATTCGATGCTAGATACTTATTGCCAAGTGTCTATCTTTGTGCATGTTGGTGTTAAACTCATGCATGATTTAAGTCTATTCCATCCCAAAGAATCACTCCTTAACCATCTCCCACTTCCTATGCACTCCCCAAGTCTTTCGATAATATTTTGAGTCCTTCATTCTTATGTTATCCATTTACTATTCATCCTCTTTACTTGGGTCTTCTCGCATTGTGATCTCTTGCACCATGGTCTTTTCCATTGGTAAAAATTTCACAGTGTGCTCCTTTTTTTCCATCCTTATTCTAAACCATCCTTATTTTGTGCCATCCTTATTATATGCCATCCTTATTTCATGCCTCTATCAAAATACTTAGCCAAAATTTGGGGTCCATCATTACCCCACACTATGATATTAGTCTATTCCAGACTAAAACTGGTTTTGGCTTCGACCAAAAATTCAAGACCAACCTATTCTATTTGCTTCTTGAAACCTTCCCAATGTGGCAAGGTGTTGATTAGTTTTGTTGTTATTTATTCAATGATTTCTTTCAACTTTTTGGTCTCCTCAGGTTGGTTGGGACACTCGCTTGCTTTATTGATCAAACATTCAAGGGATGTGGAATAATTCTTTTGAACATTCTCAAGTATGGTGATATTAGGCACAACCTATCCTCAGAGTAACATAAAATTAGAATTTATTTCTTTTTGATGTGTTTTTATTGTCTCTTTCATAGCTTCTACATCCTTGAATGCCTTCATGTGCTCAATATGGTATTCTATTAAAAGGGCTATATCAGTCAATTCTTGGTGCTAAAGCTCTTCTTCTTGAATCTGGGATTTCAAAAATTTGTTGGGTTTTGATAGCTTCTCAAAAAACCCATCTAGAATGGGAATCACCTCCCAAAATTTGTGTAAGGCATGCTTGCACACTCCTACTACAACAAATTATTTCATTTCCCACACTATTTCATCTCTTGGCCTAGGTTGCTCCTTGCACCTTTTCAATAAGAGTTCCATGAAGGTCTCCAACTTGTCAATTACCTCTCCATCTAATAGGACTCCATCCATGAGCACTAGGTCTTGGTTTGAAATAGCCTTACAAATATTCAACATTTTTACCTTGGTTATTGTCTTGACCTCCAACTGGTGCTTCAACTTGGCTACTTCTTATAGTTTGGTATGGGTGGTGACTTCCTTATTAAACAACTCCACCACTTTAGTATGATTTTTTTTCATCCCATCACGCATCATATTCTTCAAGAACATTTTATTGTGCTACCTTAAAGGCTAATTTTAAGAGTGTCATGCTAGCTTGTATAAAAGTAAGCTAATGGGGATATACCCAAAGAGTTGTGAGAAGTGTTGTTGCTTATAGATCTAATAAAAAACTATTGGAATACATATAAAAATGGATTTATTCATTGTACATGTCAAGGAAAAATGACATCTTGCACCAGGTTTAAGTAGATGCATCTTCTAGATTAAGATGGGAATATAGATAAAGCAACTTGTTAGAAACAATTGTTTGGTATTGGGCACATAAGTTGGTACTTACATCAGATCTTTATGTTATTACCATAGAGTCAACTAGATGTTTTCATTTTATGGGATCACACTCAAGTATATTGACATCCATGTTCTACTCCTATGATGTGGTACCGATGTTGAGGCCATTTAGTTCTTCTACTTTAAAGCCATCCCTCTCTTTGCCAAGTGGATCTTCAATCTCTAACTAAATCTCCTCAAGGGTGGTCTCTTCTCCTTGCACTAGGGAGAGCGTATTATCTAAATTAGCATCTTATTATAACTTATCCATGTCCAAGGTTCCTCCTGGTAACTCTTCTAGCTCTTCTCTATCACCATCTATAGGCTCTTATATCTCTTGTTCCAAAGGAATGATTTGTACAGTTGGCATTGAGCCTTTCAGTTGAATTGTTGATGGATATTTTATTGGTAGAGAAGCCCTATTTCATGGGGAAACCCTTTTTGGTGGTTCTTGGGTAGTTCTTTGCCTTTTCAAAGGTTTTGGTTGAGAACGTATGCTGGCATCATGCCTAGAACACTTCTAATTTATTTCTAGTGGTGGAATTAGGGGGAGTTTCTCTTTGTTACACTCTACACTTCTTGAAGATTTCTTATTTGGCTTCAAAATATAGAATAGGGTATGAATAGATTCCCCAACCAAGGCTTGATGCACCTTGATGTCAGTTCTATATGACTCAATCTTCTCTCTATATGGTTTCTTCCCAGGGTATTCATATATTTGGTGAAGAGTGTGGATCTCTGAGTCAATTTATTCAGCTTCAAGTATGACTAGCTACGTGTCTTATATGTGGTTGATATAGTTCATAATGTATCATACCATGAAATCATAAGGCAAATTCAACCAAGCATAAATTTCTCCATATGGGGCCATATTGATGCATATGAGAGAGTAGTGTTGCTTTACAATAAACTTGGCTTGATTGCTAGATTGTGTAGGTAAGTCCTTTGGAACTTGCCATTCATTCCCAAAGTCTTCCTTCATCCCATCATACCATGACTTCATTTTAAGCTTATACGATGGGGTAATCTGGCTTGGGTAGGTGAACACCTTATACTTCTCTATAGGGGATTTAGTTTTGGGAGCTTACACCCATTTCAATTTTCTATAGGTGTAATTAGGTACAATAATTTTATTGAACACCATTAGAAATAAGAACATACCCAAGGGAACCTATGGTTGGGTGTCTAGTGAACCTTCTCTACATATACTATAATTTTATTAGCAATATACATCACCCAGTTATACTTTATCCCGTTGATGACTTAGTGTGCAACATATAGGTAGGACATGTCCCCCTCCTTTCATCTATCTCTATCACCAACCTTTCTTATGATAATGTGCATGGCCACTCAGAGGGTAGGATCTTGTAGATTATTTATATGTATAGCATGTCCCTATTTTTGTTATTCCAATGCCATAGCTATCTTCTGTATCTCTATCAAGTCCTCTAGATCAAATTTAAGTTTCATACTAGAGCACTAAAACCCTATTACTTTACTAATTATTTCATCCATGATTTTCATCTGGCACCCAATAAAGTAAATATACTCCTCATGCATATGCAAGAGTAGAAAATTGATCACCTCTATAGGTTTTCCAAATTAGGAGAGGTTGAATAGTTGAAAAAGGCCAAAAAAATCTAATGCATTAAAAATCTTAAAGTCGTAGACCAACTCACTCTCAGTGTTTTGGTGCTTGACTCTATAATCCTTTTGTAGCTCTACCTCATTTCTAGTCTTCTGATGGTTATAATCAGAGATAGTGTAGGTGAGAACATTAGATACCAAATTGTTTGTGTGCAATACCATATTTGGGTATTTCATTTCCTAAATTAGCAAGGGTTGAATTAGAGGCACTTGAGATTTCTTCTTGGTTTGGTGTACCATCCCTATTCCTTCACCTTCCACATGCATGCCTTGTTCTTCATATATTTCCTCCTTGATTAACATTGTTTCCCCACCAACACTTATCTCTTCTTTTTATAGAATAATAGGTAGTGGTTCAATTTATTGGGACTTTTTCTTAGGCTACATCACTCTTCATAGAGCCCAAAGGTTGAGGTACGGTCATCCAACATTCTCAAATGAATATATTTTTGCTATTATAAGTTTCTTAGCTCTCCTACTTGATGCCCATTAATAGTGGATGCTGACCTCTATAACTTACAACTCAATTAATTCTTTGTGTTATTGTAATTTACCTATCTTTGGCTACTTATTTTATCTAAAACACACTTCAATGATCAAGAAATAACTAAAAATTATTACTTTTCACTTGACTATAATCAATTGAATTCATTTATTCACTCTTTAGCTCTATAAATTTATAATCATAGAAATAGTAAATGTGAAATGAACCACTTTGTATTTTTTTAGGTTTGAGGAGGTAACTGACATTTACTACCCCCTTCATCCATCACTTCATGCAATAAATGTGACCAACGATATTACCAAGATTTGATGATGACACACTTTCCATTACCACTACCTCCTTGTATTAATGACATGTCTTGTCTTGTGCTTTTCTTGAAGTCCATAATAGTTATAAAATAATTTGAATATGCATACTAAGGGAATATTCACACCAAAGACAAGAATCAATTTTTTACCTAGCAAGCTTTATGGTTACATGCCACATCCTGCAGAGCCTTTATATTTATACCCCTTTGCTTATGAATATTTGCATCCACACTTATCCCTATAGAACATATCCTATAACCTCCCTATAGACCATATCCTAACACCTTATGCATGTAACACCCCTTACCCCACACTAAAAGTGTGTCTTGGTCCCCCAGGAAAACATAAGTATTAAATTGTAAATGATTACAAAGCAACAAATGGACATAACTAAGGCAACACTTTATTGAAAATAAGAAATCCTAAACTAAAGGCAGATGTCTTATTGGTATAAACAAGTAATGACCTATTCAAAAAAGTAAGATCACAACCAATTTCCATTATAATGACTAGGAAGAAATTGGCCATCCAAACCTTTCAATTGACAAGAACCTATTGGACAAATGCTGTGAACAATAAAAGGACTATCCTAGTAAACACAAAGCTTCTCAAAGTGGCACACAAACTTCGAGCCATAGATTAAGACTTGCATTCCAAGAACACAAGTCTTATTCTTGAGGTGGTAGGCATTCCAAGCTTTCTATTTTCATTTCTCCACATCCTGACTCCAATTTACAAGAAAATGAGATTCATCCAATTGAAATAAGGAATCAAGGCATGCTTTTAGTGATGACTCATCATCCAGTCATCCAAAATGCATAATGCAAAGAGATGAAACTAGGAAATTGATTGGTAGAATTACCTCAGTATCAAACACAAGATTGATTAGTGTACTTTTATTGAGGCACTTGTAGGTGGTCTAATAAGCCTAAAGAACTATAGAAATTTGATCATCCTAGTCATTACATCCACTATTACATATCTTTGTTAAAGTGAAATATAATATATTGTTGAATGCCTCTATAGTACCATTTGCTTGAGGATGATATGGTGTGGTTTTATGGTGAGTAATCATGAATTCAACCAATAGTACACATATAGTCTCATTAAGGAAATGGTTACCACAGTCACTAATAAATCTTAATGGATAACCAAACATTGTTATAATATGTTCCTAGATGAAATGCATTGCAATAGTTATAGTATATTCACATGTTGGTACAACTTTAGCTCATTAGGTAAGATAATTAGTTGTGATGATGACATAATGGAAGCTAGTACACTATCCTACTAGGTTGATAGGGATAAAAAATTTAATTGCACATTTTTCAAAAGGTTCTTGTGTAAAATTAGATAAAGAGGCATTACATCCCACTGATTGGGATTCCCTACATGCTAGCATATGTCACATTGGTGTGTGTAAATGTTAGCATCTTTAAAAAGCATAGGCTACCATAACTGGCTAACAAAACTTTTCACATGGTAGCCTCTCTTGAATAATGTCCCCTAGTGTCTCTTTAATATAACTTGAATATCACTTTAGTGTGCTCATGTTTCATGATGCATCATTGAAGTATGTTATCATGGCCAAGATTATATAGGTCTCCCTCGATGAGATGAAATGAAGTAGTGCAAATGACAAGTTTCTTGGCTAAAATGATTAAATGATCAAGAGTTGATCTCATTGTTAAAAAGGCTTCTATGTCTTATAATTATTCAAGAATGCATGAGACATGAAATAACTACATGTCACAAAGGTCATATTTCATGGTGCACATAGGCTCACTAGTGTCAATTTGTGAGACATGGTCAAAAATGCAATTGGCTTTATTAGGCTTAACCATCATGGAGAACTGGAAGTCTTGAAATAACATGATCCAACAACAAATACAACCATGTAAAAATATTTTTTGACCAAATAATTTAATGCTTCATGGTCTATGAATAAAATAAATGAGGTTGCCAACAAAAACTATCAGAAGTTTTGAAGTACATAGACCATAAGAAGTGCCTCGTGCTTAGTGGTAGTATAGTTCTTTTCAACTAGAGTAAGTTTCATCATACTTACAAAATAGATAGGGTGATCCAAAGTAGCCTCACTAGGATAAGAAAGTATGGCACCAACTACCATCCTAGAAGCATCAACATGAACATGGAATGGTTTAGTCTAGTCAGGGAACTAGAGAATTGGTGAAGTAGTAAGCTTATATTTTAGGGTAACAAAAGATTTTTGGTATGAACAAGTCCAAATTAAATATCAATTCTGTTTCAAGAGCTCCTCTAAAGGTGATTTAATTAATGCATATCCACGTATAAATTTCATACAATACTTAGTATGGCCTAGGAAAGCATGAACCTCTTGTTGGGTAGTTGGCATAGGCAGATAGAGGATGATGGAAATCTTGGTGGGGTCCACTAGAAGTCCATATCAATAAATAATGTGACCAATAAGAATGTCAAATAGATTATAAAAAAGAAACTTCTTCAAGTTGATAAAAAAATAGAATGTTCTATAGTGTTCAAGCATAAGCCAAAGGTTGGAGCAATGGTCTTTTACCAAGTCGTATATTATCCAATCATCTAGATAAACCTGAAAGAAATTATGAATAAAGACATTGAAGGCCTCAATGGCTATTTTAGAGAATAAATTGGGGGTATTATTTAACCTAAATGTCATGATATTATATGCAAAAGACCCTCATTCAGTGGTAAATGTAGTCTTTTATCTATCTTCCTATGCAATCTGGACTTAATGGTACCTAGAGAAACCATCTGTGAAGGTATGAATCTCACATCCAGTGACACCTTCAAGGATTTCTTTGGTGAATGGTGTTAGGAATGGATCAGTAATGTAATAATCATTAATTACCCTATAATCTACATAAATCCTTATGCACCCATCATTTTTAATGCTTATCTCCATAGGGTTGACCCATTCAAACTCATCGATAGAAGTAATGACTCTTGCACACAACATATTATCAATTTCTTCTTTTACTCATGCATGTAAATTAGGATTCATTTGATAAGTATATTTCCTAATTGGGTGAGTTCCCTCAACCAATTTGATATTAATTTTACCTAAAGACAAGTGAACACCCTTCATCTCACTATAATTTTTGGGAAAAACATCTTGATATTATTTCAGAAGCTCAAACACTTTTGAGATTTTAGTATCAGACCAATAATTTTCCATAATAGCCATCTTTGGTGTATATTATATGCCAATATTGGATTTTAAAGTTTTTAGTGGCTCCAAATACAAGTGTTTTGTTTCTATAATTATGTCTTGAATAGTTCTAGCATCGTCCATATATACAGACAGATGGTTGGCCAATGGGTCAGGTTGTTCATGTCCTTCACCTTATTCAACTTGAAACACAACCTTTTCCTTACCTTTATAGATTTATTATTGAAGCACATGATTGGTTATAAGTTTATGTGTGGAAGATGATGCCTATTGAATTGGATTAGTATAATTGTTCAATCCTTCATATGACATGCCATGTATGCTTTGAATCTAATCTTTAATGAGAATTGGGTCACTTTTGACTACTTGATGCTTCACCTATTACGTAAGGTGCAAATCCATCTTTGGGGATGAATATGATAATTCCAAAACCATATTATCCTTAATTAGGCACTATAAATGTGTACCTAGATGGCACTCCTCATGAACATAACAAGGTCTAGACCAACTATGTAGAATGTTGTAAAATGCATGAACCCATAGATATTATGGTAAGAAGGTTTCATCGGCCATCCACATTGCTTCACATGACTAAAGGTGAGGTTCTAATACTTGAATTCATCTATATATGATAGTGCCATGTATTTGGTTATCATGATGAAATCTATGATGTAATGCAAAATGTATATGGTCCCAATGTAGAACACACTCATGATGAGTATGCCACCACCTTACAACTATGCCATCTAGAATGTGAACAAGTGACCACATGTGATCAACATCAAAATCATAGAAGGCCTCTAGTTTTTGGATGAATTATTCGAATTCCATTTTCTCATGAAACTATGGAGCTTCATCTAACCTTTCAAGTGGTTTAACCATAATTAGTCCACACATGACTTGACTAGTCATAAGGTGAACAAACCTATGACACTTATGATACCTGCATCAAGTATCTTCATGCCTACTAATGGAACCACATACTCTCAAATTGGGATTATAGTTACCTTGTGCCCAGGAATCATAGTTGTTACTTGTAATATCAAACAGAGATTATGCGTCCATCTATTGTAGGATGTCATAAGGCTTGGGATTGTGACCGTTGACTAATTTTTGACCCCTAAAGTCAAAATGTAAACACATACAGGCAAAAAAATTATTTTCATGTCTTTTTAACCTATTTTAAAGTCTTTCCATGCCTTATATGGTATCTAAAAGGTCTTTTTTAAAACTTATTAGCATTATTTTAGGTTAATTTAATAAAATTAAGGTAAGGTTCTTTCTTGGTCTTGTAGTGGTCTAACTATGTCATGGAGTGATGAAGCTTGGTCAAGTGGTGTCATAGGTCATGAAGTGTCTATTAAAGTAATTTAATGTGCTAAATAAATTATATAAATATTTTATGATGATTTGAAAAGGTTAAGGTTCTTTTGTGGACTTTAAGGTAAGAAAAAATAGAGAAAAAGATGATTTTTGATAACTTTCATGTATGCGAAATCCCACCAAAATGAATAATCCATAAAATAATCTTTAAGATGATTTTTGATAACTTTCATGTATGCGAAATCCCACCAAAATGAATAATCCATAAAATAATCTTTCCAAGTTCCTTGGATAAGTTTTATAACTTCCTTGTATGTTAGGATGTTATAAATAAGTTAGAATCTTGGCTTCCAACGCTAAAAAAGGAGTTTCACTCACTTGTATGGACTTGAAAAGCCCAGTTTTAGGTAAAAATGGTTTCATAGAGTATTTCGGGATCCCATAGGTCAAATTCAAGATTTTTATAAAATTTTATGTCTTACAGATGCATTAAACACTCTCTCTCCATCACTACCTTCACAAACTCAGAAAGGCAAAAATCAAATATATGGTATAGTTAGGACAGAGAAAGTTGGAAGATAAAACCTTGGCCATTGTTAGGGATCCTAATGATGTTAAATTTATTGTCATTTTTTTATATATTCATGGCCACCCCTTTATGAAAAATCATTAAGAGTGACAAAAAGTTAGTATGCCTTATCCATTCAAGCAGGGTCTGATTTTTTTCATGTTTTTCCACATTATAATTAGATTGAGGAGAATGGTTTTATGGGATGTTTTCAAAGGTAAAAATAATCCTTTCAATTTTTACATAAATCAACTCAACCTTCTTATGTGTCTTTAATAGAGGAAAAGTTTCTCAAGTGTATGGAGCTTTGGTCACTCCTACTGCAAGTTTTTTGGTTTGTTTAAAATGTTGTTATTTTCATAAGCATATAAGTTCCCAATTACTCATGTAATTACTTAACTCTCATATTAACCATGTTTTCTCTCTATCTCTAAAAATGGCTCTTTGAATATATCCTTTCAAGGGATGTCATATTCTTGTCCTTTGGAAGCATACTCTATGTATTACCAATCTTCTACAATTTTGAATGCCAAGTTTGTTCCAATTGGAAAAGAAAATCAGTGATAAATATTGAAGGTAACACTAGTAAATATTTTAAAATCTCAATTAATGGTTATAATGCTCAAATAAACTCTTTAATAAGGACATAAACAAGTTTCATTCACCCAAAGGTCTGTATACCTATCAGTGGACATCTATGGATCTAGGTTTCATATTAAAGGTGTTTTGGAAATGGATAAATTTTATGTAGACTCATAAACATTCATATTACCTGAATAGACTCTACTTATACCATCAAAATATAATGAAGATAATATAAACCCTAGCCTTTATTCATAGAACTTGTATATGAACTAACATGGTATAGACATGTATGTGTGAATGAGAAAATTTGAGATTGTATAGAGTTAATTGATGTATATAATAATATTGAGGAAAATTACATGATAAAATAACATGAATATTTATAAAATCAAAATTTCAAGGACCCAAGAAGTCTCTCTCAATAGTCTATACAAGGAAAAGGGAAGCCTACAAGTGATAGACTTGTAGGCCCTCATTCTGACCAGAAGAGATAATTGCCATGAAAGGAAGAATAGGTTGGAAACTTGACTCAGTGTAGGTAATATATAAATCACAATCCAATTTTACACATAAACCATTTGAAATCCAAAATGGACTTGAGTTGATTGGGTTTATTGTCTTAGCATTCACACATAGGACTTTGTATGAATAAGAATTTTCAAGCTTGAGAATACTATGAAGGCTAATAAGATTTTAGAGCCATGAAAATAGTATTCATTGAGATCCACTATTTTCAAGTGATCCTATGACTTATAGGTAATTTCTAAGCCTAAACATAGTCAAGACTCCAAAATCACCCACAACAAAGAGATTCTTGGTACACACAGTCAGGTCTATTTGAAGATTTGAAATGTTTCATATGATGACTGAGGATGAAATGAATATAAGGGTGGATTAAAGTATTGAAAATTTTTACATAGGGTATAGGGAATGTTCTAAACTTTATCCTCATGATGAGATCTTTGGAAGGACTTAAGACCCAATCAAAACCCAAATGATAATGTACAGGTCTATTTGAGGTTTCAGATTAGTCTTCAATCATATGAGGAGTTTGATTATAATTATAGACACCAAAATAGTGCCAACCCCCCCTTTCATCCCTTTCTAACTTCAACATGCCTAACCTATACTTTATTAATTTAAAATACTTATTTTAAATTAATAATCCCCGCTAGACACCTCACCTTGGATTCCTAGCTCTTAGGCCATTTATCACCCTATGACTAATCATAATTACCTAAGACCTAATTTTAACTCTCCCACTAATTCTTGCACTGATTAAACCCACCTTTGGACCATTTAACAATGACAACCGAACTTGGCAAATGGAGGAATGGGCAAAAGGCTAAAAATAGCCTTTTTACCCATTCTCTAGCCACCGACATCGATTAACCATCGATTGACGCTGGTGGAATCACCGACATCAGTTTGCTTAAACTAAATTATAACCTTGGCTCTTGACCCAAAGGTGAATTCTCTTGCCCTGAATGTGAATTCTCTTGCCCCAAACACTAATTCTCTTTCCCGAATCGATCTCCTCTTGCTCCTTGACTCTTTGCAGATCAAAGGCAGGCTTTAGGATGAGGCATCAGCATTCTATCATCACTCTCCAGGCTAAGGAACTCTACAAAATTCACTCCACACCAGATTGAAACGTTGCATGAGGTCTCCTACATCAGCCATAACGAGAACAAGTCTTCTACACTTCTGGTTCTCCACCAAGAGCTAAGTATTATTCTGGTTTATATTTCAGTATCTTTAGAATGGATTGGTAATCAGTCAATTTGCTATTTCTAAGTACTATTGAGACCAAACTTGGATTTCTTCCCGGAGAGGCTGAAAAGCCTTCTTCTTATCTTGACTCTCATCTCACACACAACATCTACCTTTGTCCTTCCTAAGACTCTATCCACTATCCTACATCCTTGTACAACCCTTTTGAATCTCCCAGGCCATTCTATCGACCACAGACTTTCCCTAAAACCTATCCAAGACCCATTGACCCTACTGACATTGCCATCAAGGCCCATTGACCCTACCGACGTCGGCAGCCTAACTGATGTCGGCAACATTGACCAACCGACGATGGCAGAATGACCGACATCGATGACTGTGGAAGACTGATTGCAGGATACAGGTATGCATTGTCTACTTTTTATTTCTTAGTCTTTCATTATTTCTCTTTATCCGACATTATTTTTATCAACTAGTGGACTATCATCCCTCTAGGAAGTCTTTGCACTTTTGGGATCGAGCTTTACTTGGCAGTCCACCATATATCTATCTAACATTTTCTTTGTTTAAGTCTTTCTTATCTATAGGTGTCGTCTTCCATAGCCAAAGAGGAGCTCCTACAATGTCTGGATATGGTGCACAACTTCATTCAGGTATCATCTAACCCCTGACCATTATCTTTTAGTTTCTTATTTCTTTTGAATGTAAAAAGCGAAAACAAGTAGAAACATTCTGGCACGCCCGGTGGGACACTAGAGTTTTTCTTGGGTTTATTTCTTCTAAAGCAAACTTTCATATAGGTGCATTAGGAAAAATTTTCTTCTTGCATCCTTCTTCTATCTCTTTATCTCGAAAAGACACCATAAGCACAAGTTAAAAAGAACGTCTTTCTTTTTCTTCTTGTCACCTTTTTCCTGCATCTTAGAGTAGTGAAATTCATACTCTTAACCTTTTCCCCACTTGTTTGCATCTGAACAAAACATTTCAATTTGGGTTAAAGATATATTGCACCTCATTCCTACTTGAATGCATTTTTAGCTCATCTAGTAATTAAAAATGCATTATGAATAAATCGTAGTGCACATATGTTACACAACCTGACCACATTCACAAAATCAAACATCTAAACATACCTGAGACAAGGCCCGACTAGGATTTCATCACCTAGCGAATACCTTACCCTTCCTGGTAATCCTACTTGGACTTCACTACCAAGGGGAGAACCCACTATGTTCTCTAACAAAGTATAAACTCTAGGGGAAGTATATATTGGCTAAGTGACCCAGCTTGTCTCTGGGCTTGTGAAGTGAGGGGAGCAAGCTCCTAGCACCAGGCCACGTACGGAACCTAATATAGATTTTGAGCACCAAAACTCAACCCAAAACCAACCTTAGACTGGTTCTTTTAGTACCTATTCTAAAAACCCAACTTCCCAAACACACTCTTCTAAGGCATAAGCCAACACAGCTCTAAAATTTATTCTTAGGAATTAACGTTTAGTGGTTGCTTTCCATCATCTATTTTTCTGTCTGTATTTAAATTTTTGAGCTAGTGAGGTCGCATTCTGAGATCTAAAAACAACTTAGACTTTCTTCTTTCTTCCAAAAACTTTTAGTTTTCTGAGTTTCTGGAAATACACAATAACCAACATCGGTTTTTCCACCGACGTCGGCAACTTATCTTCACCAACATCGGTTATCTGACCGACATTGGTAACTTTTTTCACCAACATCAATTTTTGTACCGACGCCGGTCACTGTAAAAAAAATTCTCAAACAACAAGCTAAAAACCTGACCTTTTTGCTATTAAAAACAAATTCTAGTTTTCTGAGGCTGAAACATACAATTTTTAGAACCTGAATCTATTTTGCCTTGGATGGTTTTGACACGTAGTCAAACCAAAACTCTTGTTGACCACGTAAGGCAACAACCCCTCCCACCTTTGCCTTCTATATCAAGTCCCCAAATGGAGTATAATTCAGAAATTGAGCGTACTCCTATTTGACCAACCCCAACTCAACATCCAATTGTTCCCAAAGGGGATCAAGACTTTGAAAGGTTCCTTGACCTCAATGTCAAGGCTCTTCAGCACTATCTCGTGAGAAGTCAAATGCGAGATCCTTCAGGCAACCCAATTTATGGGATGCCAACTTCCTTAGCTGAAATGGCAATCATACCAATAGCCTTCGTAACCCAACCCATGGTCACCCAGGCCATTGACTCAACTAACAACCCGACCATGACCAATCTTAAAAGTGTGGCCTCTCCTATTTTTGGACCTAGCTCCTTTGGGGTTTCTGTACCCCCTCAACCACAAACCATTCAACAAAGTTCTACACCATTCTAGAACTTAATTGTCTCCATCCCACCTACTCTTGGACCCATAAATACAAGAGTGACTACTTATCCTTTGGCTAGTGTTTCCACCATCCAACCACCTTTGGCAACATCAAGTCAAGTTGTGCCCTCTAGCTTCATGACAAAACCACCCTTGACTTCAACATCAGTCCCTATGACTAGTTACCAATATGTTGTGCCTATACGAGTGCAACCAACTATGTCATACGCCCCTCCTAACACCTTCCAAATGCCTTACAACCTAGGGGGCATCCCACCTGCAAATCCATCAACCGACCTAATCAAGATGTTGATGGATAAGGTGTCTAATATTGAGACATCCGTTTCGGGTTCAAGAAATGTTCTCTCATATGAACATATCTGTAATGAACCTATTCATCCTTCAGTCCCAATTCGACCATATCCTAGTCAATGGGATCTTCCCAAGTTTACTCGCTTTTAGAGTAAAGAGGATCCACAGCAACATCTACGAGCGTTTAGACACGCTTGTTACCTTATAGCACATGATGATGCATTATTACTATGCACATTTCCCATGTCGCTTTCTGGTGCTGCCCTTGATTGGTATAGTTCTATTACTAGTCACTCTCTATTTACCTTCACGCAAATAGCTCAGCTATTTCTTGACCACTTTTCAATTAACATAACTAAAAAGGTCTCCATCACATACCTATATTCTATCAGACAATTCAATGATGAATCAATAGCTGATTTCGTTACCCATTGGAGAGGTTTAATCAACCAACTCTCCTTTTCTTTACCTCAACCTGAGCTCATTGAGCTCTTTTCACAAGCATGTGCCAAACACATCTCATTTACTTTTTGGGTCCAAACATTCTACACATTTGACGAAGCCTTCACCATGGCTAAGAAGCTTGAACTCCGTGCTGTCAAAGAAAACAAAGTCAAACTGTGTAGTAAAAATACTAATGCAAAATCAAATGACCCTTCATCCAAATCTTCTTCCAATCCCAAGTCTAAGGGATCAACAAATGTTGTGGTACTTAGATCATCATCATCGACCACAACTAACCAATCTGAACCTTCCACATCTCAAAGCATTACACGATAATTCCAATAACGATACGTACAGCATCAATATACTCCAATAGGAGAATCATACGCGTTCGTGTTGGATAAACTAGTCAAACATGGAGTCCTCAACCTCCCCCAAATTTGACCACCACCTCAATTTGATCCCTCGCGTGCCATCCCTACATGGTATATGGAGAATGACTTCTGTAATTATCACCATGTCAAAGGCCATGACACAGACAATTGTAAAACCTTCAAGAACATTGTCCAAGACATGCTAGACAAAGGTGATCTTGTCTTGGATAACCCAAACATGCCACCTAACCAAAACATATACATCTTTAGACAACCTTTTCCTAACCATCCCCCTACCCAAAATAACATTCAGACCACAGCCGAAGACCCCCAAGAGCGTAATATACGCATGGTCGATATGGTTTTGCCTTTTGTCCCTAACCAACCTCTTCCACAAATTGAAGAGGTTAGTCAACCTATCCCTCCTCCACAAGAAGAAGAGCCTTCTTCTCCTAATAGTCCTCCATCTACCCCTCTTATATTAGAGGACGCTTTAACCATACCAACGCCACTAGCCCCACCTTCATCCTTCCTACTACCAATGGAGGACCATACCTTTCCTACTCTTCAACCACAAGTAGAAGGCATGATCATCCCTATGCTCTTCCCTCTCGAAGAACCCCATTCTCCAATTCCTTCTCCATCGAGAGAAGAACTTGTCTCTTCACCTACTTCAACCGAAGACGATCTAGTAATGGCTCTCTCTCGCCTTTGGCCTAAGATTGCTGCATCTAACACATTTCCACTCTCACAACCACCCAAATCTTTTGAAAGACCAATTATAAAGCCTCGTCTAACATCTTCCAAACCATTCTCTCGATTCGCTGAGAACTTAGGATTTCTCCATTCAAGTAACTTAGAGCATGAGGCATTGTGTGAGCGACTTAAAGCTCCTTATCTTACACATCCCAATTCATCTCGTACTAACGACCCTCCTTCAACAAAATCTCCCAAAGTCTCCAATGAGGACTAGGCTTCTACTTCCAAATCTTCAAAAGCTCAACCATCTGCATCTGATCCTAAACCCTCACAAACATCCACCATACCAACACTAGTTAAATCCCTCGGTGTTTGCCCCATATCTAACCTCACTCACCCGCAAGTGAAGGTAGATTTGAATCTCACCCCCCATAATAGTGGTCCTCATGCCGTATTGAAAAAGGCCACTAAACCACGTCGTAGAACTCCTCCTCCACCATCACCATTGCCCTCTATTTTGGGCCCTCATCCTTCTACCTTAATTGGAGTGCTCCCTACTCCAACACCTAACAAAAACAAGTTGCCTCCATTACTCCCTTTACCCACCAAAAAATGGCTCCTCTGAAAAATTCATCACCTCTCACGAAGAAGGTGTTGTCTACACGAGTGGCCACACCACCGACCCAAAAGGTGGTACGAAAATATCCCTCAATAACTCCCAAACAAAAGTCATCAACACCTAGTGGATCAACAAGCACAAACCCCTTAGTGGGTTCATATGCTTTGATACTACACCGACTTTTGCAAACTTATAACATCACTCTTCCACTTATTAAACCATTTCAACCTCTCAGACCAAAACCATCTTGGTTCGATGACACTAAAATCTATCTATATCATCGCTCACTAGGGCATGATGCCAAGAATTGTTGTGCCCTCAAGGTTGTCATTCACCAATACTTGGAGAAAGACACCCTTCTTGTTGAGGACACTATCAAAAAATCTCTGCCACTGTCTAATTTCTCTCCAACCTCTCCACCTTCATCGGGATCCCATCATCAGACTATGGTCCCTTTACCTCCTTCGTCTCCTTTATTTAAGATTAATACCATCAATGTGGCCACTAGGTCATAAACCTTAAAGGATAAAGCAAAAGAGAAAGTTGTTATTCCTTGGACCTACCCATTTGTCAAACTTGCTCAACCACCAAAACCCAAGATTTCTATCTTGGGTACATCCCAACCAACTTCTTCGAAGGCAATTCGTGATTCTATGGTGAAACAGCTTCACCAAACTCCCGTGAAGATGACTTTATATGACCTCATTCAAATCTCTCCACAACATCGTCAAGATTTAATCAAAGCTTTACAGGTAGTAGAGGTCCAACCTGAGGACCCCCAACCACTAGCTACCTTAGTCCAATCATTAGTCACCGTCACCTCTATTACCTTTAGTGATTCTAAAATTCTTACCTCCAACTTGGAAGATCAGGATGCTGCCCTTTTAATCACAGCCTACGTTGATTGAACTCACATTAAGCGAGTCATGATTGATGGGGGCACCAGCATCAATATCATTTCCACCCATGCCTATGACCAATTAGCCCTCCCAAAGAATTATATCTCTAAAACTGACACAATTCTTCGATATTTTAATGACAGCACCACCACCACCATTGGCACCATCATCTTACATATTCATGTTGGCCCACGAACAATCCTAGAGCTCTTCTACATCATCGAGGGAGAGTTCCAATACAACATGTTATTAGGACGACCTTGGATCCGTGCCATGGCCTGTGTCCCTTCTACATTACACCGTTGTGTCAAATTTGAACACAACGGTCAAGTCCATGTAATTCCCATAGACCCCTCCCCTTTCAAGACATGTAACACAACTTATTGACCCAACAATGTTCTCATTCCTTTCAAAACATCGACCCAAACACCACCTCCACTTGCAGAAGCTTCAATAAGTATGCAAATGGTGGTTACACCTACACCACCTCCTCAAGTGACAAAAAAAGACCCTATGGAAGATACCTTCCAACGTCTTTCACTTGGGGAGTATCATTTACTCACCTTGGACATGTTCTAGACTCCTCAAGAGTATGGACAACTTCATCACAATCCTAACTATGACCATCGTATTGGAATGGTCGTCTATTATGGTCCTCCCAATCTTCAAACAAATCTCATCTATGGAGGGCTAGATCGAGCTCCCACTGATGGGAATCCTCTTTCATCACCCCAACTATTTATGTCTGACTTCTCTTTTCTTGGCAACCCAAAATTTGCTCATACCTATCTTTATAGGTGTGCATGGAAGGGCTTTGGCTTTGGACACTACGAACAAGGCTCCCACCAGCCCATCGAACCACCAAATGACAAGGCCATAAAGAATGCCAAGAAACGACATGGCCTGGGTTTTGAAGAATGTACTAAAACTTATAAAAAGCCTCGCCTTGAACCTATCATAGAACAATCACCTCCAAACTTGCCTATTCCCCCATCTTCACCTACGGAGTCGGTGGTTTCCATCCCTCTTAGTTTTTTTTTGCATAAACGCCATTCGCTTGGAACCCCTAACCTATCAACTAGATGGGGTATCCAGGTCTCTCCCTCTCATTTATCTAAACATGATAGATGATGAATCTGCTACCATCAACACTATCCAATGCATAGATGATGACGCCATTCTCACCTACATGGGTGCAGACGACTCTTTCATTCAACGATCACTTCCTTCAGAAACGCAGGTTATGTTAAATGAATCGACCATTGACATTAACCTTCCATCTTTTGATGTTCCTCATGTTTTAAATATTGGTCAATCTTTAGACACCTAGGAACAAATTGACTATACCAAATTCTTTTCAGACCATATCAAAGCCTTTGCGTAGACCTACAGCGATATGCCTAGCATCGACCCTAACATTGTCATCCATAACATCATCACAAACCCAGAAGCTAAGCCTGTCTGGCAAAAGCTTCACAAAATGCATCCTCGCATTGAACTCCTTGTCAAAGAGGAGCTTCAACGTCTTCTTTTTGTATCCTTCATCCAACCCATTGATTATCCGTAATGGGTGTCAAACATCATCCCTATCACAAAAGCAACTGGGGGAATTCAAATTTGTACTGACTATCGTGACCTTAACCTGGCTTGCCAAAAAGATGATTTTCCTCTACCCAACATCGACCAACTTGTTGATCTTACAGCCGGTCATGAGATGCTATCACTCATGGACAGGTTTTCAGGATATAACCAAATCCTGATTACGCTAGAAGATCAGCACAAAACTACCTTCATCACCCCATGGGGGACTTTTTGCTATAGGGTCATGCTTTTTGGCCTAAAGAACATAGGTGCCATATATTAACGCGCCATGACCTACATCTTTAATGATCTCCTCCACAAAATCATGGAGGACTGACCTACTAGGCAAATCTAAATTCCGCATGACCATTTAACTATTCTCAAAATCATATTCACTCGCCTCCTCCAATACAACATTCGACTCAACCCCAAGAAATGCATCTTTGGGGTTCTCTCAGGGAAGCTTTTGGGTTTCATCATTTCTCTTCATGGCATTGAGATTGATCCCGCTAAGATTCAAGCTATACTCAAGATGCCGCCACCTACCAATCTAAAGCAACTTCGCAGCTTGCAAGGGAAGCTTCAATCTATTCGTTGCTTCATCTCGTAGCTTTACGACAGATGTCAACCCTTTCATCACCTCCTCAAAAGGATGTCTCCTTTAATTGGGATAAGGATTGCCAAGAGGCTTTTGAAGCCCTTAAATGTTGTCTTGTCTCTCCACCAGTCCTTATTCCACCAAAAGATGACCAACCCTTCTATCTTTATATCTCAGCAACAAATCATTCTTTAGGTGCCATGATCATGCACCGAGACGAACAACATCGTGAGCAAGTAGTTTATTATATAAGCTGAACACTCATTGACTATTAATATCGGTATACTCATACCGAAAAACTTTGCTTGGCATTGGTCTTTGCTGCTACCAAACTCCGTCATTATCTTCTCAATCACAAAACTTATGTCATCACCCACACTGACCCCCTCAAATACATGCATTCCAAGCCATACCAAAACCAACGTATGGCTCGTTGGCTCATGCTTCTTACTGAGTTTGATTTGGAATTCATCCAAAAAAAGTCTATAAAGGGGAAAATAATCACTAACCAACTAGTAGATGCCCCTCTACCTGACAACCAACCCTCTCACTGTGAATTCCCTAATGAATCCATCACCACGTTATCCACCGATGACATTTTCTATCAAATGACAATGTTCTTTGATGGGTCTAAATATCAACACGGTGGGGGTGTGGGGGTCATTCTCATCCCTCACGAGGGTGCGCCCATGCCCCTATCTTTCAAACTTGACTTTGAATGTACCAACAACATGGCTGAATATGAAGCCTTAATTTTGGGACTTCAAACCACCCTTTTCCTAGGCGTCAAGACCATCAACATCTTTGGCGACTCACAACTAGTTGTCAATCAAATCAATGGTTCATATCTTTATAAAAATGAAGTTTTGCAAAGGTACAAACACCGTGTTGACACCCTGCTAGAATCTTTCGACCATTACCTCTTGCAAACTGTTCCTTAATCTACGAATAAGTTTGCTAATACTATGGCCTCTTTAGCCTCACGCATTCCATCCTCATCATCTTCCTTGAGAATTTATGTTGTGGTACATCATTTGGCATTACCTTCATATATTTCCACTAACATCAACCTCGTCAGCACCATTGACTCTAGTCCACAGGATGTTTGGTATAAACAACTTATGGACTACTTACCTTACTCTATTGTCCCCCCTGATCTCTCTAGCAATGAACGATGAGATTTTATCAAAAGCACAACTCGATATACTATGCTAGGGGGTCTTCTCTATAAACGAGGTTTTGATGGCCTCCTTCTTCGATGTCTAACCTCCACTAAAGCATCTCACACTATCACACAAGTTCATGATGAAATTTGTGGAGGACACTTCAGTGGTAACTCAATTGCAAAATGCATCCTTCACTTGGGCTATTATTGGCCCACTCTTCACCAAGATTGCAGTAATTATGTTCGGCATTGTATCAAATGCCAACAACATGTTAACTTACTTCATATCCCTAGCCATGCTTTATAAGTTGCTAAGGACTTTTGGCCCTTTTCACAATGGGGCTTAGACCTAATCAGTGAGATTAACCCCCATTCATCTCTTCGACATCAGTCCATTATCACCACAATCGAATACTTCACTAAATGGGTAGAACCTATTCCCCTCATCTCCACTAAAGCTGATAAAATTATCAACTTCATCAACACCCATATCATCTGTCATTTCGGTGTACCCCACAAGATCATCACCGATAACGACAAATCATTCAAAAACAAAATTGTCCAAAAACTTTGTGACTCATTTGGCATCAAGCTTAGCTTCTCCTCGCCTTACTACCCACAAGCAAATGGGCAGGCCGAGGCTTCCAACAAAATCTTAACCAAAATTCTAATGAAGGTGGTCAATGATACTGGAAGGGATTGGCACATTCACATTCCCTTCGCTTTGTGGGCCTACCGTACTAGCATCCGAACCCCTACGGGTGATACACCTTTCTCTTTAGTGTATGGAACAAAGGCTGTCCTACCTCTTGAAATACAAATACCTTATTTACGCATCTCTTTGCATGACATAATTTCTAATGATGACTTTCGTCAAGATCAGTTGGCTCAACTTGAGTTACTTGACAAACATCACCTTGCTGCCCTCAACCATCTCCATATCTACCAAAATCGCATCCAACGTGCCTATAACAAAAGTCTGAGAGAATGAGATTTCAAAATCGGAGATTTTGTCCTCAAAGAAAACCAACATGTGACCAATATGGAAAGAAGTAAACGAGGCAAGTTTGCTCTTAATTGGCTCGGACCTTATATCATAACACACAAATATGGATCAGGGACTTATCGTCTGTCTTCTCTTGAAGGCCGGCTAGAACTTGAGCCCCTTAATGCCTTGCATCTATGACCATTCTACTATTAATCAAGTACTCATTCACTTGATATTTAACTTGAGCTCATCCCTTGATCAACCCCTGTCACCCTCATTCCTATTCCCTTCTTTTCCTACAAACATTAGTTAATCCTTTTTGCATTAATGCTTTGTCCTACTAAAAAGGGAAACCCTTAAACCTCTATAGGCTAGTCCATGACTAAAACTTCAGTCCACAAAACATATAAAACTGGGATGCCTATTCAAAGTTCATAAAATTATAAATGTAGACTGCTCCCTCGAAGGATAGCTACATAATTTCTATAATTAATAAGACTACTCCCTTGAAGGACAACTATTCAAAGACATTCAACTACACAAAACAAAATATAGACCACTCCCTCGAAGGATCACTATGCCCAAATCTTGCTCCAAATAGCGCTCTCTTAGAAGCTTCCTGCATCAATCAGCTTCACATATGACCACAAAACAAAACATCCCGACGTAGACTTCCCGTACTGATCAGTCTACCCAAAAAAAAGTCATGGACTTGCCTATAGTCGTTCTCAGGGTCACCTATCAAAGGGGCAAAGTTATCCTTGATAAAAAGGGTTACGCTATCCTCACATCTCACATAATCAAACCTATCACCCCGACATACCCAAGGGATTTTGAGCTCAAGTAATGTCAAGTGATTCGAATACTTCTCTAACATCAACCAATGGTTAATGACGTAATGCATGAATGGGGCTTTTTGTTTGCAACAACCCTATCTATGCTACCATTATGGTCCTTGCCAATGAAAGAGAAATGATCCTTTCACTTCTTATGCATCTTCATCATACAACCAAACCTAATCAAACCTGACCAAACCAAACTAAAACATTTTTAGACCACTAACATATCATACCCCATTCACACTAGTTTCTATGGAAACCAATACACATGGAAACTATCAACCAAACACAATTTATGTCAAGCATAAACCATCACCAATATGGAAATTTGCTAAAGCATAAATATACTCATTTCATTTTTAGCATACACCATCACAAATATGGAAAATTGCTAGGGATGAAAAACCACATCACCAATGTTACAGAATACACCATCACATAATATGGAAAAGGCTGTAACATCATCATACACTCATCATTTCAAGCATGTACCATCAGACATATGGGAAGTGCTAAACCATTCACATGACCAAACCAACTATCAACCTCTTTGACCCTTCCTCCCTTTGAGGGAGAACTACAATGGCCTGAGGCCCTTCAAACAGGGGCTATGTAGGCAACACTCAATTGACATGGGGTCTTCTGAGGTTAGCTCGACCATTCCTTCATCCATCCATCTAATGGACCAACTCTCTATACCAACCCAAAATCATGACCAAACAATCAGCCCTAACACTGAATGAGACTTAGACTTCTCATGGGGCACATTGGAGATCATATACATCTCCCTGAACACAACACACGCCACTTGAGATCATACCATGACTCAACCCGACTCGACCAATGACCTTGGAGATCACGACTATCTCCTCAGACCACGAGCATTTTTGAGACAATTTTGCCTTAGTTGTTTTGATTGCATATATGCTACCTCATAAATAGTTAGCAAAATTATAGACACACCACATTATGACTCTCACAAGTATTGGATCGCACCCAAGTTGATCCCCACTATTTGTGACATTTTCATGTTTTCCAGGAGCACTTCTTGAGCCTGGGATACTTGGAACACGACGACCATTGGAGCTACAACTTTGATCGTTTAACCCAATCAGCTACGACTAAATGTTGTGGCCTAGTTATTTCAATTTTAGCACTCCTTGACCTTTGACTGTGACAATTTGACCTACCTATCACGTGAAGTGGTATACATGCAATCTCAATTTTTATAGCATTTACACTCAAACTTCACCATACACATCCACTACCTATCAAATCGACACCCGATATCAGGTTACCTTCCCTCGATTCTCACTTTGAGGGGGAATACCTCATCTCATATCTGGGGCAACCAACACTTATTTTTGTCTTGTCATTCATCAGAACAACCAACAAGACAAAAATGACCTCATCCCATACCTGGGGCAACTTACTCCTATTTTTGTCTTACAGTTTGTCAGAACAACCAACAAGACAAAAAGGGGCAAATGTAGACACCAAAATATTGTCAAACCCCCCTTTGGTCCCTTTCTAACTTCAACATGCCTAACCTATACTTTATTAATTTAAAATACTTATTTTAAATTAATAATCCCCCTAGACACCTCACCTTGGATTCCTAGCTCTTAGGCCATTTATCACCCTATGACTAATCATAATTATCTAAGACCTAATTTTAACTCTCCCACTAATTCTCGTGCCTATTAAACCCTCCTTTGGACTGTTTAACAATGACAACCGAACTTGGTAGATGGAGGAACGGGCAAAAGGCAAAAAATAGCCTTTTTACCCATTCTCTAGCCGTCAACATCGGTTAACTGTTGGCCAATGCTGGCGGAATCGCCGACGTCAGTTTGCTTAAACTAAATTCTAACCTTGGCTCTTGACCTGAAGGCAAATTCTCTTGCCTTGAATGTGAATTCTCTTGCCCCGAACACTAATTATCTTGCCTGGATCAATCTCCTCTTGCTCCTCGACTCTTTGCAGATCAAAGGTAGGATTTAGGATGAGGCATCAACATTCTATCATCACTCTCCAGGCTAAGGAACTCTGCAAAATTCACTCCACACTAGATTGAAACATTGCATGAGGTCTCCTACATCAGCCATAACAAGAACAAGTCTTCTACACTTCTGGTTCTCTACCAAGAGCTAAGTATTATTCTAGTTTATATTTCAATATCTTTAGAATGGATTGGTAATCAGTCAATTTGCTATTTCTAAGTACTATTGAGACCAAACCCAACTTTCTTCCTGGAGAGGCTAAAAAGCCTTCTTGTTATCCTGACTCTCATCTCACACACAACATCTACCTTTATCCTTCCTAAGACTCTATCCACTGTCCTACATCCCTATACAACCCTTTTGAATCTCCCAAGCCATTCTGTCGACCACAGAATTTTCCTGAAACCCATCCAAGACCCATTGCCCCTACCGACATCGGCATCAAGGCCCATTGACCCTACCGATGTCAGTAGCCTAACCAACATCGGCAACATTGACCAACCAACGATGGAAGAATGACTAATGTTAGTGACTGTGGAAGACTAATTACAGGATACAGGTATGCATTGTCTACTTTCTTTTTCTTAGTCTTTCATTATTTCTCTTTATCCGACATTCTTTTTATCAACTAGTGGACTGTCATCCCTCCAGGAAGTCTTTGCACTTTCGGGACTGAGCTTTGCTTGGTAGTCCACCATATATCTATCTAACATTTTATTTGTTTAAGTCTTTCTTATCTATAGGTGTCGTCTTCCACAGCCAAAGAGGAGCTCTTACAACATCTGGATACGGTGCGCAACTTCTTCTGGGTATCATCTAACCCCTGACCATTATCTTTTAGTTTCTTATTTCTTCTAAATGTAAAAAGTGAAAACAAGTAGAAACAATAATGTGTATATGGGGTTGGATTTTATACATATAAATCAAGATGCTCAGGTTATTTGAGATCAAAGAGACCTAAAGGAGGAATAAATGAGGCTAATCAAAGCAAACTAATTAAACTTTGTATACACACAATTGATGTGCCATCTACAGACTTGCTTAGGTTGAAATATGTCTTTATTTTGATATAGATAGAAGTATAAAGGAGAATATATATTTTTTTTAATTGATTCTCTAATTCCATCATGATTTGACAGAAACATTAGAGTAAACAAATTGGTGCAAAGGTAGACAAGCCTATTTAGGATTGATTGAACCTAGACCAAACGTACACCCCTATGTGTGGAATTTTATGATGGGATAAGGTTTGTATGGAATTTTAGAGTATTCATGAAAATACTCTAAGAGGTTTTCAAGTCTTACAGTGATGATGAAAATACCTAACATAATAATTAGGGTGAAATTCACTAGTTGCCTTTAAACCCTCAATGTATGAAAAAGTAAGTTACAAGACATTTTGGAGAAATATTATATTTTGGTGACCAATTTTATACATGTTAATTGGTATCAAAAACGTAATTGAGATATCTCTAACCCAATTTTAAAAAAAATTCCCTTTTTGCAAACTGAAACTCACTTTTAGAGCTCACAAATGCACAATCAACCTCCTGAGTTGCATCAAGTTTTTCTCATATATTTCCTAAAAATGTGCATGGTTTAAAATAGTGTTTTTATGTTTTATATTTATGCCCCCACTTTCATGTTGTGGCATTAAGAGAGAGAAATAGGATAGGTTCTTTATAAACAATTTTTAAGAACAAAACATGCCATAAACCCTCTTGGAACCCTTTTAATGACCTGATGTGAGAAATAGGATATCCATTGAATTTAAATGGATTTCTTATAAATTTTAATGACCTTAATTTCCTTAAAAAATCTCTTGATCATAATTTTAAGGTACTAGTTGATATGTGCAAGTACAATATTGGACAAAAAGCCACTGAATACATGACTATAAGCTTGTTTACAGGTATGCAAGGTGTAAAGTGGATTATAAACCAAAAAATAAGGTATATAAATAATTTTAATAGGTCTTAAAACCTTATATACACTTATCTAGGTCCCTCAAGATGGTATACAAGCCCTTCAAGTCAGTTACTTGGTCAAGAAGGTGAGAATGCATGGTTTTGCAAGCCAAATGGCCTATATGCAGGCCTAGAAAACACATCAAGAGACATGTTCTCAATGGTTTAAGTTGAATAAAGGTGTTACAAGACTCAATAAAATATTTACAAGATTTATATCCTTAAAAATTATTTCAAAACTCTCAAAATATCTCCCATGCCTATTCAAGCACCTAGACTAGGGTTTCTAACCATTTCATGGTTGACCTATCCATACAAGGTATCAAGGGATAAAAATTCGCTTGGAGGTTGGAATTATCATGGGTCAAGTGAATAAAACACTTCCTATCATTTTTACATGTTTGAAAGTGATTTAGAGCCAAAACTCAATTTCTAGGCAAGGAGGCCTAATTGAGGCCTAATTGAGGAGAGATAATGGGCTAAAAAGGACACTTAGATAAAATAACTAAAATTTGGTATGGAATTATAAATCCATACTGGGTCATCAAATATGTTCTCATTTTCCTAATATCCTTCATAAATTATTATACACAAGGAGGTTTACACATTTCCAGGGCTATAAAGAATGAGGCCAAATGAGAGATTTTAGTGTGGAATGTGATCTTGGGGGTAGTTTAAGAACTATAAATGAGTTTTTTCAGCTTTAATATGATTTGAATAAACCATTCATGGAGAGATAATTCATTGAAGAATCTGAATTCAAGATTTGACACTTGTAAGCAAGATTGGCCTAGTGAGATAAAGAGACTTCACGACACCTAGCAAGAGAATGAAGTGATGTGTCAAAGGGAACCTTCAAAGCTTAGTTAAAAGTTGTCAGGAGTAGATAAAGGATGTAACTCAACATGACCTAATGGTCAAGAGTTCCATTTATCTTCTCACAATCAAAGGCAAAGGGAAGTTTTGAAGAGCAAAGCAAGGTGTTAATTAATGTTTGAAACTTCCATGCCACTTAGAGAAAAATAAAATCTTTAGAGGACCAATACTTATCATTGAAAACCTGATGGTATAGTTTCATACCTTTTTTATGTAACTCTCTTATGAGACACTTGTCTTCTTATCTCTTATGCACTTCTCTCTTCTTTTTACATATTTCTCTATATATTCAGGCTTGGTAAGCTAACTTTGTATCCTTTACCTGGGTATGGATAATCCATGATAATTTTTGGCATTTGAATTAATGAGAAACTTCTGGTTTTACCTTCCCCATAGACTAGTTTTAATGTGTATGCTTAACTAGTTTATTTTGCTAAGTGATAGTCTTGCTTCCTTGGTATGTTGTCCTTGTTTGATATTCATATTCAGTTTGAAATCTTTTTTACAGGTCTTATGAAGTGTCTAATTGAGGTGTAAGGTTTTAGTGAGTTGTATTTTTAATAGTGTCATGTCATGACCTCTTGATTATTATTCCTAACTCAAACATTCTTCCCAACCTTCATGATAAGTATTGATGTGGAGAGGTATATTTGGATAAGTGTTTGTTGTAGTTTAGTTTCATGTTTGAAGTGAATTTTCAATTAATTGGTAGTGGTTAAATCATACTTGGTGCATCACCTTGATTAAAATATGTTTCTCTCCCTTTTCATAGAAACTGGTAGACTATTGTTTAAGCCTAAGTGATTCATCAAAAGGATCTATCCCTTTAACATAGAGATTAACTTCTCCAATAAGGTACCCACAACCTTAAGGTGTTTCCAAATTATATCAAATTTAGAAGGCTTGAACTACCTTCCAAAGGGTACAAATTTAAGTGATAAAAAATTTGGCATGCTGGTTAGGACTAAGGTCCAAAGTTTTGGAAGGATTCTTCATGTTTTTCTTTTGCATATCAACTTTTGTATGCATTCAAAACATTAATGGTGACTATATGTTCAATCGACTAGTTCTAGTAGCCCAATCACTTGTTCAAAGTAAGTTCTATTTTATATTAATTTCATTGATGAAGTTATTATGGATGAATTTGACGTGAATTTTAGTTTCATGCAAGTGGATGAGGTATATCATTCTTATAGTAGTTCCTATCAACCTCACTATGATCCATATCAATCCTATGACCATCCTTCTTAAGCTCAAGATGTTCTTAGCCAACATAGTCACTTCTGAAATCAGTCCATTTCAAGTTTGAATCAAAATCTCTTAGGCTATGATAGTTACATGATAGGACTTAATACACAAAGGAAATATGGTCAAAATAGTCTTAGCTATCTCATTCATGATGTGAGAGACTCATTGCAATTAATAAAATAAGAATGGACACCTATTGATAGACCAAATTGGCAAAGCCTCTCAAGTAAAATATTGGATGTGTTAATGTTTTAGTAATAAAAGTATGCTTTTCAATCCAAAAATTTGGATGTAAGTGGTCTCATTCAAAAAGTATAATATATGCTAAAGGTTTATGAAGGACAGTAGGTCCAACTCCATCAAACCCATATATCTTCATACACACCACCTTAGCCCTCATATGTGCCATCCATTCTTGCCCAAGAAACTTTTCCAAGTGAGTATCAAAGTGTTTCAAGTTATTCATATGTTTCTCAAACTTTTCCTTCTTGGCATTCAATCCAAAAGAGCTTTAAAAAGGAGGAGATTGTTGTTGATAAGCCTATTTTAGAGAGCCAAGATTGTACTTCTCTTGTTCAAGAACCCCCAAATAAGTATTGCAAGACTCCAAGTTGGAATAAAGTAGTGAAATCATGGAGTAATCAAGGTGAAACAAGCATAGATTAGGAAGTTGAAGTTAGAGAAGAATCTGAACCTATACAAGCCTCTCTCATCCCTCCTCAAAATCCCTCTTATTTTCCATATCAACCTTCTTGTGTTCCTTACCCTCATGAGGAAACTAATCAACTTCAATAAAAGTTATTCTAAGAGAGTATAGATAATAAAATCAAAGAGTTAGAGCTAAAAATGAAGAATGAGGAAGAGAGCTAAGATTAAGATGTTGAAGTCAAGAAATCCTTGTACCCATTCAAGATCCATTCCCATCTTCCTAAGAACCTATATCTTTTCCATCTTGGAGGTATATTCAAGAAGGTTTTTAAAATAAGAAGGAGATCCTAATTGATAAGGTTGAAGATAAAGTTGTATTTGTGAATTAACTCCAAGGATACTATAAGAAGAGTGAGGTGATTGTTGAAGAGATTGAAGTGTCCATTGCCAAAATCAACTTGCTTTCCCTTCAAGAATTCCTAGAATATTCTTCCATATGCATGACCCAAAGTTATGAGAATGTTTCCTTGATCCCAAAACCTATTCATAAATCATCCATCATATCTCATACTCCCTCTCCAACTCATGAACATGTTCATCACCCTCCCACCATATTCCTTCTTAAAGAGGAATATGTCTTATGGGAAGTAAATGAAGAAGAAATTGTAGATGTAAGTATGGTTCAAAGAGAATATGAAGAAGACAATTCAAGTGTATATGATGAATAATTCACCATTAGTACTCCACTTGGTGAACATAGACGTAAATCAATATTCATAAATGAATAAAGGAAAGATCTTGATGATGTTCCAACTGCCTATGAGGAAATTACTAAGATTGCTACCTTGGCTAATGAAGAAGTTGGTGAAGGTATGAAAGAAAAGGATCTTGAGAAGAATATCACGTTGACTAAGTTTGTTGAGTCAAATGGGTAGGTTTAATGATATTTAAAGGATATGTGGTAGACCTATTTTCAAAAGTTCAAAGAATATGAAGGTTTTGAGAAGTTGGCACCTCTAAGATAAAAAGGTCATGTTGATGATGAAGAATGAAAGGTTCTTAATGAGATAATGTGTTTTTAAGACCATGATGAAATAATCTATGATAGGACATTCTTCAATACAAACAATAAATTGGATTGAAACAACCAATAGAGACCAAGAAATTTGATTGGAACAACCAATAGATACCAAGGTTGTTGTTGCCTTTATGGACCAAGAGGACCTATAGTAAAAGTATTAGGAAGTGTGAAATGAATTTGATTCTTTTCAAGGGCCTATACCACCTACTAGTTAGATTGAAAATGTTCTTAAAGATACCTTACTTCTTGAAGGAAAAGGTGACAATCTTCAAGGTACAATGTTTGAGGTCTTTCTTATAAATCAAGAAGTGGTCATGTTTGAGATAGGCACTAGCATCAAGAAACATCATGAGAGTGTTATTCAAGTACAATATGAGTTCACCTTCATAGGTTAATGGTTTTCAACTATTACTTCACTTGAAATCATGATAAGAAGAGTTAATATTGGCTAATTTTGGCCCATATACCAAGATTTTACCTGGATTAAACAGATGAGCAAAGTGCCTATTTAATAAAATAATCAAATGACTTGTACAAGCTTTAAAAGACCATACCGTCACCATGACAGCATACAAAAATGAATAAAGTGAGTTGGTTTCACATTTTGACAAGTTTACTTAGAAAGCCTCATGAGTTAAAAGGGTCACATGGACATGAAGTCCTTCACACCAAGATAATGTTCTACAAAGTTCATGTCTCGATGAGTTCTATATCTCGAGATACAAGCCTTCAAAGTTGATCTAATAGAGTAAGACATTTATGCAAGAATCAAAATAAAGCCACACTAAATAACCATTTGGTGTTCAAAGTGTGACAATCACATGAACATCATTAGTGGTCACATGGATGTCAAATACAGGCATGAACGTCAAATTTAAGGCAAAGCATATAGCCATTGGGGTTCAAAAATCCTAAGACATTCATGCAAACATCAAATATTTTCACATGGATGTCAAATACGAGCATGAAAATGTTAAATTTAGGCCTCGTGAATTAGCTATTTTAGCTCAAATAGTGGGTCCTATCAAGATCAAGGGATCACTTTCATTTGTACATATTAATCTAATGGTGTGAGGTAAAGTCAAAGAGTCAGAGTATCTAGATCGAGGGCTCACATGCATTTATACCAAAGGGGATCAATAGTGTGAGATGGGTCAAAATCTCAATAAGTTGAGTCAATAATCAAATAAAATGAGCAAAGGTAAGCCTAGGGGATTTTTAATGGAGGTTAAAGAAGACATTTTTGACCCAGGCTAAAGTAAATAAAAAGGAACCAAGCTCAAATAGGATCCATGTCAAACCAGAGGATGCCATATAGGCAAACACATTGGACAAAGGATCTCACCATTTTGAGTAGGTAAAAGAGATAAATTCAAAATCAAACATGATCTTGATAACTAGGAGCAGGTCCTACAAATCCATTTGACACCATTAAATCTCTATAAATATTTTTGAGAACTTCTAAACTTAGGTTCCACATCTCATAATCAAAATCTCAAGCCTTCATATCTTTGGTGTAATCATGACTATATGAAAACTAATAGGGTGATTGATTTTCATCCATAATAGATCTATATTCAGTATTTATAAGAAATGGTAGAGTGGTGAATATGCAATGAATGTCAAATAAAACATCAAGCATGATGATATTGAGAAAGACTATGGAAGTTGGGATTGCTTCCTACAAATGATGTTGATCCTCACATTCTCCATCATGCCAAAAAAGGATATAGTGACATTAATATAGGGGAAAGTTTGAGGAAGGTGGTAGTGGTGGTTGTCTTGAGTGGAATTGGTTCATTAATGCCCTCTTTAGCACCAACTTTTCTCTCTCTTATCTTGCCTTCTTTTTTCCTATAGATACTAGTTTGAACTCTTGATTTGTATCCCTCAACTAGTATAACAAACCTCTACTAAAATCACTTTGTAAAACTCTTTTGAAGCAATATAAGATGATTTTAGATTCTAGTTTAATGCTAAGTGCACCTTATTGAAGTCTGATTTATAGAATATATGTTGTCTATTCATTATTTGTAGGTCCTTCATGTGCCTTGATTTATAATGGTGAGTTTATTTCAAGTCATATGAAGTGTTATCTAGTGAGGTTTATCTTGAAGTGTCATAAGTCCATAGTGTCTTACTTAGACCTATCTCTTTCTGTCCTTCAAGTTGTAGGTCTCTTTCAAAATTTATGAAAAATACTCATGTTTGGAACCCTGTCATAGAATCTGATCAATCTTTGTCTCCATTAAATTCATTATTAATCATGGAAGTGTCCAAGTTGAGAGTGGATTAGTAAACATTTGGTGTATCACCATACTTAAAGTAGGTTTTCATTCATGTATTTTATCCCCTTTACATCTCAATAGATTTATTTTTAAGTAGAGAGATCCAATTTATCATATCTGAGGAGCTAGCCTCATAAAAAATCCTAGAGGTTTGACCTAAGTTTAGGTAACCCATAGCCTAAGCTCATTCCCATGTTGGAATAGGTTTGGGTAGAGGACCTGAACAATCCTTTGCTCAGCTAGGGTGCAACCTAGAACCTCCAATAGTTACATTTAAGAAAATGATGAAGACAATAAGACCAAGGTCCAAGTGGAAGTTTGCCTCATGCTATTCTTCATCTTTAGAGTAAAAGATATCACAATCTTTCCCTTTGACCCAGGAGGAAGAAGAAAAGTTTAGATTAGTTGTATATATTAGTTTGTTTTCTTGTTTGTTGTGTTCCCTAAGTGCTTAGATAGCACATGTGTGTGCCTTATCCTTTGATTTGTGTGTGTTGTCTTTGTTTTGTGTGTTTGGAGCTCAATCAATTTGTTTTGTCATGGTAATGGTATGGTCAAATCTGAATCTAAGTGCAAATGACTCCATTTCCCAATGGATGGACAAGGATACTAGTCTATTTAGCATAACAGGCATGATACCCCCATGAATCACCAATTTTTTAACTACTTTTTGACCCTTAAGGTTAAAATGTAAACCATCATAGGCAAAACATTTTGTATCATATCTTGTTAACCTAGTTCAAAGTCTTGTTATTCCTTATATGGTATCTAAAAGGTCTTTCTAAAACCTTATTACCATTGTTTAAGGTTAATTTGATAAAATTAAGTAAGGTAAGGTTTTTTATTGGTTTTGTAGTGATCTAGCAATGCCATAAATTGATGAAGCTTGGCCAAGTGGTGACATAGGTAATTAAGTGTATATTAAATTAATTTCATGAAAAGGCTATGGTTCTCTTTTGGACTTTAATGTAAGAAAAATTGGAGAAAAAGATGATTTTTGATAACTTTCAACTATGAAAAAGCCAACCAAAGTGAAAAATACATAAAATAGTATTTAAAATGTCCTTGGATAAGTTTTATAACTTCCATATATGTCAATATGTTAGAAATAAGTTAGAATCTTGGATTTTAATGCCAAAGGAGGAGTTTCACTCACTTGTATGGACATGAAAAGCTCACTTTCAAGTAAAAATGGTTTCAAAGAGTCTCTTAGGATTAAAAATGTTAATTTAAATATTTTTATTAAGTTTTAGGTATTATATATGCATTAAACACTCTCTCTCTCCTCCATCATTGCCTTCACAAGCTCATAAAGGCAAAAATCAAATGCATGGTACGGTTAGGAGAGAGAAAGTTGGAAGATAAAAATTTGAAAATTATTATGGGTCATAATGAGATTCAATTTATTGGAATTGGTTTGTATATTCATGGCCCTTATTTTATGAAAAATCATTAAGAGTGATAACATGCCACTATGCCTTGTCCATTCAAGTAGGGTCTGATTTTGATCATGTTTTTACACTTTAGAATTTGATGGAGGAGAATGGTTTTGTGGGATGTTTTTATAGGTCAAAATAGTCCTTTAAATTTTATTTTAATCAAGAAACTCAACCTTATTATGCATTTTAAATAGAGGAAAAGTTTATTAGGTGTATGGATCTTTAGTCACTCCTACTACAAGTGTTTTGGTTTATTTGAAACATTGATATATTTAGAAGTATCTAAGTTACCAATAAATGATATGATTACTTCAATATCATATGAAACATGTTTTTTATCTCTATGTAAATGGAAATCTACACCAACCCATAATCAAACTCCAACCCCCTATACACATTTCAAGTTGACATGGACACCTATTGATCATAATAATCATCAAAACTTGGGATGTATCTTAGGTTTGAATGCCAATTTTGGTACAATTTTGAAATGAAAATAAATGATAAATCATGAGTGATACACTTTTAAAAATGTTTAAATCTCAATTAATGGGCATGAGGCTCAAATACACTTTTTAATAAGGACTTAGACAAGTTTCATCCACCCACAGGTCTGTAAACTTGTAGGTGGACATCCATGGATCTAGGTTTCATATTAAATGTGTTTTGTAAATGGATAAATATGATGTAGACTCATAATTATTCATATGATTTGAGTGTACTCCACTACTATCATTGAGAGAGCATGAACATATTATAAACCCCAACCTTTATTCATAAAATTTGTATATGAACTGACTTGGTATAGGCTTGTATATGCGAATGAGAAAATTTGAGATTATAGAGTTAGTTTAAGTATATAATAATATTGAGGTAGATGACATGATGAAATAACATGAATATATATAAGATAAAAGTGTCAAGGACCTAGGAAGTCTCTCTCAACAATCTATACAAGGAAAAGGGAGGCCTATAGGGGATATACATGTAGGTCCTCATTCTAAATAGAAGAGATAATTTCCATGAAAGGGAGAATAGGTTTGAAACTTAGTGTAGATAATAGATAGTTTAGAGGATAATTTGATACATAAATCATTTGAAAGCCAAAATGGAGTTGAGTTTATTGGGTCTATTGGCTTAACATTCACATAGGCCTTTGTATGAATAAGAAGTTTTAAGCCTGAGAATGCTATGAAGGCTAATAATATTGCATATCCATGAAAATAGAATTCATTGAAATCCACTATTTTCAAGTGATACAATGACTTGTAAAAAATTATTAAGTCTAAACATAGTTAAGACTCCAAAATGACCACCTATAGCCAAGAGATTCTTGGTACATGCAGACAGGTCTATTTGAAGAGATTAAATGTTTCATATGAAAAATAAGGATGGAATGAATATAAGGGTGGAGTATAGTATTGAATAAGTATTCATAGGGTAGAATGATGGTTCTAAAATTTGAGCCTTATGATATGATCTTTGGAAGGACTTAAGACCCAGTCAAAGCCCAAATGATAATGTACAAGTCTACTTGAGGTTTCAGATTAGTCTTCAAGCATGTGGGGAGTTTTATTGAAATGTGTATAGGGGGTTGGATTTTATACAAATAAATCAAGATTCTCAGGTAATTTGAGATCAAATATACCTAAATGAGGAACAAAGGAAGGTAATCAAAGTAAACTCATTAAACCCTGTATACACACAGTTGATGTGCCATCTATAGGCTTGCTTAGGTTGAAACATGTCTTTGGTACGAGAGAAATATAAGTATAAAGGAGAATAAAACAAATTTTAATTTATTATATAATTCCATCATGATTCCAAATAAACTTTAGAGTAAACAAAATAGTGCAAAGGTAGACATGCCTATTTAGGATTGATTAAACTCAGACCAAGCATATAACCCTGTGTGTGGACTTTTATGATGGAATATGGTTTGTATAGAATTTGAGAGTATAAATACTCTGAAAAGGTGGTATAAAATTAATTAAAATAGTATAATATGTTTTCAAGTCCTACAGTGGTGATGAAAAAACCTAACACAATTGCTAGGGCTAAATTCACTAACTACCTTTAAACCCTTAATGCATGAAGAAGTAAGTTATAAGACATTTGGGAGAAATATACCAATTGGGTGACCAATTGAAGATATGGGAAGGGGTGTCACAAAACTCATTGACATATCTATAACCTAATTCAAACATCATTTCCCCTTTTAAAAATTGAAACTCACTTCTAGACCACACAAATGCACACTTAGCCACCCAAGTGGCACCAAATTTTGATCATATCTTTCTTTCTAAGGTGTATGGTGAAAAATGGTATTTTTACGTGTTATATGGGTCACCAAAATTCCATATTATGGCATTAAGAGAGATAAATAGGATATGTTCTTTATGAAAATTCCTTAAGAACAAAACTTGCCTTAAACCCTCTTAAAACCCTACAAGTGACCTGATGTGAGAAATAATCTCTCCAATACATTAAAATTGATTGATTATAAATTTTAGTTACCTTAATGGAATTCAAACCTATCCTAATATTAATTTTAAGGGAATAGTTGACATGTGTAAGTACAACACTATAGAGAACACTATATAATACATGATTACAAACATGTTTGTAGGTATGGAAGGTGTAAAGTAGATTACAAACCAAAAATTAAGGTATATCAAGAATTGGAAGAGGTCATAAAACCTTATATACACTTCTCTAGGTTACTCAAGATGATATACAATCCTTACAAGTCATCTACTTGGTCAAGAAGGTGAGAATGCAAGGTTTTGCAAGCCAAATGGCCCATATGCATGCCTAGAAAACACATCAAGACACCTATCCTCAGTGGTTTGATTTTCCTAAGGGTGTTGAAGGCATAAATAAACTATTTATAATATTAATATCCTAAAAAATTCTTTCCAAAATCTCAAAGTTTGTCCCATGCCTATTCAAGCACCTAGACTAGGGTTTTTAACCATTTTATGGTTGACCTATCTTTATAGGGTCTTACGGGATAAAAATTGGCATAGAGATTGGAATTATCATGGGTAAATTTAATAGCACAATTCTCATAATTTTCATATGTTTGTAAGTGATTTATATCCAAAGCCCACTTTCTAGGCAAGGAGACATAATTGTGGAGAGGGAATGGGATAAAAAGGACACTTCCACTAAAAGCCAGATCCAAAATTTGGCATGGAGATGTGAAGCAATACTAGGTCCTATAATATGTTTTCATTTTCCTAATATCATCCATATATTATTATACAAAAGGAGGTCTAAACATTTTTAGGGTTATAAGGAATGAGGTCAAATGAGAGATTTTGGTGTGGAATGAATTCTTGGGGATAGTTTGAGACCTCAAAATGAGTTTTTTTAGGTATAATATGATGTTAATAGACCATAAATGTAGAGATAATGCATTGGAGAAGATGAACTCAATATTTGACACTTGTAAGAAAGATTGGCCTAGTGAGCCAAAGAAACTTCAAGAAACCTAACAAGAGAATGAAGTGATGTGTTAAAGGGAACATTTAGAGATAAGTTTAAAGGTTTCAAGAGCATATCAAGGATGTAACTCAACATGACCTAATGGCCAAGAGTGTCATTTATCCTCTCATAATCCAAGGCAAAGGGCAGTTTTGAAGAGAAAGGTAAGGTGTCAATCAAGGTTTGAAACTTCCATGCCACTTAGAGCAAAAGAGCATATTCAAAGGAAAAAAACTTGTCCTTGAAGACCTATTAGGGTAGTTTCATACCTTTTTCTTTTTTTAATTCTCTCTTGAGACACTTTTATTCCTATCTCCTACACCCTTCTCTCTTCTTCTTGCATATTTATCTATATATTCAGCCTTGATAAGCTAATTTTGTATCCTCCACCTATGTATGGATAAGCCTTGCCCATTTTAAACCTTTGAATAAATGAGAAACTTATATTTTAACCTTCCCCATAGATTGGTTTCAATGTGTATGCTTGATTATTTGACCTTGTTATGTGATATTCTTGCCTCCTTATTATGTTATCCTTGTTTATCATTCATATTTAGTTTAAAATCCTTTGTATAGGTATTATGAAGTGTCTAAGTTAGGTGTAAAGGTTTAGTGATTTTTATTTTCAATATTTCCATGCCATGACCTCTTGACTAGTCTTCCCATGTCAAACATTATTCATAACCTTCATGATAAGTACTGATGTAGAGAGGTAGATTTGGAGAAGTGTTTGTTGTAGGTTAGTCTCATATTTGAAGTGAATTTGTAGTTAATTGGTAGTGATCAAATAATATTTGGTGCATCACCCTCAATAGAATATGTTTCACTCCCTTTTCCTATCAAATTGTAGATTAGTGTCTAAGCGTAAGTGATTCATCAAATGGAGTTAGCCCTTTAACCTAGAGATTTGCCTCTCCAATAGGGTACCTATAACCTTGAGTGTTTCCATGTTACATCAAATTTGGAAGGCTTGAACTACCTTCTAAAGGGTGAAAATTTGATTGATAATAGTGATGTTCATTTCCTTGAGATGTGACATTATATATGTGATTAATATCCTCATCACCATTTACAACTTCAACTTATAGGGGCCTATGAGTTTGGTCCAAGGGGGCAATGATGCATTGGTCAGTATTTTAAAAGATAATATATATCTTTTTGAAGCTTAAATTAGAGTTGTTATCATAACACCATGGTCAAACCAACAAGCTTGGGAAATCATCATCCACAACCAATTCTAGAATTTCAAAACCTTCTATGAAAGGAATCCCAAAGATATCCATAGTGGCATTTTTAAGGATGCCAATTGGTTAAGCATGGGTCTTATTGGCCATGAAAAATATGTGGGGTAAAGGTTGTAAGGCTAAGATACCCATATTTCACCAAGCATATTTTGTGAGGACATTAACTTCATTTTTCATCTTGACTAAAATGTTCTAGATGACCCATCCATTGATAGCGGCATTCACCAATATTTCTTTGACTTCTTGCAGGATAGAAGGGATGGGAGTAGATTATCATTGAGCATGGATTAATCGATGATATTTAGTAGGTTTTGGAATATATTTCTTAATCTAGTTACTTAATAATTGGATGATATCTGCATCTAATAGGTTATTACAAAGCTCATAAAAGTCATTACATATTGTGCCATGATGGTATGTGGCTTGCTGTATATCAACACATTAAACAACATCATGGTCTTTGATAAATTGGATTTCTTATTGTAATTCTCTTAATAATTTCATATTGTCTTAGAGAACCTCTTTTTGTTGTTGAGCATCATGGTACCTATTTTCAAGAGGCTCTTTGTTTTATATCTTCTCAAAGAGTAGAGTGGAAGTAGAATGGGACTGTCCACCACTACACATTATGATGTTATCTTTTTGGGTTGTTGGAGTGGTAGGGCATGGTCACTATTATGGCTTATCAATTCATATAATACTGACACCCTTCTCATTTTTTATTTTATAATGGCCATGTAGAAATCAAGACATTCTTCCAAATCGTTCTCATTTTTATAGAAAACACATGTGGGATAGATTGATAAGTCCTGCTAGTAGTGATTAGGATAACCACACTTGTAGCATGTCCTTGATGGAAAACATCCACTTCCTCATCCTTAATATCCAACATTTTCTTGGTTATGGAAATAGAATCTTGATGCATACCATATGCTCATAATTTATGAATATCACTGATAAGATGATAGTCATTTGTGTTGTGGGTATATGCATCACATATCTTACAATAAGTGGACACTTTTGAATGTGTGGCACATTTCAATAAAAGACAAGCTTAGATATCATGTTCATCCTAAAAAATCTCAGATGATTACTTTATTACAATGTATATGGGATTTTAAGGATAATTATTTCTATTATGGCCTTTAGACTCACAATAAGTACACCATAGGCCACTACAATTATCATGAGTACTGTGTGTAGTAAAATTTTATAATTGGGATGCCACTAGAATAATTTGAGTTTATATAAAAGCATGGATCCGTATATTAATGCTTTCAATGGATTTGGTGTAGAGGGTAGCTTACAGGGCCTCATGGGATGGTAAAGGTTCTCTGAGATAATGTTCATATAAATGGGAGAAAAAAATCTCCCACAAACCACTAAACATGCTGAATAGCATTGATCTCAAATGAAAGATTAGATAAGAGTGTCTTGAATCATGCATCATACTCATGAACGCTCTTAGTGAGATCTTGTTTTATGTATTTGAGTGTAATAATACTCTATTTTTCAAACTCTAAAATATTAAACTCTTGGAGGAATACTACTTTAAGTTGGTCATAATCAACCATTACTTGTTGAGGAGCATATTTTTTATACCATTTGTGCACTCACTCTAGGAGTGTGGTTTTAAATTGTGTTTATTTTCACTTAGAGGAGGTTATATCATGAATTATATAGATAAGTTCACACTTGTGAACATATTCAATGATATTCTCCACACCATGATATTCTAGCAAATAGAACATCATTTCATAGTACATAGTGGGTGGTTGAGGTACTTGTAATGGTGTTTGAGAACTTCTTTATCATCCTATTCTTTATGGGGTAAATCCACCACTTAATCATATGTCTCCTCCTATTCCATTAGTCAATTCACCACCTAGTCCACCTCTCACACTTCCATCAATAATGATAACACCTGAGACATTGGGCATTGAGGTAGGTTGAGTCACTATGTTCAAGCCAATACTTTGCCAACTAATTATACTAGTTCCACTAGGCATACCAAGTTGGGCAATGAATTTATATTGTATTGGAAAAGAAATATTTAATACACTAGTGTCTAAAACTTAATCAACTAATGGTTCTCTTATAAGGTCATTTTCTAAGTTTATGCTATCTATATCCCAGTTGTGTATAATTAGTTAGTCTAGCTCAAAAGCATGATCTGACATTATGGTTGGGTATCTGGGTTGTTTCAACTTATGTTCTTCATTATCCACTATCTAGCTTGTTTTTCCTACATGCACTAGAGTTGGCATTGGTTACGATCTAAAATTTGAAGAGTTCTTATGCTCTTATATTTCCCTACTGATCTTAACAACACTTATTAAGTCCTCTTATTCCCTTCCTATGTCACTTCCACCTATAATATTTTTCCAAGCTTCATCATATTTATGCTTTCACAATACCTTATGAGTACATACCATACCAAACCAAAAATACATCACAATTACCCCTATATTTCCCTACCAACTATGTTTGCTCATGAAAGGGAGAAATGAGCCTTCTATGGGAAAAACTTCAAGTCCAGAGTCAATAAATAGCTTCTTCACCTCTAAAGGGAAATGCATGAGATATGACCACATGGTTATCTAAGAAACTAAAATTTAGCTTCTTTTAAACATAAATAATTTGATACAACTTACTCTAAGACATAATTGTTTAACACCCATTTCCACCAAATATCAATAGCTTGTGTCTATGTTGTTTACAAGTGTGCCAAAGCCATATAATGCTATGTTGTTAAGGCTATCTTCCATCCATGATTTTGAGAACATTATTGAGCATAGGTTATGATTCGATCATGCAAATGAACAGGGTCTTCCAAAAACAATGTTTCATATAAGAAAATATAGAGATTTTGTTCAACCCACATTCATGTAGAAACCCCTAGTTCAAGAAATGGAACTACAAAGTAATATTTGAAAATGGTAAGCCATCATTCAATGTTTTGGAGAGAAAATCACTCAAGCATTTTTCACCATCATGAAACAATTGCTACGAGTCTCAATAATCGAACCAAAATGTTGGGTTAATTTACTTTCTAGGCCTAACTTTATCTAGGCACACATGTTGCAGTGATTAAGACACAACATGCTAGTGTACTAACATATCATGAAAGAATGTATTCTTGCATGTTCACTTAAAATACGCATTAAGGGACAAGTTACCATGGGTTTTGTTGCATGAAAGTTTACTTATCATATCTCGATGTTCGAGTATTCACTTTATACAAAGACTATCCAGAAAAATAAATATAAATTTGAGGGGCTAAGTTTAACTAAATAAATGAACAAAAATACAAATACTACTAACACCATTTTTCCTAGAATCCAAATTGATAACATTTAAAAAAAAATATTTTATTCATCATATTTGACATAGTTTCAGAGTAACATAATAAGGATATATTACAACTAAGTGAAACATTTAATCTATAAACTAGAGTTTAAAAACAATGTTATACAGATATCTATAATTACATCAATAGAGTAATTGTAATAATCAATAAATGACATTGCAATAATCATTCATGATCAAAAACATTACAAATATCTAATTAGGGGTATTTATACTTGTTTTTCCCTAACCAAGTAGTTAAAATCTTAATAACACTCTTTGTGACTAGCTAATGATCTTCAGAGAAATGAGAGTCATGTAGATGAATACAATGTCTTCCTAAGGATTTAGGCCTTTATACCCTTATATTCCTATTTGGTTCTAGATATGCATTATAATATGTCTATCTTTGTGTGGGATGGTGATAAAATCATGCATGATTTAATTTTGTTCCATCTTTGAGAATTTCTCTTTAACTATCTCCCACTTCTTGCATACTCCCCAAGTCTTCTGATGATATTCTGAGTCATTCACTTTCGGGTTCTCCATTTACTATACATCCTCTCTGATTGGGTCTCATCACACCATGATCTCTTGTATCATGGTCTTTTCCATCTGTACAACTATTGTGCCATGTTCTTTCCATGCCATCCTTCTTCTATTCCATCCTTCTTTTGTGTCATCTATCTTCCATGTCATCCTTGTTTTGCACTGCTATCAAAAAACTTATCCAAAATTTGGGGTCCAACAAATTTTCACTTCCTTGAATGTATTAAATTGCTTGTTGTTATCTTTAATATGGAATAATTGAATATGTTCCTTGTATGTTTACCCCTATGCCATTGTATTTTGATTAGATATTTGAATATGACATTCCATGTTGATTAGAAATTTAAATATGTCATTCCTTTCTATTATGTGGCATTTAAAATATGCCCCTTATATGATGTATCTTTGGACAATACTTTTGAATTAAATTGAGTGATCTTGTCTTTGTGTTTGATTATTTATTGAGTTTATACTTATATATATTAAAACTTAACATCTTATTCTTATACATTTGACAAATATCAATCAAGTCTCTACCCTTTAGTTATAGACCTCCCCACTTTTGAAAGGCTCACATTTTCCATCTCAATATGCCTAAATGATTAACTCTTAGTTAGATCCATATCATTATGATGACCCAGGTCTCTTTTATTATATATAAAAATTAAAAACCTAATAAAGATCTCTAACTATCAGTTTCACATGTGTACCCATTTTCTATCCCTCTAGACACTACATACCATATAGACATACTAATGTAGATGGTAGTTTCTAGATATTTATCTAGTGTTCAATATCCAAAATTCATCCAAATTAAAAAAGTATCAAAAACTATGGGTTGGCCTAATTTTATTATTGAACCCTAGTGTGAGATATTTTAAAAAGGTGTGGTATAGATACAAGTCTAATCCTTCTCATTTCTCATCTAAAAAAATTTAGTAAACACTTATTAAAGATAAATAAATCAACTTCACAAGTACCATATTCTTTCCTATTTCCATATCAAGCATATGATTAATCATATAATAGGTCTAAAAAATTCAAATATCATCCCATGAGCAATATTTTTTAGATCAAAAGCTAGATCACTGCATGCATATTCATATAGTATATTGCACCCTTATGCACACACTTTCCTACATGTAAGAGATAAATACATAATTTTGAGACCCTCCATGGAGTATTTACTATGTAGGATGCACCCATTGATAGATGTCCCTTTAGGGTAGCTAAACAATATGAGCCTACTAACCCATTTTTCAAAAACCTTGTTCCAAGGGTGAAGATCTAGGGTTTGATCAATCAATAAAGAGAAACAAATTATATCCCATATTTTAATGTAAATAAGGTAATATAACAACAAAAAAAAAAAATATTCATATCCATAATTAATTATTACTCCATACTAGACACTTGCATCATAGTCAGATAGTATCATTAATAACAATGGCCAGATCTGATGGTAGTGTCTACAACCACAAAATATAATTTCAAAAATTTGAAGACTGATCAAGAACACTGATCCTACATACTTTATACCTATTTTCATTCTATATATATTTTCACACAATGAACTAGATAAGTACTATTATTTCCTATTTATTACAATAACATTCAATAGTCATACTTTAATATTTTTAGCAAACTCAATTTTATAAATTAAAAATATTGTTTATCTAAGCTTTCTAATTAATTGGCCTACTATAGACAAGTTTAGCACCCTTGTGTTATAACTATTTATTTATTCTTAACCCTATACCTCAACCATTCTAAATTTAGGGTTAAAAATTTGGTGAACCTGATCTTTGTGTCTTTCCATGCAAATATTTTATTTATCTAACGCTTTCAACCTCATAGGGTTTCATAATACTATGATTGGTTTTTAGATATGAAACTGTACCCTAGGGTATTACACTTATCTAGTTATAAGGGGTTTGCATGCATAAACTTATAATTTATTATTTCTTGATTGGTGAATTTAATATTATTTATAGATCCATTTTAAAATTACTTAGAATATTTTATACTTAGGTTGGTATACTCAAAATTTTATTTTTTCTTGCCCAAATTCTATATGGATGTTTCAATTTGTATAATTTACTATTTTTAGTAAATATTGACATAAAAGGTGAATGATGTACCTATTTTATAATTAATTTTTTATTTTCATCAAATATCATATTTTATTCAAAAATCTCTCTCAGATCCATGAAATAAATTATTGTTTTATCATAATTGTTGAATCTTTATTAGGAATATTCTAGGGTTCCACTCGTGAAACATTCCATATTATTTGACTCATTTTTTATTCATGATAGTTCAATATTCAAATTACTTAAATTTTTTTCATGTTTATGTTGATATAATAAGAAACCACTTTTTGTTTGTAAAAATTATGCATGAATTACTATTTTAAGTTCATCTCGATATACAGTGTGTAAGGAATACCTATGTTCCTTATTTTTTTGGTTTTTTATTATTTCATATATTTATTGAAAAATTTTAATCATATTTCCAAAAGCATAGCCAATATCCTAAAATTTATATAGTATTATTCATTAAGGGTGTAAGTTTCAAATTATTGCATTTTTTTTCTAGATCTAATTTTTCTGTGGCCATAGTATAGGTGACATTATTTTATCCATATTGATCCTTCATTCTCTTTCTTTTGGATTTTTTTGGAAAATTTAAAATGGGAATGATAAATACCATCCCTTTAAAAAAATAATCTCTTCCTCCTCTTAACCCTAAGGAGGGTGATAAATATCATCCCTCTAATCAAGTCCATGCTATCATTACTTCAAGGGTTAAGGTGGCCCATTCTATGGCTTCAAATTAAGGTAATAAATATGTCATTCCTCAAACCTCTCCATCTCCCACATATCATTTAAATGATGTGTATACATATTAAATTTGAAGTACTTTGGGTTTGTGCCTATCAGGCCCTCAAAGACCAAAACATCACTATGAGAAAGTTAATAGAAGAGTTACAAAATAAAATTAATTATTTCAATTCACAGATCATATCATTATAAAATAATATTACATACATGAAAAATATGAAATATGCTAGTGTAAATCATGTGTTTGCATCTTTATCTAGCAATGCTATAACCAACAAGGTTCCTTATCAAAAATAAAAGCTAAAACATAATACATCTAAAATAAGTTATTAAAAATGTGATTTTTTTTTAATTAAAATTATAAGTGAAATCCTAAGAGAAATTATTTGAAATAGAGTGATCAAACTACCTCCTATACATCCTATTAGAAAGTCAAAATACTATAGTGTATATCATAGAATGCATGGGTATAATACTAATTATTATCTTGCATTGAAGAAAAAAATATAAATTCTAAATGGTAGTATTGATCATATCATTGATACAAAAATCAATAAATCACTCACATTATAAGTACATCTCCTAAATCAAAAGTGAACAAATAAGAAATATGGGTACCAAAGAATAAATCAAAGTAAAAATAGTTGTAAATGCCAAACCTAGATCAAGAAAATATTCAAAAAACAAAATCATACCAAGAAAAGGATACAAATATACCTATCAATAATGATGCTCAGATTTCAAAACAATATGGTTTTGGAAAAAAAATTTACAATATTTTGGTTATCATGGTCAAGGAATGGGAAAACATGCACAAGGCATCACTTGTCCTATCTCTACATCTGATCATAATAATCATCAAGGCTTGGGATATATTGACAATACTAATACAAGTAATTGAATGATGGTTTTTCATTTTTTTAATTCAAAATAACAAGAACATATAAATGGAAATAGATCCAATTGAAATGCACAAGTAGAACAAGAAGATAAAAACTTGGAACAAGAATAGGTAAAAGGGAAAATTATAAAAGGCAATGTTAGAAAAAGAGAAATGGGCACATCAAATGTTTAAAGTAATATTTATAACACATAATTTTAAAAATAAAAAGACACTTGAAAAATATAAAGTTACAAATGGGGAAACTACAAGCCCTTCCTCATATAAAAACTCTTCTACTCTCACTGCTCATATACATGAAAAACAAGATTCATATGAATAGTTCAAGAAACTATGTTCTGATCTACTCAATAACTTAATACACAATATATTAATACCTACATGACCTTCTACATATCATTTCAATCCAACACCAAAAGATAAAAAACCAAATAAAGATAAAAACAAACTAAATATATCAAGTTAAACTTACCAAAAGAGCATGATACACTCATTAATTTTGCTATGCATACATATGATACATTTTGTTAATGAAATGTTATGAATTTACCACTCCTCAAATAATATCATACTCATATTTAGATCATTGGATAATTTATACAATCTCAAAAAATTTCAAAAATTTAAAATTCAAATAACCCATAAAATACCAAAAATATTTAGTATTCCTAGATTTTACTAGCTCCTTGGCATCTATGTTGTTCACTTTATGTTAGTATATAGTACATCATATAATTCCTATATATGTATATGTTTCATGAATATTTTAATGTGACATATACATACCTAGACAAATGATCTATGCACTTATATATGTTTAACTTTTCCTCTACTCACATTATATAGTATGTTGGGGGCATTTTCTTGTTTGATCATGATTGATATAGGTTACATATCCTTAATTATCATTTATAAATTATAATGTTTGAGATTATATGCTATCACTTACACATGTATATATCCATGCTCATATATTGCATAGTGTGCTTGATATACTATACCACATCACTTTTTTTGCTAACACATATATGCACTAATTCACATTGTCACTTCCTTGAGTTCATTACATTATTTTATATTGTCTTTATTATAGAAAATTTAAATATATTACTTGCTTGTTGGCCTCTAAGAAATTTTATGTTGATTTAACATTTGAATATGTCATTTTATGTGTATTTTAAATTTAAATATGTCATCTATTTCTATTGTGTAGCCATTGAACATGCCCCTTGTATGAGTTCTCCTTGTATAATTCTTTTTCATTACAATGGGTTCTCTTATTTTTATGTGCTTTATTACTTGTCAAGCTTTTACTATTACTCTCTAGATAACACCATGAGCTATATCATGCATCTTAGGAATTTATTTGATCACATACTATGAGCCTAATTGATATATTTACTTCTATATGCTATACATATATGTGACGTGATTCATACACAAGTTATACAACTACATTATTCTTTTGAGGTAAGGTACCTACTAGTTTATATTTCCATTGCCTTAAGGGTAGCAGGAAATTGTTGGGGGCATGTCATTGAAGGCATGGACTTCACAATTTCATATTTTCACATATTTCAATGGTGGCATATCACAAAGGTATTACCACCACACCTACATACCTTATTAGTTTCCAAATTTTAATGGGGGTGTGTCACAAAGGCATGATCTCCATACTTACATACATTCTCAGTTTCCATACTTGAGTGGGGAAATATAATAAGAACATGAACTCCAAACATATACACCTTATTATTATCTTCATATTTTAGTGGGGCCATGACATAAATACATAACCTCCACACTTAAACAAACTCTAGTTTAGTTTCATGATTCTGATATACATTGGGATCATAATCCTATACAATTTACAATTTTGCCTAGATTTAAAACATAGTTTTTAATATTTTATGACACACAATCTAGATAATAAAATTTAGAGGTGGATATGACGTGTCATTTAACTAAAATTTAAAAACTTTACCAATTATATTGCTCACCAAGATGCATCGATTACACTAGGATGTATTGTTATCGAGTCTTTTTTACTACAACAGTGGGTTTATTTTATATTTTGAAGTGATTAAATCATTAAAATTCACTAGATTTATAGATTATATTTATTAAATCATAAATATCTTATATTTATATAATGATATTAAAAAATCACTCACCCTCTCTAGGTTATGTATATTCACACTTGAGTTGTGTGATTGAGATACAATGATCATAATGTTCATGTCATAATTTATCATTATAGTGGATTGGGGGAATAATACCTTCCAATTCCCCTTTTATAACTATCCAAGTTTTAGGTCTGAACCTTCTTCATCTCCAATGCTTCATAATGAATCATCTTTACCAAGTGAAAGCATCAAGAGGTAACATGGTTACATCGACACACATGTGTTCTCCTTCCTCACTCTATTTCCTTTCATATATTTAAATTATTGCAAATTCCAAATTACATGTAATGATTTATAACATAACATGCTCTTGGTTATAAGTCATACACCAATAAAGAACTCAAAGTGGGATAAGGCAAAAGCAAGGTGTGTTATACACACCTAGGTATATATTTATTTATTATAAACTAGTAATTTTATCCTTGTGTATTACTAGATTAAAGGGGGGGGGAATGTAGATACTAAAACTAAATATTTATAACATATTAATATTTTACATTTGACAAATATCAATTAGGTATCTACCCTTCAGTTCTAGACATCCCTACTATCAAAAGACTTGCATCTTCTATCTCGTTATTCCTAAACGATTATTTATTTAATTAATTCATATAATTCTGATGGATTAGGTCTATTTTATTTTACATATAACTCAAAACCTAATGAAAACCATTCACTATCAATTTTAGATATGTACTAATTATATATCCCTCTAGACATTACCAACCATAGAGGGAAACTACTATTGATGGTAATGTCTAGATCCTTACCTAGTGTCTAGTAGACAAAACTCATCCAAATTACAAAATGATCCAAACCTATGGGTTATCCTAATTGTCTAATTGAAACCTAATATGATATATTTTCAAATGGTGTGGTATGAATTCAAGTCTAAGCCTTATCATTCCTCATCTACAAAATGCCAAGAAACCACCTACTCAAACTAAATCAATCAACTACACAAGCACTCTATTCTTTCCCATTCATCCTTATTTCCATATCAAACATAGGATTAGTCATACAACATGTATAAATCATTCAAAGAGCATCCCATGATCAAAATTTTTCATATCACAAGATAGATCATTGAATTCATCTTCATATAGTATATTTCACCTGCATGCATAAAATTTCCCACACATAGGAGAAAAATACCCAAGTATTGGGACTTCTTTAAAGTATTGGCTATGTAGGTAGCACCCATTAACATGGGGGTCTATGGGTAAGCTGGAAACTATGAGCCGACTAACTCATTTTTTTTTATCAAACTCAGTCTAAGGTGCTTTCTCAATCATCAAAGAGCAATAACCTATGTCCCAGATTTGAATATACAAGAAAAAGGTGATAGAAAATTCATAAAAACTAAGTTGGTCACATCCAAATCTAGTCATTATTTTGTATTGGACACCTAAATCACATTTGGATAGTAATATTGATGGTAATTCCTAGATCTAATGATAGTGATTATGACCACAAAAATATAATTTCCATAATATGAAGAATGATCCAGAACACTGACCCTACATACTTTACACCTATTTCTAGTCTAGATCTCTATTTTAAGTACTATTATTTACTATTTTTAGTAATCTCAATTGTATAAATTTAGAATATTTTTTAATCTAAGATTTCTAATTAATTGGATTGATATAGATTAGTTTATCACCCTTCTATTATAAATACTTCTATATTTCTTAACCTTACATTCCACATATATAAATTTAGGGTTAAACAATATTGTTACTCTCTATACATTTCCATTATTTATATCATGCATCTTTGTGACTTAAGGTGATCACATATTATGAGCCTAACTGATATATGTACTTTGACATGTTATCCATATATGCTACATGATTCATACACAAATTATAAAACTAACTTATATTTTTTAGGTAAGATACCTTCCATATTATATTTTCCTAACCTCAAAAAAGGGGGGTGGTGTGGATAATATCATTGGGGGCATGTCATAAAATCATGACCTCAAAATTTTCATAGTTTCATGATTTCAATGGGCGAATGTCATAAAAACATGACCTCCACACTTCTACACCTCATTATTTCTAGAATTTAGTGGGGGGAATGGAATAAAACCACGACTTCCACACATATACACTTAATCAGTATCTACCTACTTTAGTAGGGGGTATGTCACAAATGCATGACATCCACCCTTGTATAATCTCTAATTTAGTTTCATGATTCATATATACACATGGGTTATAATCATATACATTGCACCAATGTTTAGAGATAAGAAAAAGATTTTTTTAGATTTATGACACATATACTCTAGCTTATAAATATTATAGGTGCATATGACATGTTATTACACCAAAAATTTCTAAATTCACTAATTATACTACTCACTAAGACACATTGATTATACTGGGATGTATTGTTATCGAGCCTTTTTTACTGTAAAATTTAGTTCATTTTATAAGTTAAAGTGATTAAATCATTAAACCTCATCATATTTATAGATTGGAATGATTAAATCATCCATCTCACTAGATTTATAAGATGAATTGATTATATCACTCATCCTCACCAAATTATATGATTTCACATTGAGTTATCTGATTAAGATCTAATGATCTCAATGGCCATATTAAAAATCATCTTTGTACTAGATTGGGGGTGTATTACATTCCAATCTCCCTCTTAAAATATGAAAGGTTTAGGTATAAACCTTTTCCAGATCCAATGCTTCATAAAGAAGCATATTTACCAAGTCTAAGCATCAAGAGGCACATGTTTGCATTGATACACATGTGTACTCTTTCCTTTATCTCTTTATTTTCAAAAAAAATAATTATTTCAAATTTTATATTATATACACTTATTTATACTATAAAATGATTTTGGTTATGGGTCATACACCAACAAAACTCTCAAAGTTGGATCAAGTAAAAGAAAGGTATGTCATACACACCCAGGTATGAATTTATTTAATTTAACTTAGAATTTCATATTTATACATTACTAGATTAAATGGAAGGGAATTTAGATACTAAAATTGAATATTTATAACATCTCAGTCTTGTACATTTGTAGAATATCAATCAGAGTTCAAACCTTCAATTATAGACATTCCTATTGCAAAAAGTCTCACATTTTCCATCTCATTATTCCTAAATGATTATCTCTTAGTTTAATTTATATCGTTATGATGAACTAGATCTATTGTAGTGTACATAAAAATTTAAAACTAATAAACCTCCTTCATTGTAAGTTTTATATCTGTACTTGTTTTATATCCTTCTAGACACTACCAATCATAGAGGGACACAACTGTTAATGTTAATGTCCAAATACTTATCTTGTTTCTAGTTTATAAATTCCACATAAATTACAAATGATTCAAATCCTATGGGTCAAATTATTTGATTTATTGAACCCTACTATGATATATTTTCAAAAGGTGTGGTATAAAAAAAGTCTAAGCCTTCTCATTCCTTATATAGAAAATATAAAGGAAACACCTACTAAAGATAAATAAATCAATTTCACAAGCACTTTATTATTCCCTATTCATATCTATTTTCATATCAAGCATAAGAGTAATCATATTATAGGTTTGAACCATTCAAAGAACAACCCATAAGTGATATTTTTTAAATTACAAGATATATCACTATATACATCATCATATATTATATTTCACCTTTTAACACACTTTCTTACACATAGGGGAGACATGCATAATTTTGAGGCCCTTCTTGGATTATTGGCTATGTAGGCATTACCCATTGACAGAGGGGTCTTTGGCTCAGCTCGACACCATTAGTCGACCAACCCATTTTTCAACAAACTCATTTCAAGGGTGAAAAATGGTGAGGAGTTAGGTTTTGATCAATAAATGAAGAGTGAAAGCTTGCATCCCAAATATGAATACATTAGCAAAAATAGAAAAAAAAACCTAGAACATAAATTTGGTCACATCTAGATCCAATTATTATTTTTTTAGGAATAGATAAGTGTTGAAGATGACATAGGGTAATAATTGTGTACATTTGGGTGACCATTTTTTTTGTTTTTTGGATGATAACCATTGTTCCAAAAATTATTTTAGACTATCATGATAAATATTCACTTCAAAGTGTTTACCCATCATATATGGTCTCCATTATTTGACCTCATGAAGAATATCCATCATGTCCTTTTCATAGATAGGCTTTATAATTTTTTTACCTTTAATCTGGTGATGCTCAAATGTAATGGGTCATCTTTCTTCCATTATTACTTCCCCCATTCCATACCATGTTGTATCACATTAAACAATGAAGGTATTTTAAAAATATAGGGTATCTAGAACTAAAGTGGTGTACCTAACATACTTTATCTTTTAAAATTCCTTGGTGGTTACTTTGTTCTATTATAAGGAGTCCTTATTTAATAAATTTATGAGTGGTGTTACTATGTTATCATATATATATTTTTTTAAATGATGATATTAACCTATCTTCCCTAATAATATCCAAAGCTATTTGAGGGTTCTAGTAACATTCTAATATATCATGGCATTGATCTTGTGGGGTTCCACTTTGATTCATTTATATGAAAATAATGTAACCTAAGTACTCCACCAATTTCACTCCAAAATCACACTATGAAAGATTTAACCATCATTTCATGAAATCTGGACATATTCCTAATAATTTAGATTTATAATATTGTCTTTTCTAATTTTTTAAATTGGATCTTATTATTATTATTATTATTATTATTATTATCTTTTAGCTAGTGGGATATCAGATTCTAATATTTTTATTATTGGTTCTAATTAGTGTGATATTGGATTCCAATATAGCTATTACTGGATTCCAAATTATAGTTTCGAATCAAATTTTAATTATATCTTAAATGATTTTTCACATTTAAGTTCATATTTAGGGGAAATGGGCCAATAGTTGAGCATGGTATAATAGCTAAAGTTTGTCCTGATAATTTAAATAATGTGACCCCATAATTATCATACTATTACCTAATTATATTAATGTTTAATATTTATCTAAAATTTACCATATATTAACAAATTATATCAAGACATGGAAGATTTAAAAATATTAATGAAACATTATAAAACACACTTACTATCACCATGTATAAGTATTGGACATTACTTTTCATTGTCAATGTGCCTAAACTAAAACATAATTATCATTATTCTTAATAATATTTTTTATAATGGGCAATCGACCATTCTAGATAGATAATAACATAGGACTTTGTCGTTCATATTATCAATTAACTTAGAGGTCATTATTCTTATCTCAACATGTTGAATGGGAATGTGCCCATTATACCCAAGATAATAATAGAGGTCTCACTTGATCATATTATTCATATAGACTTGTGTAGAATAGGCATGTTCTTATAAAACCAAATATGGTTACCACATACATTAATAAAAATTTCCAAAGTTCGTATTTTATGTACTAGGATATTCTTGGAAATAATTAATCACTTTGAAACCAAACTGATGTGATTTAATTGGTCAAGCTATCATATATTTATTAATTAATATGTGTAGGGAAACCATCAATGTGAAGGAGAGATAATTAGCTTTTATAACTTGTTTGATCCATATTTTAATAGCCATCAAATAATCTAGATACAATACTTACACCTTCTTCTCTTTTAGAAGGTTTCAAATATTGAAACCTCACCTTTTTATCCACATGCACATCCATCAATGGATTGAAAGATTGTATAAATAAAATTTGAATAAATTTATTTTGTATGTGAAAATACCCAAAAGTTTCAATCTTCCTGAGTTTAGAGCTACAGAATAATACCACTTGGTAGTTTCTCAGGCCCTTATAACCTTAGAGGAATTAATGGATTATGCCATAATGTCTTAATGCTTATGGGGTCTCGATGTCCCATGGATCTACCAAGTAGTAGCATCTTGGATCTTGGAAGCTCAGGGGATTTAGGGTCCTATAAATGTGACAAGTGACACATCTAAGGCTCCAGTGGAATAATCTTGAGAGGATTTGAAGTGGACACATGGAACTTGACTATGTCAGGAATGGCTTGGACTAGCTCTGATAGCCTATAATTTAGAATTTTGATGTGATAATATTGTTATTTGGATTATGGATTAATCCTTAGTGTTCATGGATGAATGATTAGAACTCATCAGACTCTTATTTTATGGCACATGACTAGAAATTGAATTGTGGCAGTTGGAAGGAATAACAATCAATCAGATATGTTTTAAATCATGTTTCAAAAATTTAACTTTCATGCCACACAATATATGATATCTTCATGACTAACAAACCCAATCATAGTTAAATGTGAAATCAATAAACTCTCTTATCCATGGATCCCCCTTTTATTTCATAGTTAACATATGATCCCTAGTATATTAGTATATAATTATGAGAACAAAAAAGTGTAAATATAGAGAGATAAAGTGGACTAAAAGTCTCAAGAGATATGTGAATTTTGTTGATGCCACATTGAGAAAAAAATATACCTTGATGACTCTGGGTCATCCTAATGACCCAATCCCAAACTTGAAATAATTTCCTCATAGTTCAACACTTCAAAATCCTATCCTCCTTGCATCACCAACTTCTATTGTATTTTTCAAACATGTATCATCAACTTAGTGTGACATAACCCTAAAAATTATATTGTTGCATCACTACTATCACATCTCACATAAACTTAAGTAGAATAAGGATAATAAATGAAAACTATTTTGATTAAATACTTCAAAATTAATCAAAATATATTATTAACTCTACACAATTATGAAAATTAATATTTAAAAAAAATATGAATCTTACATTCATATTTAATAAAAAATATGGTTACCTCATTAATGGGTCAATAGTAAGAAGATTGAATATATGTGAGGCTATAAATATTAAATAGAAGCTGGTCAAATAGAAGCAATCAATTCCAATATTCAATTCATATTAAATAATTATGGTAAAAATACAAGTCCAAGTTATTAGATCCTAATTTGGAATATAAATTTCAAAAACACCCACATCTCAGGCCAAGATGATATCACATATGAATTTATGACCTTTAATATTTTCACCTTAGTATTCATCACCATGTTTAATAGTGCAAGGCTTGATTCAATGGCCTCATGTCATTTTTTAGGGATCTTAATCAATCCACCTTTATATTTTTTTGGTGTCCATGGCTATATGGTGATATCCACATTGATGTATTATTTAATTTCATATTATTTTATCCATGTTTTACTAGGTGTCAAACAATCCCAATCTAATGTTCCACCAACTTATTTCCCTGAGGGTTTCTAATATTGAATCCTCAACTTTTTATCCACATTCTCATCTTTTGGTTTAAGGTAAGTATCCCCATCTACCCTTCTCATATATATATTTTCATTTTCATTTATTTTTTATATTATAAGTAGTTATCCCTCATACACATAAATCAATGGATTGAATGCTTATTTAGATATTTCACAAATAGTCCCAACATAAATATCATTATTAGTTATGATATTTTTATTAATTTATTATTGTCTATGGAAATGAATGGATCCCATCATTTGTTTGTATATATCACTCTCTTGTATTATTTGTGGAGAAAAATAAATATTTGATATCTTTATATAATTTATTAAAGGCCTATCCAAATTACATAAAACACTTTCCCAATATCTTATCTTTAGAAGATAGTATTCTCTACCTCCACTTGTTTCACTTTTTCCCTAATGTTCGATATATTATTTTATTCCTTTTTTCTAATATTCTATTTCTTTGATTTCTTTGAAAGGTGCTAGAGGATGATTACCTTTTGGCAAGTTTGGTTCACCATTGTCCTTTGTACACTAGATTGGGATTGGATGAGACCATTGGAGGTATTTTATTGTTGATTTATATTCCATCACTGGTATGACATCCACAACATGGAACCTGAACATCTTAGGTTTGATCATACCCACTATCTTGTGCCTTCCACCAAAAAGTGGCTCTACAAAGGATTTGAAGTCATACACTTCCTAAATAAGGTAAGGAGTGAATGTATGTAATGAGCCATTACACCAAAAGATAGGACTATTAGTGAATCCACCCACCATGATCTTAACACCCCACAATGATTTTGACAATCCCATCCTTAGGATGGGTGTGTGCCTCCATACACATGTAAGAGCATCAGGGGAAAGATACTATGATGACATTACCACCCAAGACTTAAGACTCAAACATAGGTGGGTGCTCTGATACAACATGTAATAAACCATTACACCAAAAACTTAGATTGTTAGTGAATTGACCCACCAGGATCTTAACAATGTATTTGACCCATCTTGTCATTTTATGTAAGTGTCCATGACATATGGTAAATAAAATATGTAGTTTCCATAATGATGTTGTTAATATACCAAAACTAACATCTATATCATCATGGGTATGTCCAACTAGGAGGAAGTTTACATACACAATGTTGATTACATTTCTTCTGGCAACATTGATGCAAATGAAAATAAGTTACAATTATTGTTGTCACTTGAAGAATTATCTAGTTATAAGTAAAGGATATGTGGTTATTTTTTGAATGAATTAATTTTAATAGAAACACTATTAATTTCTTCAGTGTGGGAAACTTTATCATTGTATCTTTTACACTTATCATGCACTCCATTTTTTAATAATGTATCATGCAATGGTTGTTTGGATTATCCACAAGTGTAAAATAAATCCCCATACTCATCAATGATGGGTTCTTCGAGATTATTTAGACATAAATCCAATTATTTTAATTTTTAGTTTTCTCTATGTTAAAAAAATGGTAGGCCAAATGGCCAAACCCCCTAATATTGTGTCCATGTGTGAACAAACTAGTCAAAATAATTGGGAGGTTCATAACATTAATTATTGACTTTGATATTTTTCCCATCCTTGGTATGCAAATTTTCATTTTGTCTATTTTATCATTCAAAATTCTAAATAATCCCTAAGGTTTTTCCTCTAATCACAATCTATGGGAGTAGTAATGTGCACGACAACTTTGAATGTATTCATTATCCCATGTTTGTTCCTCTTCAAGTTTTGAGAGTGCTTTTGGGTATATGGTGGTTCTAAATTTGTTTTATAGATACATAAACTCATCACACTTGGTGAATAAGTTTTTTTTTCAAAGTGAAACATGTTGAATTTTTTTGTCATTATCTTGTTAAAACATGGTTGTGACACTAGTGGAAGTTTCAACAGTTTAAGCTCCTCACTACACTTCTTTCACATTAAATTCTGGGTATAGAATGTAGAAAGCAGAATTTGAGGAAATTTTATTCCATCTTGTCCTAAACAATAATTTAACTACAGAGAAATATATGAATTTATCTCAACCATTCTTGATATACAAGAAACTATTGTGGTGGTATTTGACATTTCTTTCTCTATCCTAGTGTTACCATTTACTGTGAGCTTGTGACCATTTATCCAGTCTACTTTATAACTATATAAGGTGATTTATGGGTACCCATAAGCTTTGTTCCATACATTATGATAGACATCCATCCCATTTAATTTCATTTTACACACCTCCATATATTCGTCACCCACATTAAAGATGGAATTTGTTATTAACGCATCTAACACAATATTCTTTATGTCTTCTTCATTCATGGATCTAATTTTGTGCCATTTAATTATGACTAAAGCTATGGGAATTTTTTTGAGATAGTAAGATTTTCAACAATTAATTTTCACATTCTCCACTTCATCTAAAAAATTGACCATTTTATACTTCATTAACATTTGGATTTGACAAATTCGGTAGAGAGGTATTTAATTTTTGACATCTTTGAGCATTGTAGCATCTTCTGATCACTTTTTTGGAATGATTGTAATTAGTGGCATAAAAAAACTATATATGACATATATGGTTGTATCTCTTATAATACATCCCATATGTTCACCTCAACCTCATTTTGGAATTGTTTTAATCTCATATCTAGAGGAGAACCATTTATGTCAGCCAATTACCTAGCAAAACATTATATGAGATATCCTTCAGATAGGGAGCATAATTTTTAAGGAGGGATTAATAATCTATCAATATGCACACCAAAGGTGTTGACTTCCAATCCTTTGAATTATACCATGGATACATCAAGTACATTTTTAACTATTCCCTCTATAACATAATTACTTGTAAATGAGTATAAATGGATCAAATTGGCAGTAAATTCTCTGAATTTCAAATTGTGTTCATCGACAGGTAAAAGGTGTCAACTATATAATTGATCACTTCTCTTATTGACCATAAGGGTGCTTCTTATTTCACAAAAACCCAAATGTTTTATTGGACAAGATATTAGTTTATTGGTTTGTACTAAGCTTTAGCAATCATAACATAAATTTACCACATTTTTAAGAATTACCCAAAACATCAAGGGTCCCAATATCTATTCATGAATTTTATGATCTTTTAGAACATGAGTTACAAAATATTGGCCTATGTCATCACCTTTGCTAGAACATTTGTATTTGAAAATGACATTGTTTGTGAAAAAATCAAATAGTCACTACAAATATAATCAATGTGAACTTTGGGAATGGAAATATTTTCATGATTTGATAAATCACTTTTTCTAAATGAATTTAGTATCCATTTTTTGATATTTTATAAGGTTTCAAATCCATCAATTGGATAAGTCAATTATACTTTTCCATCCAATATTATGTCAAAACTAACAACAACAAATCCTCTTCCCACATCTCTATAATGTAATATACTTTTTATTAGATACACTTTACCCTCTGTAACTTTGGTGCCTTTTGAAAACAAGTCCACATAATCATCCTCTCCAAATTCAAGAGATGTTGATGCTATAGTACAAAAATAAACATGAAACGAAATTAGAAATATATGAAACCCTATCATATATAAAAATTAAACATAAATTTGAGATGAAATAAAAAATGTATAATAATTATTAAATGTAATTTAAGTCTCATGTACTAAGTATGTATGTGTTTCTAGGAATAAATCTATATTATATAAAAATAAGAACATGTGAGCAAGGTGATATGAAAAAACAAACAACATCAAATGAAAATATGATCTTATTATACTATCATGAAAATAATGGGACATTATCATCATTAATAAATGGTAGATAAAAATATATTTGATACACTTGAAAAAATTGACTAAAAACATCTTTATTGGTAAATTAGGTGTGTTCCTTATTGGTGACTATCAAAATCAGCCACAATCAGATCTACTAGATAGGATCGAATGCACAGAGATAACCTTTTTGGAGTAGTGAAACCTAAAAATAAAAACTCAGAAGAGGAAGAAATAATATCTTCATAATAAATAAATTATATTAAGAAGCATTAGCCAAAAATTACATAGGAAGGTTCCTTATATATGTGTAAAATATAAATGTCCTAACATCCTCATGTATGTGGGATTATTTTCCCCTTAAGGACTTATATCAAACCTAATCAAGTTTGACTAGACTAGGTAGACAAAACCTAGTGGGACAAAAGTCTACACAAACACCTCCCCTTAGGCATAGCTTAGGTGGGTAGAATAATTGGGTCCTAGAACAAAGGCCTGATAATTTGCCCAAGTAAATAGAGATGATACCCCATAGGAGGAAGAATATGGAGCTACCTAAACACCAAGAAGAGATCATAAATGAAGATACTTACTCACAGTGAAGGTTTGGTGAATATACTAACAATTTGCTCTATTGGTTGGATGTAGTGGAGATCATTGATCTTCTCATTGATGAGATCCAAAATGAAATGAATGTGAATATTAATATGCTTGGTCTATTGATGGAGGATTGGATTTTTATAGATCTGGATTATGCTTTAGTTGTTATAGAAGATGATTATTGGTCATCAAAATTGGATGAAAAACTTAATGAGAATATCCTAAATCCAAATAGCTTCAGTGGAAACATTAAAAACTCCTTTGTATTCTACCTCTAAAGAAGATAAATTAATAGCTTTATAATTTTTACTAGACTAGTTAATTGGACCTAAACTAATGGATAACATGTATTCATAAGTATACTTTTGATTTTGAATGTTGCTAGTCCAATATGAATTTGTATACCCAACTAATTCTATATTAATGCCCACTCCCTAGTGAATCCCAAAACTATGAGTACACTAAATGTAGTGGAGGATCCACTTAGATTATTTCTATTAAATATCATGTGGTTCCTACATGAATCTAGAGATAATTCCCACATATCAAATATCAAGTCTAGTGTGTATAAGGTGGATGAGTTTTCCAAAAAATTGTTGATAGAAGGTAACATCAACCAAAATAGATGGATAATCAGTCTCAAGTTTCACACCAGATAGAAAATTAGTTATATCTAGATTATATTCATCCATGCTAAACTATGTAAGAAAATAAAGAGCATACTTGGATTGTGTAATAGTGATCCCAGAGTCAGATTGAGAAATTTCTATCCCAAAGAAGTAGTGTAACAAGCCCAAGTCAGCCATTGAGAACCTATCAAACAAAATAGTTTTCACTAATATGATGGTAGATGGATAAGTCCATGTAATTAATATGTCATCCACATAGAGAACCAAAATCAATAGTTAATCATACTATCATAAGATGTAGACATTTAGATTAGAATGGCATCTGGTGAACCCAATTGAAAGAAGAAAAGAGTCCATCTTCACATACCAAGTTTGAGGAGCCTATTTGAGGCCATATATAGATTTATAAAGTTTAAAAACTAAGGAGGAATATTCCACAAATACTTGTGGTTAATCCATGTATATTTCTTGTTTGAGGTCACCATGAAGAAAGGCACTCTTCACATCCATTTGATGAACATCCTAGAGATATTATGTGATAGTGGAAGAGTGAGTTAGATTGAGTTCATTTTGGTAATTGGGGTTATTGTCTTAGTATATTAAATGTTAGGCACCTAATAAAAACCCTTTGATACTAAACAATCTTTAAACTTATCTACTGACCCTTCTAAAAACTTTGTTTTGTAGATCCACCTACATTGAACAAGTTTTATTCCTTTAAGAAGTGGGAATAAATCCCAAGAGTTATTTATTAATGAGGAAATATACTCCTATTACATAGTAGTATACCAATCAAGACTGTCGGTTGCCTCATAAAATTATTATGGATTGAAAATAGATATAATGAAAGTATGTGGGGCATCCTAGAATTGTGAATGGGTTCACTTATTGTCTGATGGATCTCTAACCCATTGGCCAACACTTTATAATTTTTGTCTATCCCAAAGAGGAATAAATTCTAAAAGAGTTAGGATGGGATTCCTCATCATCTAAAGATAATATATGAGAAGGAGGATGGGAATCCTCATCACTATTATCATTATCAAAATAAGAAGAATAATCTAGATCATCGGGAGGTTGATCAAGTGAATTTAAATCATCAGACCTATCATAAAATCTAAGTACATCTAAGGAAGGATGAGAGGTGTTGATTTTGGAATTTGAGTGACCCTCTATGAAATAAACACTCCTATCAATGAAAAACTCATGAGTGGTAGGATTGATAAGACTACATCCCTTAAGACCCTTATGATATCCAACAAAGATACAAGATTGAATATGAGATTCTAGTGCCTTATGTTTCTTCATGGGAATGTGAGCCATAAAAGGTGAAAAAAACACTCATAGGTGCTCAACTATGGGTTTTTGACTGATCTAAGCTTCAAAAGGAGTGACTCCCTTCAATTCTTTATGAGGAATTTAGTTTTGGATATAACAAGCATAGTTTATTACTTCGACCCAATATTTAGGTGAAAGATACTTGGAGTATAGCATACAATTGGCCATTTCAATCAAGTACTTATTATTGCACTCTAAAACACCATTTTATTGAGGACTATATGGAATTGTATACTATAGTTCAATCCCTCTGATGTACAAAATTTCTTAAAATGATTACTTACATACTCACCACCATTTTTGGTGTGAAAATTTTTGATGTATTTACTTGACTAATTATCTAAAAGCATTTTGAAGTCCTAAAAATGGTCAAAGACATCTAATGTTTTCTTAATAAAATAGACCTAAGTATATCTTGAATAGTCATTTATGAAAGTAAGCATCTACTTTGTCCTATTGAACGAATGTTTTGGAAATGGGCTTGTAATGTAATTGTGAACAATATCCCATATTTGTTTATCTCTTCTTGATTTACCCTTGTCATACTCCTCTTCTAGATGCTTACCAAGAATGAAACCCTAACAAACTCTATCAAAAAACTTAACTTGTGGCAACCCTAAAACCATGTCTTGATGATTGAGTTGTTTTAGGTAGCGATAGTTGAGATGGATAAATCACTCATACCATAATTTTACTCACCTCATTTGAGTGAGTTATCATTGTAGTAGAGGGTTGATCAAGATAAAAAGATGAGAAAGTATACAACCTAGATTAGTGATTTTCATTCCTAAATGCAATAATAGGGTCATTGTTATCTTGCTTAGTGACCATAGAATTAGGTGTGAACTTAAATATATTACTTGAACCAATGTGAGTGATATAATAAATAGATAGGATATTAGTGGATAAAGAGGAAAAACATAGAATATTATGAAATGTCCCATCATTCACTTAAATAGATCCACTCCCACTAACTTCTATAAAGTATCATCACCTAAAAAAATGAAAGGCATAGAACAAGTCCACAAAGATTTAAACATGTCCTATGATGAATTCATGTGGTATGAGGAAAAAAAATCAATAACCCATGTGGAAGGTTGGGATGGATCCTTTCCCTTAGATTTACCATTCTTAAAGCCTTTGGCTTTAGAAGACCCCTGTGTTGATGAACTCTAAGGGGAAGAATTAGGGACATAGATATTGTGATTCTAGAGTGTTTTTGTTAGTTGGTCAATCTATTTCTTCATGCATTTGGACTCATCATACCATGATTTATTGCAATAGCCACATGTGATTTTGTCTTTCTTATATTTCCCATCTGAAAAAGAGGATTCTTTTAATATTTCTGGAGTAGCATCAAATTTTTAACCCTTTCTTTGCTCTAGGTCTTTATTGTTTTATTTCTTCTCCTTACTATTGGAAGCCTTTTATTTGTCATGACTTAGAAATAAGGAATGAGATTTGGAGGATTTCAATGTACCCATTTAAATGAGCTTGTCTTACTCCTGAGTCAAATTAGCAACAAAGTCATCCTAGGATAGTAGTGTCCATGCAAATATGAATGAATGCTTGGTGGTATGGAAGGTAGAAATAAATTTAGAATAGTCAGATCCCCATTTAGAAAGGATGGAAATAATCAATCAATCATCCTTTTTTTCAATGCAACATAATTTCAATTGTAACCTAAGTGATTTGAACTTGGTGAAGAAGTCTTATATCTTATAAAATTCATCTAAGATCAAACTAATGATTCATTCTCCAACTGATGACCCCTCATTTCATCTTGCTTTCCAAAGAGTTTATCTAATAAGGTCCACACTTGATTTGGATTTGTTGTAAATTTGATATCAAAGAACAAGTTAGAATACATAGATAGGCATAATAGACTATAGGCTTCATCACTTTGGTTATACCACTTGACCTTCTCTACATCAGGTGTTAGTTCTATTTTTATACCCATCATGATTTGGTGTAAGCCTTTTATCCTCAAGACAATTTGTACTTTTAATTTACACTCATGATATTTGAAAGGTGTAAGAACTAAAATGGAACTGAGATCCATGGTGTATAAAGGAAGTATCTAATGAACTATGTAAGTTATAGACTAGTACTATAACACCCCATGAATATGAAAAGGTTCAAATTGACAAGGCATGAAAATAGAACCAATGCAAAGAAATTGAAAAAATGTGCACTTTAAAAAAATGGCACTTCAAAAGGACCAATGGGTCAATATTTATGATTTATTAAAGTTCAAAATGGCAAGGTGATCCTCCACTTTGAAATTTTTGAAATTTTTTTGAGTGTTCCAAAATTGGAATTGGGTGCTATATTTAATCCCCAACTATTAGGAATATAAATCAATCCCCCTTCATGTGACCACATCATATGACCAAGGGGTTAAGAGGTAGGATGAGGGCCATTCCACAATGCTACTTCACCACAAAATTGGTGGTCGAGCCATCACTAATGGGCCTTAGGCCTCATAGAGGTGTGACACATGGATAATATATGGCATTACATCACTGCATGTGAGGTAGCCAAGATGACAGGCCTTGGTCGTTGCAAAGGCATATCACACAGATGCACAAAGGTTCATGACTATGTATTTGCATTGGTTAAGGTTGGGGCAACGGTCCTTCAAGCTCACAAATTTACAAAAATGCATGTGCACTTCAAGTGCTTCATCGCTACATGGAAGAGGACCCAAAGAGGATATTTTAAAAAAATCCTAAATTGGGTAGAAAATAGTTGAAAACCAGTTAAAAAATCCTACAAAGAGAACCCAAATCTTAGAAAATCTATACATCTATATGTAAATATGGAAAATACCCACTTCATATTTTAAAAAAGATAGAAAAACCTAGAAAATGTTTTTAGATTTATATACCAGATAGTATAAAATCTTTATATTTTTTAAAAATGTCCTCAAACCCTCTAAAAAGGGAAAAATTGACTATCACAAAACCATGTCGTGTTTACAGCCAATCCCAAGGTTTTAACACCTTCTGAATCTAATGGAATTGCCCATTTTTCATTAGGAGTTCTTGGCTATATATATTAATGGATTTTTGAGAAATCCCATCAAACCCTAAAAAATCAAAATGATGAAAAGCACTTGAACAAGTTGAATGCAAGGTCTCACAACAAGAACAATGGCATTCAGCTACCAAGAAATCTCTAATACCATGTTGTAATGGGACATAGTTAGATCTACTGGATATGATCAAATGCATAGAACAACCTGTATGGAGTAGTGAAACCTAAAAAGAACAACTCAAAAGAGGAAGAAAAAATATCTTCACAATAAAGAAATTTTATTAAGAATCATTAGCCAAAAAAACATAGGAATATTATTTATATATGTGAAAATAGACATGTTCCAACATCCTCATGTATGTGGTATTATTTTTCCCTTAAGGACCTTTATCAAACCTAAGCAAGCTTGACTAGACCATGTAGACAAAACCCAGTGGGACAAAAGTCTACACCAATAATAACATCTTTATTGGTAACAACATATTTATTATTAAATTGAGAAAAACTATATTCCCTTGGTCTATCCAAAGATAAATTAAGGATGCTAAAAAGGATCTTACAACATTCAAAAAAATCCCAATATCACTTATTTATAGAAAAGGTAACAAAGGGGTAGATAGCATGGATAATATTTATGTTTTCAACCCCTCATTTAATTCGATAGTTGAAGCTACAAGAATTACCAATCCACACAATCATATTCATTTCAAATAATGTGGCAAGATTGATAATCCCTAGTAAAGGAGGATGATCTAATTATCATAGCTAATTAATGAAAAACCTCATACCCTATAAAATATCATGTAATGATTTAATTACTCATTTTAACATAAGGAAACCAAGATCTAATCATGTTAGGAAAGGACCTAGCTTCAACATCATTAAAACATAGGTTATAATTGATTTATAATGAAAGGAAATCAATCTGAATCCAATTTATACTAAGACCATGATGAGGAAGAAATAGGCAACCATGGGATGTAACCATGACATAGTCAAACCTATTTCTCACATTAATTCCAAGGAATATTGGATTGTGTGGAGTAAAATCTTGAAATGTGGACTCACTAGTTTTATGACCAAAATTTGTTGGCCATGATCCTACCATCTCTAAAAAATTCAAAAGAGGCTAGGAGGAACGTGTTGTTAGAATGAGAGACCTTCAAATGACCATCACTGAAGAAATCATCAAGGAGGTATTATGTATGGATTTTCAAGGGAATAAGACCTTAAAGGATAAAAAACATAATGAGTAACTAATAAATACTTTTTTGAAAATAGATAAACACATTGTCCATAAGCAGAAGGGCTATCCTAGATTGGAACTACCAAGGAAATGGCCAAAAGTTTTCCTTCAAATCATGAAATACATTATATTGGAGGGTAAGTTTAGTGTCATTTTATCACATCAATTCTTATGAATCATTTTAAATGGCACAAAATTAGTCTTCCCCTTTTCTTACTAAAGTCCCTAGAGGCCATTATGACTTCCTACAAGTTAAAATATTCCACTATTTTACTACACAAGAGCCTCATTTTTAATAGTCAAGAGGGGTGAGACCTTATGGGGAACAGACATGGTTGAATCCATTTAAGTGAATAATGGTGAATATGAATTAGAAGGTACCATTGATAAAGAAAAGGTAAATTAGGAGGATGATGAATTTTTATCCCAGGAGGTGAATTCATCTAACAAGTCCAACATCCCTATTGAGAAACAGGATAAGAGAAAAAGAAAATCCAAAGAGAAGTAGCCGATGAACGAGTCAGAGGTGAACTTTGATACAACCATGGGTGGGAAAGATATAGTTGTGAAGAAAAATAAAATCCTCAATCCCCTTACCCCCAAAAGCAAAACAAATTATGAAAGTTGAAGAGAGCATGGATAAGCTATAAACAAAATTTTCTATGCAATAGTTTCTATGTATTGAGATGATAGAGGAAGTGAGTAAGATGATATCAAAATTATCACTCATTGAAACTAAAGGAACAAGATTCTATGACATAGGAAAAGAGGATGTGAAGGAAACAAGTAGTAAATGGGAGGTGGTGGATCCCACCCCAAATAATAAGAGGAAACAAGACTAGAGTGTAAAAACCAACATGTGTCAGCCAAGAAAAAACATAGTAAATTAATTAGCAAAACATCAACTAGGAGTTGGAAGAATGAACAAGAAGACCCCACATAGGGGCTTATTAAGATAACTTATGGCCATCTCTATAAACATGAAGTCCAGAAGATAGATACCACTACACTGGTTGAATACTCTGACACAGAGGAGTCTTACATTTAACCTCCTACCTTCTAGATTTCTTATCAATTTTTTGGTTTATGATATCTTTGTTAAGATTAGTGGTAGTTTCCTATTATTTTACTATCTTTATGCTTGAATATGACTTTATATGTTTGGTATCATGTGGGTATTTTCCCTATATATGTTTTTTCTCAAATTTCTATTAAATATATTTCATTGCTATAATGGAACAAAACCCTTTAAAACCTATCTTTTAAACTTATCAAATAAAAAACATAATTTAATGAATATATATATATATATATATATATATATATATATATATATATTCTCTAATAGTTATTAATTTGATGATGTTTTTAGAATGTCTATCAGAGGATATTGTTAGAAAGTTTAATCTGAATCATTTAATAGAAATATGTTTCTATTGATCGATAACATCTTGACAATATATCCGTGGAGCACTAATGAAAGTAATAATTTAAAATTAAAAGAGGAATGAACCATCTTCTGATAAACCATGATAAGTTGATGCCTCTCAAGGAAATATTCTAGGAATCCACAGACAAAAATAAATTCAAATGGAAAGTTTGCCATCATAAACTATTGGGAAGCAATGAATTACCATGATTTGGACATGACTAACCTTGGCTTTGTACCTCATGAATATTATATGGTCTCAAATAAATTTTAAATACATTTAAAAATAATAATACCAACAAAAATTTAATATCCATAGCTCTCTATTCCCTTGGCACTTGAATCTAAAAATTCCATTAGCAAGTCCATAAATCTATTATAATGGTGGCTCTTAGTTAGACTCAAGATCCCTCTTTATTCTCATTCAGAACAAACCTTGAATACAAGGACATAGATTTTGATTTAATAGCTCTACACGGGGAATTCCCTCATTATCTAGCCATTTATGATAACATGGTAAATACAATGAAGGAATAAAGTGATGATGATGGTTCAACTGACTCAAATAATGACAGTATGATGTCCTATTTCCATGATGTTGTTTATGCTATGTCAATGGGTTTCCTAGGGTCACTTACATGGACACCCAAAAATGATAAAAATGATTTGTGAATACTTTGACATTCTTCATATTAATTATATTTATAGGTTCTAGAGTTATATAAAAAATATTGCTTAGATTATTTTTACCTGCATGTGTATCAAATTGTTAATATGAATCCTATGCCATGGAGGCTATCTAATGAAATAAGGGGGTCTCTACTATCAATCAAATTATGGTTATTATTGTCTCCTTACCTTGATAACATAGTTAAAAGTATAGTAGGAGGAAAAATAGTAGTACCTCTCCATTTAACAAGGATCTGTGTCCCTGATAATTTGGTTAAGAAAAAAATTATCTTCCAATTGACTAGGATCACATATGGACTATGAAAAAATACCATGAGGGCCATACTACATACATCAACCAAGTACAAGGGTACTAGGTAGGACTATATTTCAATAATGGTCCATTTTACACAATATAAGAATACTATTAGATTCTTAATTGATAATATTATTAATATGTTAGACTTGTGTAGAATAGGCATGTGGAAATTCTACATAAGGCCATAAGAATTTTATAAATTAAGAATCTAGTTTAAAGTTTTAAAGAACAAAAGCATGTGATAACTTGACTTTGTGTGACTATGTCACATATCTTGATATCACACTTGTGCCAAAATTTTTGAAATAGGTAACAATGATAAAAAAACATAAAATGATGTGAATTTGTGTGATAATGCCATATGTCATAATCTCACGGTTTGATGCATTCACAAGGTTTGAAGTGGGTAAAGGATGCAAACAAAAGTTTATGATAATGTGAATCTTCACAATGATGTCATGTGGATCACATTGTCACTAATTTAAATATGATTTTCCTACATTGCATGGGTGAGGGTCTACTACACTCCACTTAAGAGGTTATAGGGGGGCTCACTCTATAAGACTATAGAAATTATTTGGACTATTTGGATAAACTCTTAATTCTTATTGATTATTGAAAAAATCATAAAATGCACTTAAAACATATTGATCAAAATTTAGTGTTAATTTATTTTTAATATATTGATGCTTTATCATATGGAACTTGAAACTTTATAGAAGGGGCATATAACACCACCACAATTTAAATAGTTTCAAATCAATTTTAGTTTCCATTTTCAATAAAAATATTTGTAAGATTGAGTATTCATAGCTCCTATGCAATTTCTATTATCTAATATGAAATCTATCATAATGGCATCCCTAGATAAAATTAAAAGTCCATCTTAGTTGAATATTACACTAATGAGATTCACCTAAAAGGAATTGTTGAATATTTTATTGGAACTCAACAATGTATAATCAATTAATCACATAAAATAATACTACATTGATAAATATTGATTAGTATTCATGGCCCGTTCAAAACTCTACTAATTCCACATCAAATCATGCTCAAAATTAGAGTTCAAACTAAGATTATAATAAATATATATGTTTCCTTTAATTATTAAAATAATACTACCATTTGAAGGGCAATGTTGAATATATAAAAATCATAAAAAAATCGAGGCACACTTTTGGTTTTATCCATGCCCACCGAGGTTTAATTCTCGCATGGCATGTGAGATCATATTTTGTCATTGGTGACATTGGTGATGTAGGTGACACTAGTGATGTTGTTCACACTAGTAATGTTAAACATTATGGGGATGTAAGGGAGATGTTGTGCTCTATATTTTGCAAAAGCATTTACCTATATATAATAAAAAAATAAAAAATAATCGACATGGTTCCAAATTTGAATGGCTTCCATATAATATTTAAATTTAATAAGTAGCCTTAGATAGACTATAAAAAATAATTATGAATTATATTCATAAAACATTTCACTTCCAAAGTTACAAAACCATATTTAAACATGTGCATTATGTGACTTTTGTACTTGTTTAAATATATTTATGTTATAAAAACATTTTTTTTTCAATTTCATCCTCCTATAAAGTTAAAATTAAGATAGACTATTTGAATATGAACTTAGAAATATTAGACTAACATTAAATAGATTAATCTAGTTTTATTGTATTAAAAACAAAATATAATATTATTATAAAAAAATGTAAAATTGGAAAATAAATAAATATAACATAATTAAGATATCATAAAAAGTTATTCTTACCCAAAACAAATTCATCACAATCCTATAGTCATATACATTACGTAATTTCATAAATATTATTTAAAAAAATCACTATTTGACAAGGGCCACTCCCTTTGTCATGTCAGTACCAGTACTGCAGATAATAAAATTACCACCTTAACATTTTAATTAAAAAATTTGGAGAGAAAAATCACCAAGAAATAAATCTGAGGCACTGTGATTGATAGTTGGAAGATGGAAGTGTCCTTTGGGTGGATTATGTTAAATGTGCATAGTTCAACTTTACATGATCCCCTATGGGCATGGGCTGATGTAAAGCCTAACACGGTGGGATTTTTTGGCCCACAATTATGCTAGGCTAAATAATTTTTTTAGTGCCCATGTGCACAACAGTTCAATATGTATTTTGTTAGATTTATTAAAAATAAATATATTTTTATAAACTCTATAATTATCCAAAATTATAGGCTTTTTTGAGATTTGAAGCATGGAAGATCATTTAATAATATTGAGCTTAGAAACATGGAAATATTATTTAAATTAATTATATCTACCTGAGTAAGCCCACAATAAATGCATATCATATGGGATTAGGCATAGGTAGTCACTCATTACATTTGACCCTTAGCATTTTCATTATTCTAAAACAAGCTCTGTGCAAAATTAATACTCTCAATAGTCTTTTTTTTATGTTAAATATTTCTCCAAGATTTTAGCAATGCTAATGAATATATTAAGTAGTTTTCCATTTACTAGTAGCAAAATCAAGTCGTAAATTGACCCTAGATATCCACATTCACATGGAATGTAAGTGGCCTTAGACTATATTAATATTTATTAAGATCGTTAATATTTAAAATGTCATCCCATGTTAAAAGATATGAATACTATGTTGGCATCCAAACTTGAATATACATGCACTAAAGTATAAAATTATTAGTGTATATTTGGAAACCTATTTTTAAGTTTTTTGTTTTCAAAACCTTGATATGCGAGGATATGTGTTGCATTTTATTTTAATATAATGTTATCATATTAATCTATAATTACTATTTTACATTCCAATATGCAAGTAATAAGAGAAATTTCCTTGATGTCATGATAAAAATATGGATGGAGTGCTCTGCGTATGATAACATTCAAGATAAATACTTAGACAATCTACAGGGGGTATCTATGTTAATTATAGTTAAATTTAAGAACACTAATAGAATTGAGGATTTTTTTAATCAAAATACACAACTGTAGGAGAGTGAACCTTCAAAGGTATAAGATTTGTAGGAAGGAATGTGAACTAGTGATCTAGTAATCCAAGTTATGCTAGCCTTTACAATCTACTTGGATCATATTTAAATTAAATGGAATATTTTAATTTTCAATTTTCCCTTTTAATAAATCTAAAAAATTTATTTGTAAAACTTTTGTAATTTAATAAAGGAAATTGAAAGGATTTTTGATCATAGAGAGGAAATTAAAAACAAAATATAACATAAAATTATTGTTTATGGGGTTCACCAAATGACTACATCATTGAGTCCACTCTATGAGTATTCTAATCTTATTAAAAACTCTTTGTGATTGATTACAAAAAATATTTATGAGTAAATAATTATTTCCATACAAAATATCTATCTATGCAACAACATAAACCTCCCAGAGGTTCTACTACCTTTGTATCGAGATATCTCTATTTGTAATTTCCTTTGTGCAAATCCACCACTTCTCTGCCAAAATCCTATTACCGCCTATGTAAAATAAACTATAGTTATATATTTCTTACTTGGTGTTGGCTGGGCAATAACAAATTTCTCTAAGATACTAACAATTTCCCTAAATTGGGTTTTTTCCCATTTTGATAGCATGGCATTGGCTCTCTGGGATTTCCTGCTACCTGTATTCAATTTTTCTCTGCAACCAATCAAAACCAAAATTCCAAAATAGAATTCAACATCATTGGCATATAGTTGAGCATATATAATGGCATAGAATTAGTGCCGAAGGTGATCCACACTATCATAAATAGTAAATAATTAAACTTTCCCACATATTAATAGATAATATATTGAATAATCTTTGCAAGCCATAAACCCTTTGCCATCAATGTTTCCACATACAACACCTATCAAGAATCTTTGAGAAACTTTAAATAATAAATTACCACATATTTTCCAATGTAGTAATCATAATAATTATTCTAAAAAACAATGGATTATAATCAATATCCAATGCCATATGATCTTGTTGTCAAGAACAAGAAAACAAGATTTGTAGTTCTTGATTAATTCAAGATTACCACAAGAATCAAGATTGCACTTCTTGGTAAATTAATGATTACCATGCTAACTCTAATACTTGAGCTCAATAAAACATGCAACACTTTAAAGAAATTGTCATGCCTTTCTTTAAAGAAAAAATCAAGATTCTTCCAACGTAGCTTTTTTTGACAAGAATAAAGATACATGTGTTAAACAGTTTATGTGCATAGAGTTTAAAAGTCCCATGCCACCTTAGAATCTTATGTCTTTTAACAAGTTTGGCTAAACTTAAAGATTCAATGCCATATTTTACAATAAAGACTTTAATGAAAATTAATGCATGCCACACTTCTTTGGGATCTCATACCTTTTTTTATGACATGTGTCAACATAAAACCATTTTAACAAAGACTTTAATATGAGGATAAATAATGGTACACATTTTCTTTAAAATAAAATATATTTATTAAAATCTTAACAATAATATATTTATTAATAAATAATAAATATATTAAAATATATAAAGATTAATTTAAACATCTTAATAAAAATATATTTTATTGGTGGAATTTTTTCATAATTAATTATAACATTGCAGGTGGAGATGTAGCATTATTGGCCAAATAATGCCCCACCTACATTTGTAACAATAATTAAATATTCCAACTAATTGATCTAAATCTTCAGTGGGAAATCCCCTGAATCATTTCTCCCCACTGAGAGCTTTTGAACCTCTAAAAGTTGGGTTTAATTATCAAGCAGGTGAGGTTATTTTTTCCTCACTTTTTTGATTTCCATCCATTTATCATTATTTGGATACAACCATTTCAAACCCACATGAACATATTATGTATCACCCCTCCATGTAGTTCTGGTTTCCTATCAACAATAACATCTTCCTATAACTCATAAAGAGATTCAGGATTAAAATCATCAACATTAGGAACTTGAATACCCTCACCTTAATCCATGATCAAAGGAGTTTCATACAATTTCAAGTTTTCTACATTAACCACTAAATAAATATGCATATAATAAGGTAAATCCAATTAGAAAGCATTTGTACCAATCTTTTCCAAAATCTTGAAAGGACCATACCTGATTGGTTTTAATTTTCTGCCTTCACCTTTCAATCTTTCTTTGCTAATGTGAAGCCAAACCTAATCATCCACTTTGAATTGATGATCAACTATGTGTTTTTCATGCCTAGCCTTATATTTAACTTGGCTCTTCTTTAACTATTCTTGAACAACTTTCTAAATCATCTGAATCCTCTGAATGAACTTTTTAGCTTTCTTAGCATCACTGTTTCCATTCACCACTGAGTTAGATTCTTTTTCAAAAGAGAAGTCCAAAGGAGACATAGGAAAATAACCAAAACAAATATCAAAAGGAGACTTTAAAGTAGAAGAATGAAAATCATGATTATAAGAATGTTGCAAATAATATAAATGTTCATCCCATAATTTATGATGTTTACCACAATACCCCCTGAGTAAATGTACCACTATTTGGTTGACCACTTCTGTTTGTCCATTAGTCTGTGGATAAAAGACTATACTTTTATTTATCTTAGTATCCATCAAATACCATAATGCTAACCAAAAATCACCAACACATTTATCATCATGATTATATATAATAGAAGTGGGTAACCCAAAATAGATCCAAACATTCTTGAAAAATAAATGTGCAACATCCTTGCTTGTAACCTATTTAGTAAAACGAACCAAAATACATATTTTTTTGAACCTATCCATAACCATGCATAGATAATCATGTTTTCTTCATGACATAGGTAAACCTCCTATAGAATCCATAGAAATACTTTCCCAAGGATGGTTAGGAACAAGAAGAGGTGTATACAATCCTAACTTCTAGTTACTAGGTTTACTTGTGGAAAAAAGAATACAACTTTTAATATATTTAGATACATTTTATATCATATGGGGCTAATATTAATATATTTATAACTATGAAACTATTTTACCAATGTCAAAATGAACTGAAACAAGATAAGTGTGTGCTTCTCTAATCATGTGAACTCTTTCATCCTATGGAATAATTTTATTCCAGGATGATATAACATTACATTATAAACATGATAGTAAAATGATTCTATTAATTTACCATTTATCAAATCTTCATAGACATCCTTAAAATTAACATCTCTAGCATATTGTTCCTTATAACTTTCATTAACAAAAGGATTATGTTACAAAATAGTAAATGCTATAATAGGAGGTCTAGAAAGCATATATGCAACCTTATTATGTGTTCCCTTTTTGTACCTTATAATAAGATGTAACTAATTCTAAAATCCCATGCATCAAAAGTGTTATATTGAAGGTATTGTAAAGGTTGATGATCCATATGGATGATTGTATCTTTTCCCATAAAATAGTTTTTCCACTTGTTCACACTTTGCACCAAATCATACAACTCTTTATCATAAGTAGGATAATTTTTAACTACACTTGTAAAGGTTTACAAATGAAAACACACTGGTTTTTGGTTTTTCATTAACACTACCTCCATTGTATACCCACTAGCATCAGTTTCTATCTCAAAATATTGTTGTAAATCAAGGAGTGCAAGAATTGGGGTTGTACTTATCTTTTCTTTTAAGGTATTGAAATCTTTTTCATGCTTTCCTCCCCATTGAAATACCTATTTAAAACTTGTTAAAGCATGTAAGGGATATGCCATATAAAATAAGTTATCAATTAGCAATAATTTTTCTTCAAAATTAAACTGCTCCAAGAAAACATCTAACTTCTATTGCATTATTAGGCCTTGGCCAATTTACTATGGCTGAAACATTTATAGGGTCTATTGTAAATGATCCATTCCCTACAACATAGCCTAAGTAAACCAAAGATGTTTTTGTAAATTCACATTTTGACATCTTAAAGAAAAGTTTCTCCTTTTACAAAGGCTCTAAGACTTTCTCGATATGTTTAAGTAAAGATTAAAATGTCATTCAAGTAAACAATGATAAAATCATCAAGAAATAGTCTTAACACATCATTCATAACCTACATAAATCTAGTAGGTTCATTACAAATCCAAAAAGGCATAACAAGCCACTCAAATAGACCTTGCTTAGTTTTGAAAGCAATTTTCCAACTATCACCATCACTTATTCTTATTTAGTGATAACCACTTCTCAAATCTAACCTAGTAAAATACTTTGCATGTTTCAATTGATATAAAAACTCATCAACACGAGGAAGAGGGTAGTGGTTTTTAACTATGATTTAATTCAAATTTCAAAAATCCATGCACATCCACCATGTACCATCCTTATTTGGTACCAAGATAATAGGTAAACTGCATGGAGAGGTACTTGGCCAAATGAATCCTTTCTCAAGTAAATCCTTCACTTTCTTCTTTATTTCTTCATTCTCTACTACTGAAAACCTATACATGCCAATATTAGGGAGAGAGGCATCCTACTAAAATGGAATCTCATGTTGGATTTCCCTATTAGGGGGTAAACCTTATGGTTCCTAAAAAACACCATTATAGTTAGAAATAATCTTTTCTATTTCAAATTAATGTTTAGGATCACAACCCTCTGGCCTTGGATTTTTCACTATCCTTGGCTTTCACAATCATGAGAACAAAATTTTTACTTGAGTTTACAAGTCTTTTCATTTGTCCTATAGAGATAAGAGTCAAATTGGTTTTGACACAATGGGCTCATACTATGTATTCAATCCCATCCTTTACTAGCATATATTTGTTCTCTTCTCTATGAAATATTGCATTTCTATCATATAAGTAAGGACTTCTTAAAATAATTCCACAAATATCCAATGGAACTACATTTATCTCTATTCCATCAATGAATTTAGAAGTAATAACAAACCTCAAGGTGCATGTTTTTGTGACCTATAATTTTTCACCATCACACACCCATCCTAAAGGATATGGTGTTGGATTTGTTTTAGTCTTGAGTCCTAAATTTTTAATAACCTCTTCAGAAATAAGATTATCGTATGATCCACTATCAAAAAGAGTATCTATTTTAGTATGCTTAGATATGAATCTTATGTGGAAAATTTCATTTCTTTTTCTTTTAGCATGTTTAGATTTAGTTTTATAAGATGAAGTAATAATATAAGGTTTAGGGTTAGAAGAGGAAAAAGTTGATCCTTGAAGAACCATAGCAGTCACTTTTGTTTCATCACCAGAATATGATCCTAGGTCCTGTTGGATTAAATCATTGGCCTTATTTTCATTTTTATTTTATAACCTCTTTGGCTTGAGTTTTAGATGCAGTTTATAAGACTTAGCCTCATCATGATTCTTTTTGAAATGATTATAGAAAGGTTTTCCTTATTCTTTCTTAACAGTGTAAGTAGACTTACCCTTACCCTTTCCTTTACCTTTTCCTCTATTTTTAACTAGCTTATGAGATTTATTTTCATATCCTTCCTTGGTCATCTTATCCCTAGCTTCCATATGGGTAGTTTTCACATAAAATTAATTAAGGTTATAAGGATTAAACATGAGAATATTATGTCTCAAATAGCTACGAAAACCTCTAATGTATGTCAGTAAAGTCTCTAAACTGTATAGAGGGATGCCCAATATTAATGCCTTCTTTCTAAACTTTTAAGGATAATTATACACACTCTGACATTTATTATGTCTCAAATTTTGCCAATCCATAGTAGCTTGTTACATATAACCCAAAGGATAAAATTGATTTCTCAGTTTAGAAACAAAATCATTCTAGGAAGAAATTACCTTACCATGTTGCTTGAGGTCTTCCTTAATCTTACTCTCACATCAAATGAGTGTTGTGTCCTTCATACAAATATTAACCAAATGGATCTTGGCTTCCTTGCTAAGAATGTTATAAATCCTTCAATATATCTCAATCTTCTTGACCCAAGTATCCAATTTCTCTGCACTGAGCTCACCATTATAAGTTAACAAATCAAATCTAACATCTAATTTCAAATTTGGGATAGTTTTATCATCTACAGAAGATGAGGCATTTTTAGAAGATGAAGGTGAAAGAGGAATTTATTCTCTTTAAACTTGATATCCATTTTCTTCTTCCCCCTTTAAACGTTCCTCGTACATTTCCTTAACCATATTTTTCATGTTGAGAAAGGCATGATGGAATTTTGCCTCAGACATATCTACTCCCATACTTGATTGTTGTCTTGCACACATTGCACCAATTTTAAGTTCAAAATTTGTAAGTTTCCCTTCACCATGTCTTAACTGAGACCTGGTTAACATATAAGACTATTGCAATTTCTAGATAATGTGTTAAATGTCCTTGATCATATGCTCTGATACCAAACTAATCTAGAAATATAAGTTATAAAAACTTTTATATTTTGCTTGGATTGATTTAAATTAAAACAAAATATTTTAATTTCCAATTTCTCCATTTAATAAATCTAAAAAATTAATTTATAAAACTTCCATAATTTAATAAAGGAAATTGAAAGGATTTTTGATCACAGATAGGAAATTAAAAATAAAATATAACTCAAAATATTTATTTACGGGGTTCACCAAATGGTTACATCCCTAGGTCCACTCTATGAGTGTTTTGATCTTATTAAAAAATCTTTGAGACTGATTACAAAAAATATATCTATGTAAATAATTATTTCCATACTAGATATCTATCTGTGCAATAAAATAAACCTCCTAGAGGTCTTATGCCTCTGTATCTAGATATTTCTATCTACAATTTCCTCTATACAAATCCACAACTTCTCTACCAAAATCTTGTTACCACCTCCATAAAATAATCTACAGTTATATATTTATCAATACTACTTGGCATTGGATGGGAAATAACAATTTGGTTTTTCATATTTCAACAACATGGCATTGGCTCTCTGGCATTTCCTACTACTTGTATTTGGTTTTGCTTTGTAATTGATCAAAACCAAAATCCCAAAATGGAATTCAACATCATTGGCATATAGCTAAGTGTAGATAATGGCATAAAATTAGTGTCAAAGCTAATCCATGCTATCATAAATAGAAAATAATTAAACTTCCCCACATATTAATATGTAATCTATTGAATAATCTTTGTCAGCTATAAACCCTTTGCCATCAATGTTTTCATATACAACACCTATCAAGAATCTTTTAGAAACTTTAAAGAATAAATTGCCACATATTTTCCAATGTATTAATCATAATAATTATTCCCAAAAATAATGCGTTGTAATCAATATCCAATGTCATATTATCTTGTCATCAAGATCAAGAAAACAAGATTTGCATTTCTTGATTAATAAAAGATTACCACAAGAATCAAGATTGCACTTCTTGGTAATTAAAGATTATCATGCTAACTCTAAGACTTGAGCACATGCAATGCTTTAAAGAAATTTCCATGCCTTTTTTTATAGAAAGAATCAAGATTCTTCCAATGTAGATTTTTCTGAAAAGAATAAAGATACATGTGTTAAACGGTTTATGTGCATGGAGTTGAAAAGTCCCATGTCACCTTGGAATCTTATATCTTTTAACAAGATTGGCTAAACTTAAAGATTCAATGCCATATTTTGTGATAAAGACTTTAATGAAGATTAATGCATGCCACACTTCTTTGCGATCTCATGCCTTTTTTTATGACATGTGTCAACATAAAACCCTTTTAACAAAGACATTAATATGATGATAAATAATGGTACAAATTTGCTTTAAAATGAAAGATATTTATTAAAATCTTAATGAAAATATATTTAATTATATTTATTAATAAATAATAAATATATTAAAATATTAATTTAAATATCTTAATAAAAATATATAAAAATATATTTATTAATAAATAATAAATATATTTTATTGGTGGAATTCTTTCAAAATTAATTATAACATTAGGATGGAGGTGTGGCATTATTGGCCAGATAATACCCCACCTACATTGACAACAGTAATTAAATATTCCAAATAATTTATCAGAATCTTTAGTGGGAAATCCCTTGGATCAATGAGGATCCAAAAACTCAAATTGTATTTGTTATTGTGAAGGCTTCTTCACTACTTTGGGATATAGTTTTTGGTTTGGGGTCCTGTAGATTTTTTTTGGTCTTGTGGACATTTTTAAAATATCTATCTAGCTATCTATCTATCTATATTCAATTCATTATTAAAATTAAATACAATCTTTCATATTACTTTGTCTTATTTATATGCTTAGGGTTTGTCCCTCATGTTTTGTTAAGCCTCTCTTTTGCTTCCCTTTAAATTGTGAATATTTAGTATGGGTGTGTATCATGAATATTTTCATGTTTTCCCATCATTTTATGATACTCTATGTTTTTTCTATGAGTGAGGGCCCCTTCAACCCCCAACATCTATATTAAAAAAATGAAAAATAAATGAAGATACTTTGAATATGTCTAGTACCACAAAACATTATTGATACCATGTAGTATGTCTGTACATGCATGATTCAATGTTTTAATCTTAATTACTTTACCTCAATATATCATTTTTATTTGACATAAATAAACATTCACATTAATATACATTGTTGATTCCTATTTATAGTACATTATTTTGACTCATGGAATTAAACTTGTAACTACCACATTATTTTTTCAAAACGTTATCTATTATAACTAAACCTGTAATTTTTTAGGAACAACTTATTTTTATTGATTGGTAATGAGGGTATGGGGATATTCTCCCATTTATTTATTTGGCTTGGTAATGAGTAGTAAAACCAACAATATTATAAAATTACATGATACAAGATTCATTAATAAAAAAATAATTTTAAATACAAAACACAAAGATGTGCACATCACATGTATTAGTAATATTAGACAAGAAAGGGATACAAAAGGTAATTTTATACCCTAGGACTGGCATGAGGGATTTAAAAAAATAGGATTGGAGGAGTAGTTTTATAGATGATTTTGTAACTCATCACACCCCCAACTGAACTTTTACCTAGTCGTTGAGCAATCTAAATCTCTGTACATGATAACATAGTTCTCAAAAGTAAAATGTTTATGTTCTAGCTATCCATTATTTTAAAAAAAACCCAAAATTATCTTATATCCTCTTCCATTTCCTATCCTTATTTCATTCATTGTATTGCTCTATTCCCCTCTAATTAGGAAAGTGAAACCAAATAATAGGAGGTTATTATGTTATGGAAAGACAACTAAAACTCTTCCTTATTTCCATGTCAATATATTTGGTGATTCTTTTTAAATCTTTCACAAATTATACCTTACAAATGGTTCTTTTCAATTCAAGGTTAATTTCATTCTGTATGCAATCAGAAATGTATCATGTCTATAAATCAATCTTGGCTTGGAAAAGATAGGGTATACCTACACTTTTGATTAGCGATACACTTGTTAAGTGGGAGCATGACCAATATGGGGATTTATTATACCCGATTAGGGGATCACTTATCACAACACATCATGCTAGGAAGGGTTCCAAAGCTTACAATCTAGCATAATCACACAACCCTAATGGAGTCCTAAGGTTTAAAACATTCACTCTTTTTTAATAACAAAGAAAGTAAATCTAATCTAGTGCATACCAAAGCTTGTGGCATAAAGTGGGGGTTAGAAAAAATAAAATAAACAGGTATAGGGAACTTCAATTAAAGTAAGTATGAGTAACACCCTAATACATAAAATATGAAAGATAGTATTATTTGAGCCAAAACTTATGCTATTTCTATTTACTAAAAGAGAGGAGAACAAAACTAGAATATACTTACCTAAATGTGAACCCTTTGAGACTCAATCTCTCCCCTAGTCAAAGGGGCTTTACAAAAGGTTGTTGTGGTTTGTAAGGATCAATAATAAAGGTCAAAGAATTCAAGACTTATCCATAATACTAGATTTTCTATATAATAAACCTAAGCTAAATCTCCTCAAGTAGAATGGTGGAAGAGCAAATTTTGAAGAAGCGTGAGTGAATAATAACTCTTGATTGCACTATGAATAATGAATACAATGATATTGTATTTAAAGGTGGATCTTACCCTAAATCCTTCTAGGAATGTCAATTGTAAGGGTCAACCTAATTGACTTAGTTTGTTTTTGGGGAAAATTTACTAGGTATGAGCTAGGTCAGCCAAAAGGCTAACAAGTTTAGAAAGTAAATAATACCCCTAAACTATACTGGGTTAACCCAGTCAACCCAATACAACTGACTGACCAAAATAATTTTAAGACAAGAAAAGGAGGAATGGAAAGAGGAAAATACTGGAGGAATACCCAAGGGAGGATAAATATCTTAGGGAAAGTTTTTAGGATTTGGTTGGACTGATAATAATGTGTAAATAAGGTACAATAATCCTACAAAGCACCAAAGGTCTACCCACAACTTTCTTGGTGCACCCCTTAGGGCATACACTCAGAGAGATTGATATCAATGGGGTTTGGTAATATGTAAAGGATCAATATGTGATAAAAGTTAAAGATATTATGTTTATACATATTCCCCACTTGAATCTCATCACATGTCACTAAGGTGTAATAGGGAATGGTGCTTTGAGAAAGAACATAGTAACACACAACATTGATGCTAAAAAAAGTTGCATTAATTTAAAGTAAAAATAACTAAAAGTAAATGACTGAAAGGGAAACTACTATAAAAAGTAAATAATTGAAAATTAAATGAATGAGTACCTTAAATTACCTTTATAGAAAGATGGTTTTATGTTGTGTTGTTAGTTTTGATTATGGAGGGCATAGAGACTGCTTCCCACAAACCCAATAATACAAAACTAAAGAGTAAAAACAAATAAACATAGGCAAATCAAGATAATTGGTGCTATGGGCATGGGATGTACTTGGGAAATTTGGCAATCTAGGGTGATAGATGCTATGTTAAACCAAATGACCAAGTAAAAAAAAGATTAAATCAGGTAACAAAAAATTTGAAGCTATTAAAGACAGAAAGAATCAAACAAGTAAACCTTAAGTAAGAAAGACAAACTCACCAAATCAAACTAAGGATACAAGTCAAATAGGATGGTAAAAAAAAATCAATGATAAAAAATAAATGGTAAAATAACATTGATGAGTGAGTAGTAAAAATCCACATCTTAATCAATAATGGAAAAAAGTGCAAAAAAAGGGAAAACAACATTGATGAGAGAGAAGTAATAAGCCAACCTCACTCAATAATGGAAAAAGGGTATGAAATCAGGTGTTCATAATAATAGGACAACAAAACCATGACAAATGGTAAAAGGAAAGTAAAGTAACTATAAGAAATGTAAAATGATGGTGTAAAGAAAGAAGAAATACATAGTTGTTCAAACATATTTGACTTTAAGGATAGATAAAACTAAAATAAAGTAGTGCTAGCATGATTTTAAGAGATGAAGAAGTAATCAAAAAAAAAGGGGGGGGAAATAGATTTGGAATCATAATTTGTCTATCAAAGGGGGGAAATGAAATGGGTGGAGGGGTGAAGGAAAAAACAAATTAGAGGAACTCTTTATCGAAGTCAAGACACTCAAATTAGGTTTGTTAAAACAAGAGGACATTCAACCTTAAGGACTATGAAGAACTTCTCTTAGCAACACAAGTATTAGGTCAAGTAATGGAGTATATAAATCATCCCATGAAGGCTATATGCATGAAAAGTAAAATGGACCTACCTCCCCATGACATGTTCCCCATTCTTTAGGACCCCTTATAGAGCCATCAGTCTACTATGAAGATTAGTTACTTACATGAGAAAGTAGGTAGCACCATAGATTTTTTTTATTTTTTTTGAAATCCCTTATTCTAATCTACTATCCTCCCACACCCCAAAGGACCTCAGCTCTATATGAGGTCAACTATGGAGTTTTAGATCTTATTAGAGATAGATGTGCTTAAAAGCATGTCTTTTGGTGTGATTTTGACTTTTGAGAATTATATGTTTCCTTTTAGATATCATTGCCTTTTATTTCAGATGATTTGGATTTTAACTTTCTTGATGGCTTTTTAAGATTCCTCCTCCATACAAATTTGTAAAACCAAACATGGGTGATAAAGATGACTTTCATTTGAATACTTGGGACAAGGTTGCTATGAGAAAAAATTCAAAGAGAATGGGGTCTAAGAGTCTTGTAAATCTAGGTGAAATAAAAGTGCTATATTGACTTCAACCTTGTTTAATCTAATGTAGAGTGAAAATAAGGGGAAATCAAGAGGAATGACACATGGAACAATTTGGATTACTTAAAATCAAAAAAAATGTGACAAAGGGCAAAGAGGGATACAATGATACTATAGTGTGATTCCTTATCATAAGAAAGAGGGAAATAGAAGAAAACATGCTAACATAGATTGTTATGCATATTTATCTAGCCAAAGAAGCAAAAGCTAAAGTTTGAGAAAAAGGATCAATAACATGAAAAGGTGGTAATTTTATGAGGATGGATGGGTCTTATCTACGATATTACAAAGCAACTCATAAAAGAGAGACCCACAAGGGTTCTAACAAGCAAGAGAAAATTAAAGTGAGGTAAGTAAAGAAATAGTAGTATTTTGTGAGGGATGTTGGGTCCTATCCACAATCTTACAAATAAACTCACAAAAAAAACCCAAAAGATGCCAAAACAACATTGGAAAATAATAATAATGAAAGATAAAAATAGATAAAAGATGGTGGTTTTGTGAGGAATGCTAGGTTCTATCCATGGTCTTACAAAACAACTCACAAAATAAAAAGCCAAGGGGTGAAAAAATAAGAGAAAATGTAAGAAGATAAAGAAGACTATGGTATATCAAGAAACCAAAAGACCAAAATGGAGGGCTCAAGGTTTCTGAAAAGAGGGAAGTAATACAGAGGGAGAGACCCATGCTTAAGTAACCTACAAAAAATGTTAGATAGATATAGATAGAAAACATGACAAGAAGTAAATGTTTAGGCAAAGTACTTTTTGAGTAATTGAGTGTTGGTGGGCTCTTTAAAAACATGGCCTTCATTGGTTTGAAGATGATAAGTGACTAGACCAAAAAAGTATTTAACTAAGTATGGGCCCCACCATTTTTGGTTGTATTTACCTTCTTTTCCATGGGTTTAATCTAATTTAAGGACATGATCACCAACATGAAAATTACAAATTTTAACACATTTGTTATGTTATTGAGCGATATGAGCCTTGTATTGGTGTTTATGTGGCAAGGTGGAAAGATGACATTCATCAAGTAAATCAAGGGCATCAAGGCAATATTCACACAATTCTTCATTAAGAATAATTCCATGAAGAGATATATGAAGAGAGGGAAGCTCAACTTCTAAAGGAAGAACTAACTCAGAACCATGGAACCATAAACCAGTGAAAATGGAGTTGCCCCAGTAGTAATGCATATGTTAGTTTGATAGGACCAAAGTGTAAGGTAAATATGAATATGCAAATCCATGTGGGCTTCACTAATTATATTTTGAAGAATTTTGTTGAGAATTTTATTGGTGGCCTCAATTTGACCATTACATTACAAATAATAAGGCATGGAAAACTTGTGATTGATTTTGAATTGGTTGCAAATTTGTTTAACATGCTTATTTTTGAAATTAACACCATTGTCTAAAATGATGGTATGGGGAATACCAAAGAAAAAAATAATTTGGTTAAGAATACATTTTTAAATGGTAGGACCAGTGATGTTAATGAGGGGCATGACTTCTACCCACTTAGTAAAATATTCAATAGCAGTGATGATAAAGACATGACCATATTGGGAATGAGGAAGTTTACCAATGAGATCAAATCCCCATGTGAAAAATGGATAAGGAGATTCAATAGTTTGATGTTCGGTAGGATGTGAATGGATAAGATCATCGTGAAGATGATAAGGATTACACTTTTTACCATATTCAATTGCATATTTTTCAAGAGTAGGCCAAAATTAACCCATATGTAGGCATTTGCATGCCATAGCATGTTTACTATAGTGACCACTAAAAATTCCCCCATGTGCTTGTTCAAGAAGAGGAGGGACCTAATCTTGCATAACATAATGGAGCAAGGTACCTTCAACATTGTGATAGTAAAGGACGTTGTTTCAAAATACATACTTGAAAGCTTTTTTGTGAATATGTGTCTTTTCATGAGAGTCTAAACTATGAGGATAATTTTGGTTTTCTAAGAATTTAATGACATCTTTATACCAATATATTTGTCTAATGGTAACAACCTCAATATTACAAATAAGTGACTCTAGTAGTTAAGTTGAAGATGGAGATTTTCTTATTTGTATAAAAAAAAGAAGGATTAGAAATAACTTGATGTGGATGAAATAGGGAATTTTAAGAGGTGAGAGAATCAATAATGGAATTTTGATCTCTAAGAATAGGCTCAATGGTAAAAGAGATAAAATCCTTAGCAAGAGTGGTTCTAATTTGATGATAGGTGACAAGGTTTTGAATTTTACATTGATAATCACCACTAAATTGATGACAAATAAGTTGAGAATCACCTAAAGCATGAAGGTATTAAATTTATAAGTCAAGATTAGCTCACATCCCTAAGATAAGATATTCATAATCTTCCATATTATTGGTGACATCAAAGGTGAAGTGAAAATCTAAAGGAATGATTTTACCAAAAGGACTTGTGAGAATGCAACTTGCCCCAACTCCTTGAAGGCATTTAGAACCATGAAATTGAAAGGTCCAAGTATCCTCATACAAGTCAGCATTGATTTTAAGGAGCTCCTCAATAACTACCTTTGGTTTAGTAGTACTAGAGGGAGTAGAATATTCATCAAGTTGATTGGCTTCAAGATCAACAATAAAGCTATGAAAACAATATTTAAGAGAGATAACTTTATTAATACCTTCAATGTAAAGGATATTATCATTTGGAAGGTCATCTTGAAGGGAAGAAGTGGATGGAATGGGACTTATATCAAGTTGGTCAGCTATGACTTGCCCTTTAATAACTTTTTGAGTGATGATGAGAAGATAAAATTCTATAAGGAGGACCATCCATTTTCCAATTCTATCTCTAGGAAGAAAGGCTTTGGAGAATAAATGACGAAGGGGGTTAGAATGAACAATGACATAAGTAGTTTGGTAAATCATATAGTGATGAAGATTTTTAGACACAAAATATATAGTGAGGCAATCATGCTCAATTTTGGTATAATGTGTTTCATACTCAATGAGGCCTTGACTAATATAATAGATAACATATTATCTTCCCATATCATCTTGTTGGGCAAGTATTGCCCCAACTAAAATAGGTTTGGAAGAATTATATAGAATCAAAGGTTTATCATTGAAAACAAGATGAATTGTAGGTGGATAAAGAAAATACTCTTTATGTTATCAAATGCTTTTTGACATGGATCCATCCATTCCAAATTTGTTCTTTCTTGAGAATGGAATTAATAGAGTGAATTCAATATGTTATTTTGAGGATGAAGTGTCTAATTGCCCAAAGCTTTCCTAAATAAGTACAAATTTTGGGAATATAACGATGAATGGGAATGTTGATGATAACACTAATTTTGGTGGGGTCAATGTCAATGCCATAAAGAGAGACTAATAATATTAATAATATGACTCCAAATACACATTTATAAGGATTAAGTCTAACTTTATACTTGAAGAGATGGTTAAAGATGATAGCAAGATCAGAGAGATGATTTTTATGATGTTTGGATTTAGCAATAAGATCATCCACATAGGTTTCAACAATTTTTTGAATGAGATCATGAAATATGTGAGTCATTGCACATTGGTAAGTGGATCTGACATTTTTGAGACTGATAGGCATTTTGACATAGTAATAGATGCCCCATTCCATAGTGAAAGTAGTCTTATATTGGTCTTTAGGAATGATATAAATATAATTATATCCTAAGAAACCATCCATAAGAGATAAATTTTTTTTAACTGATCATGAAAAAAATGATGGCATCTATTGAAGGTAATTAGAATTTATATTTTGGACAAATAAGATTAAGGTTGTAAAAATCAATACAAATGTGAATAAACATAGTGACTTTCTTCTGAATGGGAACAATGTTGGAAATCCATTCAAAACAATCCACTAGTTTAGTAAATGTATCATCAAGTAATTTGATAATTTCCTTATGACATAAGGTTGAAACTTCAGGTGGACATTTTCTTATCTTTTGATACACAAGCTTTGCATTAGGATAAGTAATGATATCATGTACCATAATGCTCGGGTCAATGCCAGGCATGTCCTTATAGGACCAAGAAAAAGCTTCATGATATTTGTCAAAGAATAAGATAAAATTATCATGTTCATCAAGTGAAAGCTCTAAAGAGACTGTAATCGATCGAGGAAAAGATGGCATACCATATTCAATGCGATTAGTTTATTCGATAAACATGGCATTACCATCTTGAAAGTGGTATGGTACATTAGGCAAGGATAAAATTAGATTTGTTTTAGGATCAATGATAGTAATGAAGTTGTTAAAGAAAGGATTTTTAGTTTTGAAATTTCTAATTTTATGATGTTTTCGAGGAAGTTGAGGTTCTCGAGCATGAAGTAACTTAAGAATAAATTCATCACTAGGCAAGTTAGGAAGAGGACCATAATATTTGACATCTAATTCAAGATCAAGAATTTGATTTCCATGGTTATCATATTTATAATGAATCTAATAGACATCAGTTTCCTTGGCATATAGTGTAATTTAAAGAGAAAAATAAGTAGATAGAATAGACGAGATTGGTATATTGGTGGATTCAATGATGGAAGAAGGATTTTATGCAATGATTGTATTGATAGGTGGTAAAGGATATGTAGAGATTTCAATAGATTTGGAAAGCATAATTTGTTTTACCACCCAAGGAGTATCAATAAGAGGAAGATTGATGAGAGGCACATGACCCTCAAGATCTAAGGTACAATCCACATAAATAGTATGCACATCCTAATTAAAATCATGGATTTGGGATAAAGTTTTTTGGTAATGCTAGATATCAAGTCTCTAAATTGAGCTTGGGCCATGCTATAGTTATCATCGTATGTTGGAAAAATCATACAAAATTGAGAATTAGGGGGAATTTTAGAAGGTAAAATCCCAATATTGTTGATTATATGAGGAAACATGATGAGAAGATCTTGAAATAATTTAGCCATTCCAAAATCATTACAAGTGAAGTAATCTTCTGGTAAAGAAGGCTCCTAAGCATTGCATTAAGGGGAAAATTTGATAATCTCATTAATAAGAAGAACAATATGGTCTCTTGGTAATAGATAAGGAAGAAGCCATTGTGAAATATATGGAGGTAACTTGGTAGTATTACAAGTGTGTTGTAATTCATTGGGCTCATCATCATCAATATCCATAAGAGTAACTTGTAGATTAAAACTCATGTTGATGAATTTGGGTAAAGGAACATTGTTAATTTTAGGATTTGTAGGAATACGATATTGAGGTTTAGGATTAGGAATCTGGATACTCCATGGATTGGGATCAACTTCATGCTTGTACTATTTTTCATTATGTAATAATTTAATACATTGACTACCAAAATAAGTAATGGATCTCATTCGATGAGTCCATTGGTGACCAAGAAGGATATTGTAAGATAAAGGGAGATCAAGGACCCTAAGCTTAGTTTGAATAGTCTTAAGACCTATGGTTAATGGAAGCTAAATAAAACCAAGTTGATTTTGATTTGTCTTATAAAAACCATGACAAGTAAGATGAGTTTTCTTGAGATGATCTTTGTTATAACCAAGATGTTGTATAAGCCATAATGATGTCACATTAATACTAGATCCTTCATCAAATAAGACTTTTCAAATAAGAGTGATATTAATGGCTATTTTAATAAAGAGTGGTAGATCATCAATGCAAAAAATAATTTCATAATTGATCATGACATCTTTAAGGAATTCAATAGAAGGCTTGGATGAAGGACACAAGGTTTCAATGGTTTTGACATTAGTAGGTTGAGAATCAATAGAAGCTAGTTCCTCATCAATGGAGGATAGATCTTTAAGTTCTTGAAGTTGCTGCATAAGGAATTTATGATGATGGGATGAAGTACAAACCAATTCCATAAGTGGAATCTTGCAAGGCATAGTGTTGAGTTCTTAAATAAAATTACAATGAGATTTAGAAGAACCAACACGAGTTTTAGAAGGTAAAGTATTATTGGATGGTATAAATGTGGTTACAGGATTGGAAGGAGGAAGTTGGTCCTTAGGTGATTTCAAATTAAAAAAATTCTTCTAAAGATGGTTTTTTAGGCTTGGTAATAGGATCTTTGTGAGTCATTTTATGATGATAATTGACCTTGGTAGTGTTGACATATTGAGAGTTGTTATAATATTGATCATAATTGGAATTGATGGCACAAACCTCCTTGATATTTTATTGATTATTAGAAGAATATTTTTGGTTATTGGAGGTATAAGTTTTGAAAGTTTGTCATTTTTGGGAAGCATTAGTGCATTCTTGACGATGGAGATTGATCTTAGCTTCATGATTGAATGAATCACCAAGCATATAGGAGACAACAAATTTATTGATCCCTCTACAATATTCGTGATAATTCCCAATGTCAACATGGAACTATAAAAATAGATTAGGGTATACCACTTAGGAGGAGCATTGGAATAGATTAAAGGTTTCGAGGAAGGTAAAAATTATTTTATTTGTTGAACTAAAACAAGGGTATGAGAAGGTGAAGGAATATCAATTTTGGTAACCCCTCATTTGGTTTTCAGAGCATTACTAGTGATAGCATTAGATTTTTGGAAATATCCTTTTATTATTTTAGGATTAGGTTTGAATTTCTTCATAAGAAAGTCTTGATGTTTAGCTTGATCAAGAGCTTCAATAAGTGTTTGAGGAGCAAAGGTTTGAACCTTATATTAGAGAGTAGGATTTAAAGCCATGATAAAGAGTTTGAATAGAATATCATAATTCATGTTATGATCATATTTATGAGCTAAATATTTCCATATTTTGATAAAGTCATGAGCTAATTTAGTGGGAGATTTCTTAGCATTGATGAAGTGGCTAAAACAATTTTTAGGAAGATCATTGTGCTGAAATTATTTAACTAAAGGATTAACCAGATATTTAATTTTCCAAATAGAATGTTGGGTAAGTTATTCTAATACATCATCAGTAAAAGTTTTGACTAAGAGTTTAGTAGTGGTGAATGTATTAGTTTGGATCCACTCTTTGTAAAGGTTTCCAAAGGCTTCAAGAAATGAGGCAAGGTATTGAGTCCCATCATATCTGATAGCTAGAGATACATTACCAATATCAATTAAAATAATGAAGGGAGATAAAGGCTCATTTTAAATAGTTTGAAGCATCTTGTATTTGAGACATCCCTAAGAGGTGAATGAATATAATTAGGATTAGAGGATGAATAGTTCGAGGTTGATTATCCACATTGATTAAGTGTTGTTAAAGTTGAATCATTTGGTTGGTATAAATTTTTTGCATAATGTTCATTTATTAAATGACTTGGGATAAAATTTGGGTTGTATCAGGAGGTGGGTTTGTGTTTGTATTAACACTCCCTCAATTGGTATTAGGGATATCATTGGAAGAAGGATTACTAGTGGGATTGTTATGTAAACTTATATCAATTAACCCCACATTAGTTTTCAGATTTTAAGAAGTTTCTTGATGAGTATATAAAGGATTAGATGTATCAAATTCATCTTGAGGTGTTATTTTCACCATGTTATAGTTCATGGATGAAGGAGGAGAAGATGTGTCCAAAGAATGATGGTGCTCTTGGGAGGAAAAAAGAGGAAGAAATTAACATCCCATATAGTATCTAAATGTATTCAAGATATCCAAGAAGATTATGATAGGATATTTAATTATTATTGAAGAAAGATGAACATAAATTCAAAATTAGAAATATAAGGAATTATATTGATAAACAGGGAAATCAAAAAATAGTACATGGTCATCTAGGTCAATCAAGCATAGAAAATAGGACTTGTAAACTATACAGGGTTGACTAGCTCGATCCAGTATAGTGAATAAGGGCTAGAAAAGGTATAGGGTTGATTGGGTCGATCTAGTACAATAGATAGGTAAAAAGAGAAAGATGATGACTAGTATGAATTTAAATAAGACAATTTTTTTAGCTCATCTAGGAAAGTAAGATCTGAAAGGAAATAAATAGTCAATTGGATCAATGTTAGCCAATCCAATTGAGGCACAAAAAATGAAATCTTGCACTAACATTGGCCAATGCAAGTTTTTTCACACATAATTGAAAAAAGAGAAAGCAGACAATTTGAAAAGTAAAGCTAACTAATTGGCCAACCTGATTGTTTATTAAATTATTAAGAATGATTTTAAATGTGATTGGAAGTTAGCTATTAGCAAAGTACTAGATATCAATCTAAGGATGGTTTTATGTAGTTTAGGATGAAAGGGACTATAGTGGTAATGATACAAGATTGGTATTTTGGCCTACCCCCTGACTTCACACACTACAATGATAAGGGTGTTGGGTGCTTAGCCAAAATATACCATTAGCCATGCTTTATACTTAACCAGAGCATCAAGTCAACTCCCCCCTTGTTGATGAAATCTAAGTAGGTTGGCCTAGGGTATAAAAAATGTTAAAGTGATTGTTAATTTTTTTTATGATTTGGTCATTTGTGCATAAAATATAAATAGTGAAACTAAATGATTAATTAAAAACCCCTAATTAGACTATGTAAACTATTCTAAGCATGCAAGTAATAGGGAAAGAAAATGTGAATTAATTAGTAATAAATATGAGGTTAATTTAAATTTGAAATAAAGTATAGTGTTGACACTATATGCAAAAAATACATAACAGGGTCAATAGGGTTGAACCTAGACTATGGAAGCAAAGTCTAAAAATGAAATGGGTTAGCAGTGTTGTTCCAGTTATTTCAAACAACACATAAAACATAGAACTGGGTTGGTAGGGTCAATCCAATTGAATGTGTAGGGGAAATTTTAAATACAAAAATCTATGGAATGAAAGATAGAAAAAAAGTAAATACAGATGTAGAAAGGAACCTTGGTAGATCAAAGATGCAATGAAGGAAGATTTTTGATGAATAACCTTGAAGTATGCTTGAGAAACTTGTAAATTGAGTCGACAAAATCAATCAAGATGTATAAGAACCTAATAAACAAGTGTTGAAATTATAAGGGGTCATCTGGGTCAACCTAGTAGGCTAAACTAATTGTCTAAAAGGTTGAAAACCTATATTGGGTTTATTAGGTTGATCCAGTTACATGTTCTTAGAAATTTGAGAATAAAGAAATATAGTAGGGTAAATAGAATCAATTTAGTATGTCAAAATATATGATAAAAATGATGATCAAAAGAATGAATAAAAGAATTAAAAATTGAAATAAATCCTATAAGGGTTAGTTTCACATCAGGTTGACTAGAATGTATGCAATCAAAAATGCATCATGTCTATAAATCAATCCTAGCTCGGAGAAGATAGAGCATACCTACACTTCTAATTGGGGATAAACTTGGTAAGTTAGAGTATGACCAATATGGGGATCCTCTAGACCTAATTAAGGGATCACTTATCACAACACATCATACTATGAAGGGTTCTAAAGCCTATAATCTAATGTAATCTAACAACAACCCTATTGGAGTCCTAAGGTTTAAAGTATTAAATCTATTCTAATAACAAAGAAAGTAAGTCTAATCTAGTGCATACCAAATCTTGTGTCACAAAGTGGGGGTTTGAAACAATAAAACATACATGTATAGGGAACTTTAATTAAATTAAGTATGAGAAATACCCTAATACATAAAACATGAAAGATAGTATTATTCGAGCTAACACTTATGCTACGTATATCTACTAAAAGAGAGGAGAAAAAAGTTAGAATATACTTACCTGAATGTGAATCCATTGAGACTCAATCTCTCCCTTAGACAAAGGGGATTTTTAAGAGGTTGTTGTGGTTTGTAAGGATCACTAAGAAAGGCCAAAACATCCAAGACTTATGCTCAAGACTAGATTCTCGAAAAAAGAAACCTAATCTAAGTCTACTCAAGTAGAATAGTGGAAGAGCATATTTTGAAGAAGCACGAGTGAATAATAAATCTTGATTGCACCTATGAATAATGACTAAAATGATCTTATATTTATAGGTGTATCTTACCCTAAATCATTTTGGGAACATTGGCTATACAGGGTCAACTTAGTCGACCTAGTGTGTTTTTGGGGATAATTTACTAGGTCTGAGCTAGGTTGGCCAAAAGGCTAACAAGCTAAGAAAGTAAAGAATACCCCTAAACTATACTCAGTCAACCTAGTCAACCTAGTAGAACCAACTGACTAAAAGTATTTTAAGACAAGTAAAGGAGGAATAGAAAGAGGAAAAGACTGGAGGAATACTCAAGGGAGGAGAAATAGCTTAAGGAAAGGTTTTTTGATTTGGTTGGATTTTTAATAATGTGGAAATAAGGGACAATAATCTTGCAAAGCACCAAAGTTACCCCTTTCTTAGTGCACCCCTTAGGGCATGCACTTAGAGAGATTGAGTCTCGATGGGTTCATGCAACATATAAAACATCAGTATGTGATAAAAATTATAAATATAATGTGTATACACATTTCATCTAACTAAATAATCATTATAGGTTTCTTGAATTGTTTCTATGATCAAAACCAAGTTATGATTATGGTCCTTTATTTGTTTCATCTTAACTATTATAGCTACCTCCATTTTGTAATGCAATCCAATTTGCTTCTATCACATATGTCTTTGTAGTCTCCCATATTATCATTAATGCAATTTCTTTCTCTTTATCATTATAGTCACTTGTGTTTGGATCTGAATCTATTTTACCTATTTATGTTGAGAACTAGCCTTCATGTTTCTCTTTGAGGTCTTCTTTATCATGAATAGTAAATAGAGGCATTTATAGATAAATTAGATATTTTAGATGAATGTTAGATCACGGATGCAAATAACCATATTTCCTACACTTATCACATGGGAAGGAAGTACAACAAAACATCAACAAGTGCCCAATTCATATAGGATACCTTATCCTTAGGCTTAAAAATTGCATTTATAAAAATAAAGGAGAAGGTTAGGAATTTATACCTAACTAGTTAGGCCCTTACTTGGTGATCAAAGACTTCAATAACATACCTTATCAGTTATACACTTTAAATGGAAAAGAGTTTGACAAATTTGTCAACTCTTTCAACCTAAAATATTCCTATATATAGTTCTTGCATATCACATATCCATCATTTTCATTGAATTTTAATAGGTTGTATGATCATTTAAATATCATATGTTCTATTTAGTGATTATTTGATTATTAATTCACATAATGTGAAAATTTTAGAATGCAACATGTCATACATTTCCATTATCACATTACCCTATTGTCCCATAGAAACAATTCTCAAAATCAGCATTACATTGGTTTCGGCCTTAGCTCTTATGATAAAAATAAATATATGTGCCTTACATATTATTTCATAACCTATAAAATGTTGGCCACATCTTAGTATATAAGCTTTTCCATGGTATAGAATCCTCTTATGATGCCTCCTGAAGTAGAACATTATCATGTTAGAAAATAGGTAAGTTTACTCACATATCTTGGTCTTCGATGATGAGTCATTTTATTTTAATAGTTTCATGGGGATAATATATTAGGGTAAAGTCCTTTCAAATATAAAATTACATACTCTTATGAAAATCAAAATATTATGCAAATACATAAGTCATATTTCACACTTCTTGCTCTTACTAGCCTTTGGTGTTGATCCCTCACATCTTACTGTTTGTGTGGGGATAACATTGAGGAGAGGTTCCTATTGATTTATATTTTATGCAAAACAAATAACCTTAAGAGTTAGTCTCTAATATTTAAGGATTTGTGAAAAAATATTAACTCTAAGGCATGAGTTATGGGATATTGGGTTTTATAAACAACCTTTTGGTGGAATAGTAGAGTGTGGAGCAATTGTTTACCTCAGATGGTTCATATATGACATGAGTCTAAATATAATTGAAATAGAGGGATTGATTATTATTATAACCTAAGGTGGGTAAGATCCAAAATAATATCAATAAAGAGTGAAAGGTAGATAAGAAAAGAAGGTTTGTGAATTAAACAAGACTAAAGTCTTCTAAGCTAGGTAGTGAACCAGAGGTTAGACAAATAATCAAGGAACTAATGCTTGATGAAACATGACATTGACATACATAATTAAAACATGGTTAAGATTCAAATGAAATATAAATACATTAAACTTTAGTATATGTAATAAAATTTTGATGTATTTTTTAGATTGCTATTGCACATCTACAAATGTAAATTATGATTACTACACAAAAGCATTCATATTTCCTAATGCACAATATGAATAATTATATGAAAATATTATTGATGAACAACCAAAATAATAAGAAACTAATTTGATGAAACTTATTAAAATATTCACAAATTTGGATAATAATTGGATTTGCACATCAAGACTAATTGTATAACTTTCCTTAAAATTTCCTATTAATGTTAACAACCAAAATTCTCCACCCTTTGGAATCAGGAGGATAAAAATATTTATAAATTGGGAAGGGGTTGCCTCATCCTCTAAGTGAAGTCTAAATTCACATCTCAAAAACTATAACTAGGTGTTCAAAGTCATTTCAATCATTCATGTATAAAAACATCTATATGCCTCAACTAAAATACTATATATATATATATATATATATATATATATATATATATATATATATATATATATATATATATATATATATATATATATATCCCATATATATTTGGAACCATCAATTCTAACTTAATTAAAACATGAAAATCTATATTCATATTTAAGGGTGATACTAATTTGTAACTATTAGAAGAGAAAAATGGTTGAGTCATTGCTTTAAAATTTGAAGTGGCTATTACAGTTCTTTTGAGAATCAAAACCAGTCATGTTAGAGTATGCTTGACTGTATATCCCTAAAATTGGGGACCCTATGATGATGTGACAACAATTGTATTTTTTATTTGTGCTTGGTACTAACCCTAAATATACTTATTTGTATTTGATTTCTTCAAATAATGCATGTGATTATTCAAACTCTTTGTTTATGATGTTAAAATTGAGCAAGAAATGATTAAATATGGCTTTGACCATCAACCTTGAATGCTCTGCTTTCGAGATCTTGAATTATAATCCAAGGGATTTAACCATGTTCACTATATATTTATAAAAATTAATAAATTACAAAACTTCATCATTATTCTTGTAAACTATTCCTTTAACTTCATCCTTCAACTTGTCTACATTTGCTTTTAAAAGCATTTCAAAATTGGGCTTGTTTATCAGCTACCCGATAGAGGTTATCACATAAGTGACCCTAATATCTCTAACAAAACTTAAGGCCTCATTCTTATGGCCTGATAAATTTCCTATGAAAGTCTTAATTTATATATTTCAGTTAAGTTTACTATCCATTTTTTAATTACATAACTTAGGGCCTGTGAAACATCTTGGTTATACATTAGGTTTAGGTGATTGAAGATGCTAAATATGGCACATTGAACCATGAAATTTAGTTTCTTTTCAAAATATTTTAAATGGTGCTAGAGTTATAGGATCTTCACCCTCTTAGGCTGACTCTCTCCTCTAGACTCTCAAATATTCAAAATATTATGCATCCTTGTGGTTACATTCTAGATACTATCGATAATTTCCTCAAGCTCATGAATAACATGTCTCTAAAATAGCCTTTGTTTCAAATCCTCCTTAATATTATACATTTCCTTCACTGATTCTCTAGTTGAATCCACAAAAGAGAAAAAATTCTCTATATATTTTGTTGGGTCATTTGGATTATTTTTGGGCCTTTAGGCCAAGGGGAATAGGTTTTCCCATTGTTCAAACTCCATTTCCTCTCTTATTATTATTGTCACGACTTTCTTTTTCTTAACCCTATGAATTGTGGAACTATGCGTACAAAAAAGAGTAGATATTGTAGCTATTTATATGATGACCAAATCCTATCTCTCATATTTTCAATCTTGTATCTCTTTAACCAATCAGGGTAAAATAATTTCCCCTTTTTCTACAAATTAAATAGGGTATTCAGGGGTAGTGGATGGAATGATTATTGGATGAGGTGTTATTAATGGAGGTGTTGATGAAACACTTATTTGAATATGGAATTGGAGAGGTGGCTAGATAATCATTTTCCATCCTAATGCTTCCCTCTAAGGAGTGACTTCAACCACATATATAGTTAGGCCAAAGGTTTTTTAAGTAATTATTATGATTGATTGCATAGGTGTAGATTGTGGGAGTGGTATCTCTAATTGAGTTAAAGCTTTTGGGAGGACTAGTGGCCCTTTAGGATAAAAAATGGAAATTGAAACTAAATTCTTAAAATGGACTCTCTTCTTGGGATTCAGTATTTGGGTTGATGAATAATCAATTGAACTAAAAAATGGCAACCTAGGAATAATGGGAGGAAAATTAATACCTTTAAAAACCTTAAAATAAGAATACGGGGAAGAAGCTACCTATCATAATTTATTGGTCTGGTGCCCTAGCTATAGTTTATTCTCCATATAAGCTTCCTAAGATTATAGTTTTATCTCTTTCTAAATTTACTTGTAATTCATCTTAGGTTCTCTCTTCATTTAACTCATTTATGGAAACTTAATTTTTAATGTGTTTCATTCCTCTTCATTAATGGAATAATCCACTATGGATACTACATGTTCATGCTCTTCCTCTTTAAATTCCTCCTCAAGAGATCCTATTAGGACAAAAATACATGATGATGATCTTTCCTCCAGTTATTAAATATTGAAAGAGGTTGGGAAGAATCTTGATATCCTCTATTAAGTGGTTTTTAAGGAGAATGAGATGAATGGGAAGATGGAAATTAAGGATAAAAAATAGTAGGAACTTCTACTATAGGTGATGTTGAAGGAATGGAAGGTGAAACAATAGTGGTGGAAGAAAGAGTGGAGGAAAAATAAATTGGTATGCCAGGGAGTATTTGAAGATATGTCCCATTAATAATGGTGATGGATGGATAGGATATTATTTGAGGGACTTGAGGGGAAGTAAGAGGTGATGGAAGAGAAGAAAAGGAACTCTAAAAAAACTTGGGGAGGCTCACCTCAATAACTGTAGTGAGTGGACATAAAGGTGCCCAAGTGAATGTGTTTACTTGCATGTCTAGAGGAGGTGAATTCCTCTTAACTATAGTATTCATTCCCAAAGTTGTGGTATCAACTAGATGAGTGGAGGAAAAATTAGGACTATGAAGACATCTAATAATTTTGTTTATAATCTAGAGGTTTTCTACCCTTTAAAAATTGGACTTTCCCTCTTATAAATTGTAATTTTCTCTTATAGGAGAGGGATGTTGGTCCTATTGTGTTGGGGAATGAGTTTGTATTAGAGGAAATTTATGAATCTAGGATTATTTTACATACCTTAACATTTAACCTACCTACTCTTTGATGATCTCTAGGTCAAATTGAATGGCCTATGCAAATATTATTGATTTTTTCCCCTCATCTAAGTCCATACTTGTAAGTTATCTAATGTATTAAAAAAAATAACATCATGTTCATATTCCTAATAACCATATATAATGGTCACCTCTTTCTTCTCCTGAGGACCTGAAGATAGTTTTTTCTTTTTACATTGGGGTCCCATTCCCTGAATTGGGCCACCTTTAAATTATAATGGGATCTTACATTCCCCATCTAATTGAAATGTGCCCTCACTATAATATAAAGTTGAACTATTATTAGAGGGGTTTTATAGTAATAATATTTATGTTTAAGGCCAAACTCCTCATATATACTATTTTATAATTGGTGGGCCACCTCTTTTCCTATAAGCTTGTCTAGCATATGGTGTGGTAAAAATAAAGGGGGTGATATAGCTCCTTCAATCCTGATTATGGTACAATTTGGGTATTACTAGTAATATACCATATTATAGATTCTCATATGTAAGTTATCATATTTATTTGGAATCTTAGTATGATAAATGGCTTGGTAAACTTGAGGATAAATTTTCCTAAAAAATCCTTGTAATCCCATTTTTGAATCTATAAATAAAGATAAAAGAATAGTCCTCACAAATTCTATTGCCCCAATATTATATGGATGGTTCCCATAGTTCCTCATTAGTTTTTTGGACCATCCAAATGACTATATATAATAGGTAGGATATCATGTATGAATTTCAATATTCTAGCCTTTGTTTAGGTTTGAAAATCTATTCTTTTAATATGACACTTATAATCTCCCCTAGGGCAATAATTTTATCATATGTCAAGAGAATTTAAAAAAATGGGACCCATTACACCTATACATAAGTAATGATAACAAAAACATAAAATATGTTAAGAAGGGCCATGTATATTCTAATCTTAGCACTAAATTTGATGATATTATTGGCGGAAATGCCTCCCTTGGGTTTCAATCTCTAGACTTTCATTAGCCACTACTTTAACTTTTCCTCTATAGTGTTTGATCAAGCCATACATTGGTCAAAACTTGGTTATATGCAACCTCAAGTCTAGGAAGCCTAAGGCACCTCTAGAATGCCCTTATAGAAACATATTCAATTGCATTGTTTCCTTTCCTAAGATGTAAATAGTCCCCAAAACAAGTACCATTAAATAATAAATCATAAAATAAATTGATATATCGCATCACCTTTGGTTTCACATCAACCTAATGGAGTCCCATGATTTTGATTGGAACCAAGTCATAAATTTATTATTTATCCTCCTAAATAGATGATCTTATGGAAATTATGGTGCTATTGATTCTAATTCATTCTAGGTGGCTGATTAGTATGAAAAATTTAAATCTAAGGTACTTTTATCAAATATAATGTCTATTTATTTAATGTTTCTAGCATTGAAGTGTGCATAAGGAGCTCAAACATGTGATGTTCTTAGAGAATCCATTTTAAAAATATGGTATTATGTATTTCCCTTGAAAACTATTTGGATGCCATTGTAGGTTCATCAAAACAAAGCTAAGGCTTTTGTTCACTTGAGATCTTGGGATTACATTATTCAATTAATGGAGAAGTGACTTCCTTTTGATTAAATTTTGTAATATATTTAAAAATCATTCACTTTGAATGCTCAATTATTTTGACATTAATGTAAATAATATATTTTTTTTTGTTCCCATTTTTATTTAAATCTGCATATAAGCTTTAACAAGTTCTCTTTCTTACCAAATGGCCACTTTTTTTTGACTTTGAATGGCTAGTCACTTCTTTGAGATAGATGTCAATCCATCATTTACCAAACTCTACTTATATGTAAAAAATATTTATATGTACTTGGGACTTGCATATCTCTAATTATGACACATGTATTCTTCTCACTTACCCTAGTATTTAGACTTATTATTTTTCTTTTTATGTTATGTGAGCTACAAGTTAATGATATTGAGCTAGATGTCTTTGTTATTAGGGTTGTGGGAACTTGAAGACTTGGGGACATGGCTATTTAAACTTTTGAATTATGTAGTACTCTGGTAGGGATCTAGGTAATGTGTGGCATGCTCTTAAGGCTCAAATATATTATAAGATCTAGGGATGAAGGACCATTATCTTATTAACTTAGTGTTTCTCTTTTAAAAATAGAGGTTAAATAAAATTTTCCAACTATAAAATTCTCATAGCTTAGAACCTCAGGGCCATTAGACTATGGGGCCATGGGAGCATTAGACTTTACTTTACCTTCTAGGTTCTAATTTAATGGAATTATGCTAAGTGTCAAACCATCAAAACTCATAACCTTGGGTCCATTAGAATATGGGGCCATGGGGCCATTAGACTTAAATTTTTTTTGTAAATCAAACTTTGTCCTAGTTAACATGGTATTTCCATGTAGACATCATGTAGTATTTTGATAGTTGATAAGGTATGAAATTATTGTTAAATTGTGGTACATTCTGATTAATGTGATTGATCCATAAATTGACACTAAAAAATGTGCCAAAATGTTTACCAATGGATCCTTTTGTCAAAACACTCAATTTCCCAAAATACTCAAAGGAAACGAATCAAAGACTTTAAAAGCATGTTTTCAAGGTTGATCAAAAGTGGATTTGAAAATGGAATGAATTAAAAGTCAGTAACTCATTCATTAATCAATAAACTATTTGTAAACCTAAAGATTCTAATTCCCAATTAAAATTTCCATAATTAATCTAATATAAATTCAATAATAAACTACATCAATCAAATGTGGAAAAAGAATGCACAACAAAAAAGTACTCATTATAACCAAAATTGATAACAGAGTTCACCCACTTCTCAAGCTATGTCTCTAGGTTCACTTAAGACACAAACTGATCCATTTACATGAATTTTAAATACATGGAAAAAATATTACAATTGAATAATGGATCCTCTAAGACTACATAAAACTCAACAATAGACCTTCAAAAAGTCCTGGTACTCACAATCAAAGTTTCCACCTTCCTATCATGAAAGCAATCTTATGTTCCTAAAGTTATCTATCAAAAGTCTCTATTTAAGGATTTAAAAAGTGCCTCAAATGAACTCTAATCATGAAAACATACATATCATCATCAACATCTCAGAGTCTATAATAACTCTTTAGTTTACTTTGAAGTCTAAAAACACCTGTGGATGCCTCAAAATGGAGGCTAAATGCAAAATGGTCTATATGCCTAAGCTACCCAGTCTTCTAATTTCATGTTCAAGTACAATAACATGATTATTTATATAGTGTTTGGGCTCTAGGAATAGTGGCTAGGAACTTAACATTTTACTCGGGAGGTCAAGGGTTCAAATCCCTAATAAATCAAATCCGCTCTCCATGGTTTATCATAACATGTTTGTTTTTGTTTAATCCCACATTATAAGGATGATCGTCCACCTTTTAGGATTAATCCCACATTTATGGGAATGAAATATTCTTTAATCCTTTAATATGTTTTTCATCTCCAATGAATATGTGGCTTGGGCCACATAAATCTCCATGAACTTTGGGGCTTTACCTTAATTAGTTTCCAACATTAAATGGGTGACAAAACTTTGCTTTATCTTGGTGACACAAGATTCACTAGAAGCTTGGTGACTTGACACCTTATGATATCAAATATGAAGGAAAAAATACACCCAAATTTTTTACCTGACATGTTTCCATGTGTCACACCCAGATTGGGCCACTTTATTACTACATCATCATTTTTACCAGGTTTGACCATAACTTTTACTGGTCATAACTTGCACATATAAATTCCATTTTGGTCCATTAAAAATGCATTGGAAATATTTTGATGAGATATATGACATGAAACTAGTTCAAAAATGTTATATGATGATCAATTTTTATAGTTTGACTAGCTACATCAGGAGTAAACGAGCTCTATTTCTCGAGTTTCACATAGCATCAAAAATATCTTGACAAGATCTATGCAATTCTGGTGGTTTTAAGGCCATTTTAAATCATTAAAAAATGACCTTTAGATCAATTATAGTGTCATATATCTTTAAAAATTTAAATACTTAGGATTTTTGTGAGGACTAAAGGGCTTTGATTAACGTGATCCTGCCATTTGTCCAAATTTTAGAGCTCAAAAATTTGAAACACTTAGGCTTTAAGGGTCTGGGAGATTGAATAATTGGTAAATTTTTATGAATAATATCACAAATAAATGAAAATTAAAGAGACACTAGGACATGATATATTAACTCTGTTAGGCTAAAAATTATAAAGTGAATTTCTAATAAATATTATGAAAATAAAAGGTTTAAATTAATCATAATTGATGCCCAAGCTTTGATTTTCATAATTCATAATTCTCTAAATTTAGACATTGAGGACAACCTTATTCTTTTGCATATTAAAACCAACATCATAAATATCTGATGATTATAAGATCTTGAATAAGGATATTTAAACAATAGTGGGTCCCTATTTGAGTTTTGAAAATGGGGTGTGTGTGTTAAGGCACAACAAATGGTGAATCGATGGGGAAATACTTTTGATTATTTGAGAACCTAGACTTTTAGTAATGCATTATAACATAATTTCAGCTATATCAAGAAAGAAATTAGTAAACTAGTCCCTATAAAAAGACTATTCCTTACTAATGCAACATACTAACCCCTTTCATTCCTTGCATATAAATGTCTAATTTTATGATATTAATTTCCATTTGTTATGATATTTTTAACAAAATCCTGAATAAACATTGTAGGTTTCTTATCAATTTCAAATTATATAACCAAACAATAAGGGAAGCCTAGGCATTACTTTGATTTTAGTCAAGAATCCATAACCCTAATAGAGATACATATGATTCCACACTAAGCCTTACTCTACTACTAGCGAGGCATCCATATCTATGTTAGAGATTACTTGAATAACACTTCTTCCATAAGTTTCCCTAATTTTTTAAGTCCTCAAATATAAGAAAGGTTAGGAATCACCATTGGATTGGTGTATGCATAAGAAAACTTATTTTAATCAATGCATCCATGTCAGTGTGTATCCATTTAAATACTTATTATCTCTCATTCAAGATTCAGAATATAATAGTGAAATTTATATTTGAAAGTGAAAAGTCTTTCTAAAAATTTGTGTGAGTATATTAGAGTAAATCCCAAAGGTCTATTAAACTCATTCATTTGAATTAAAACTTAATTCAATCATAACACATACCTTAACCTTAAAATTTCAATCACTGCAAGTATAAATCCTAATGAATGCTAATTATGCTTCTTTTTATATCATCCCCCTTTTTTGGCAAGTCTTTCATGTCTTTATCAAAAGAAATTAGTTGGTATTTTCTACAATTTTAAGTAAAATAATATAAAAATCATAACAACTAATCTATCCAAAGAAAATGCAAAAATCATGAAATATAATCTAAGAAATTAGTAAATATTACTCTAGAAGGTAGGAAATATAATATAGAAAGAAAGAAATATAATCTACTCATACATCTACATCTCCACTTAAAATCATTCAGAAGCATCTCTAATTGGAGTAATCATGAAATAATATTTCAAAAAATGTCCATTGATTAGAAAAGGGAGATTGTTACCTTAGAGATCCTTGAATAAGAAGACATTATTACCTAAAATTTTAGATATTTGATATGGTCAGATCCACAAAGGAGTGAAATCATCATGATATCCCCTTTCTCATGCACTTTATCCCATAAAATCAATAGGTCTAAAACTATAAAAGCCTTGATTTTAGACCTTTTGTCAAACCACCTTTTGACAACGTCTCAGCATTAGATAAAGTTGTGCAAGGATTTCATTCATGCATCTTCCATATGAACTATATCAAGTAATCTAGATTATATTATTTTATTTCTCCCATGTAATCCTACATAAATTAATACATTGGTATTTTAAGAGTGATGATTAAAACTAGTTGTTTTCCATACACTAGCAGAAAAGGTGAAGCCTTGAGGGATGTCTTTTTATCTCTTCATATAGTGCAAACTTCAATAAAAAAATCCATTCTCTTCATTTATCCTATGTTGAATTTTTAATGACATTCATCAGGTTGTTATTTGTAGATTAAGAAACTCTATCCCCTTATGAATAGAAATTTGAAGAGAATTTAATGGTAATTTGATTGTTATAGGCCCACTTAGTAAATTTAGTATATTGAAAATATGGATCATTATCATAAAATAAATAGATTAGAGTGCCAAACCTAGTCAATATTCTCTCTTCAATAAATTTGATAACGTCCTATGATCTAGAACTCTTTGTGGCCATGACTTCTATCCATCTAGTGAAATAGTCAGTAGCTATTAGGATAAATGTATGTCTTGACAAAGAATTTAGATTGATAACTCCCACAAACTCAAGGATTTATTGAGCAAAAGGACATCCTTAAATTATTATTTTTAGTGACATGGTAGCATGTACTTCATTTAAAAAAAACATCAAGCATTCATGGTAGGTCATGACATGGTTATAAGCATATTTGATGATCGTAGGCCATTAGTATCTCATATTTAGAATTTTATGAGTTGTTGCATTACCTAAGAGATGTCCACTACTTAAATTTTGATGTATATTATCTATAATGTCTATGACTTCTTATTTTTAAACACATCATAGTTATTTCTATATAGAACTTCTATTTTTATCATATAATGAGCTGATTTGATCCTTAGGGATCACCTTTATTCTATATTTAGCTTAGGAGGGCATGTACATATAATTATGTAGTGGATGATTTAATCATAACATTCTCCACAAGCCATTGATTCTCATTTATTTATTCAATAAAAATGTGTGGATCAGTATCCACCATGAGCTAAATGATTCCTTAGGCTTACACCATTTTGGCTAGTTTGATTTTAATATCAAAATCCTATAGTTTATTCTATCTACTTATCTCTTCTTTCACCCAATTAATTATGGTCGAGCATGAGCTAGATAGTTAGGCCTATAATAATGGAATATACCCTATTCCTTAAAATGTAATGCTTGAACTTCTTCATAGCTTTGATTAGTGCATATATATGTTTATCTATCTTTGAAAAATTCAATTATGCATTCTTAAGGTTAGTGATCATGAAAGTAATTATAATTTCATTATCATTTACCTTTTTCATGAGTATAGTTGTTGTAGTGTGTTCTAAGGTGAATAATTAAAGGTAAAATCCTTAGTGAAGTCCAAGATAATCAAAACTAGAGCTTCAGAAATGGTAATTTTGATATCTTAAAAATCCTTCTTAGCTTTTGTTGTCCATTTTATCTTGGAATCTTGGTTGAACATGGAATTCAACATCTTAACAATATTTACAAATCTAGAAATGAATTGCCTTATAAAATTTACCTTCCCAAATAAAGACTTTAGCTCTTTCTTGATATTAGGAAGTGTCAACTTGGAAATGAACTAGATTTATTTTGGGTCAATAGAAATTCCATATTTTTTGATTGCATGGCCTAACAACTTTCCTTTAATAACTCTAAATATGCTCTTCTTTGGATTGAGTAATACTCCATATATTCTACATCTGTCAAATACTTTATATATGTGATATACATGATTAGCTCTATCCTTTGAAAATAATTTCAGGTCATCTATTTAAATGATGATGCACTTTCCAACAAGTCCTTGAAAGGAAAATTCCATATCTTGTTGGATTGTTACTCTTGTATTTATTAGGCCAAAATGCATACTTTTGTATGAAAAATTTCCCCATTTGGTGGTGAATGCAATATTCATTATATATTATAATCCCACTAACACTTGATTATAACCTAATAATACATCCAAGAAGGACATCATCTTACACCCACTCACCATTTGAATTACCTCATCAAAATAGGGCATAGTATAATTACCCTTTCTTGATGTTCAATTCATATTTTTGAAATTAACACATAGCTTGATTTCAAAAATCTTCTTCCTAACTAGTACCAAGTTGGCTACCCAAGTATAATGCCTGATTGGAAAGATAATATTGTCATAAAATAAATTCTATAATTCTATCTAGATGATAGGTTTCATAATTTGATTTATTGGCCTCTATCATTGCCCAAAATGCCTATATTATGGCTTCAATGGGATGGTGTGTGTGATGACCCTAGGGTTGAAGAATTTTAGATTTTCATACATATAGGTGATCACATCTTCTATATTATGTCAATAGACTCTTCAAAAAAAAAAATCTCACTTATAGTGAAACTAAGGCCAACATTTACATATTAGGAATGTTGGTCAGTGCCTATATTTTCTTTGATAAAATCAAGCTTAGTAACTTTAGGTTGTATTTATTTTTATGTTTGTGTATCTACATAAAAATACCAATCTAAGGAAACCATCCCCATGTTAATAAAATTATCTTTCAGATGTAAGATTCCATCTTATCCTAGGTCTTCCAAATGTATGGGTTTAATGTTTTTTTATGATATTATCTGGGACTCAAAGGCCACAAAAATGCTCATAAATTATATAATATGTTAATCATCCTTAAATACCTTTAAGTTATTCATGTTTTAAGAAACTAAGGGGAAAAGAAAGGAACTAGATCCATATAAAATTTATAGATCTTGTATTCTTAGAGTGGTGTCATATTGGTGGTAGCTTAATCTACTAGTGAATCTACAGTCTAATTTTCTTCTCTTGGGATGGCCCTAATTTTGAATGCTTCAAAGGATTCAATAAGATACCATGATTAGTGTTTATGATTTTTCAAGTAAATGAGTTTTCATTGATATTTATTCTTGATCTATTTGATGACCATATTTGAATTACAAAATGTTTGTAATTGCTTCATATTTTTTAGTGCAAACTATAAACTAGGGATTAGATCTTTGTACTTAGCTTGATTGTTTGTGCAAGGAAATTGCAACCTATATGCATCTAGATATTGTTTCCCATCTGGGTAATTCAGGGATATGACAATACTTGAACCTTTATTTTATTTGGATCCATCAAAATGGAGAGTCTATGACTTTGAAGGACCTTTAAATTCTTATTTATGAGGTTCTTTCTTAGTAGTGAATGTGTACACACCTACATGTGAGGATGAAAAGTTTACCTTATCATTCTTGGAATTTTATTATATGATCAATTACTTCATTTTTGGTTCTTAGTTTACTCATATATATTCATCTACTCCTTTTTAGGGCAGCCACATATATGGTAAATTTGTAGCCATATGTCCACTTAATGTCTTTGACCAATCCCAACTTAGCAGTTAGTTATAGGATTAAGGAATGTTAATGACCAATATAAATGTGTATTATTATACACATCGGTTGGATAATAGTTATATGTGTACATTTTTCAACACCTTAACACATGAGATAGAGTACTTTTCTAGTTGTCGGATAACCCTTTTAGGTTTCTTGGGTGTAAAACCTAATTTATTGCATACAATTATAGGCATTGCATTGGGTGAGGCTATTAAGTCAATCAAAAATTTATGTAAATTATTTATGAACACTTTGACTATCAAAATAAACTATGGTACCTCATTTTTATCTTTATAAATGACCATATTTGCATGTGTAGCCTTCAATTTGTCTACGGAAGATATTTTAGTCAAGGTTTTAAGAAATAAATTTCTCTATTTGATTATTTGTGCTAGCGTGTGAAGACTAATATTATCATTGATATTATTCATGTATTAAATAATATTGTATCCTCATTTTCTCTAAGGTTCTATACTCTTCAACTGATCATTCTCATTTAGAGGAGGTAGATTATTGTTAGCCTTGGGATCTAAAGGAGCAGTATCACTATTGTTTGGAGGTGTTGAATTGGTAGTGGCCTAATTATTCCTCATATTTTAATTTATCCTCTAAAAATATTGAAAAGCATGGATTTCATTCTTTAGGATCATTTTAATCTAGCACTAAGAATAGGAAATCATAGGTCTCAAAGACCATTTTCATATTAGGATGTCTTATAGTGACAGAGGAAGATGGATTTAACATACTTATAAAGTTTTCATATCTATCCATCTCTTTCTAGAAGATCTCAAATGTAATATAGAATTTTATGTAGTTATGCTATGTTATATTGTGGACTCGACACCAATTGGGTAATGTTTCTTCCAAGATGTTTATTTTTGTTATCTTGTTAGGTAATTATTTCTCTATATTATTTTTGGGCCTATTATACCTTTGGAGACCAAATCCTTGGTTATTATTCTATCCAATAGTGTTCCCTATGCACTTATGCATTCTCAATAATTTTTTGATTAGTTTATATATAATTCACTAGATGGGATCCAATTCTACTTTTGTGAGTAAGGAGCAATACCCTGTGTAATTTCAACATTGACTAGTATCAAGCACTGACTCTAGTTTTCCTAGTTAGATTCAAACACATAATTGTTTAGGAAGCTAACATGTTAATTAGGTGAAGCATGAGATAAATTAAATTAGTTATACAATTGGTTTTGATTTTGGGCCATAACATTATGATTATCATTTAGAATCAAGTTGAGGGTTGGAAAAACATGAACAAGATTGAGTATTTGTAACTAAGTATTCAATTTACTGTCAATATTAGTGGCTTTAGTGTAATCCAAAGATAGTGAGGTAATATGGGACACCATATAGAGTAAGATAAATTTCATAGAATATAGATAGTTCTTTTACATCTCAAGGGCTAAGGCCTCAATGGGTTTATAGGCATGTGCAAGTCATTTGTACATCTTGTGGAGTCTAGCATTAAAGGATATAATTAGTTCATTATATTCTCTCCACATGATCTCAAAATTTTAATATACATAACTTGGGATGGTGACACACCCAAAATATTCCATAAATTTATTTTGACATTTAGTCCAAGATGTAATTAAATCATCTAGGACATTAAGGAACTAGTCATAGGAAACATGTTATAGTGTAAAAAGAAAGAGACTACAGGTCATGTCTTAGTGGGTTACATTTAGTATCCCTAGGGTAACATTTTAAACCTTTATGTGTTCTTCATTGGTCCTTACTCTCAAGGGAGAAAATGAAGGAAGATATTTTTTAGGGTTTTTAGTTAGATCATGCACATCCCTAGGGATGACAATAAGAGAACTAGATAACCAAGCATGGGACATAACACGTAAAGGAAAAAGGTCATCTATTTGGGGAATATGATTGATACAAGGATCTTCTCAAGAAACCTTTAGCTAACCTAACTTTTCTATGGATTTATAAAGGTTGGTGTATTAAGTTAGTACTAGAGGTGGACCTTGTTAATCTTCTGTGTGTATCTAATGCAACTCAAGTGATATTTTCAAAGACATGAAAGGGCCCTCCTTCTAGTGAAAGATAAATTCCTATTTATTTTTGTTTTATGCACACTATATAATATTATGAGGAATATTATAATGTTTTAGGTTCAGTGAACAAGGATTCACTCCAAGGCATGAGTTGTGGGGTTTTGGATTTTATAAACAACCTAGTGGTGGAATAATAGTAAGTAGATAAATTGTTTACCTCAGAGGGTTCACATTGAGTGTGTTTAAATATAATTTATATGGGTGGATTTATTATGAGTCTAACCTAATGTGGGTAGGATCCACAATAAACTAAAAAAAGAGAGAAGGGTAGAGTAAAAAAGAAGTTTTATGAATTAGACAAGATGAAGCCCTTCTAAGTTGGGTCTTGACCCAAAGGTTAGACAAAAAATAAATGAAATAATGATGGATACAATATAATATTATCATATAGACAATAAAACATGTTACTATCCAAATAAAATATAAATACAATAAAATTTACCATATGTAATCAAAGGTTGCTATGTTTGTTAGATTACAATTGCACATCTACAAAGGGAGATTATGATCACTACACAAAAGCATGTTACTACACAATATGAATAAATATATGAAAATAATACTAATACATAACCAAAAGACTAATAAACTAGTTTGATGGAACTTCTTACAATATTCATAAGTTTTTATAAGAATTAGATTTGCACATCAAGACCAATTATAAAACTCTCCTTATATTTTAATATTATCTTAAAAGCCAAAATTCTCCTCCTTTTGGAATCAAGAGGATATAAATATTTATAAATTATGGAGGGTTTATCTCATCCTCTAATCAAATTATAAATTTACATCTATAAAATTAGAATTGGTTGTTAAAAATCATATTGAGCATGCATGTACAAAAGTGTTGACATAAAATATAATTCTTCAACTTATATATATATATATATATATATATATATATATCTGTGTGTGTGTGTGTGTGTGTGTGTGTGTGTGCGCCACATAAATTTGGAACCATCAGGTCCATTGTAATTTGAACATGAAAATAAATATTTATATTTAGGATGGTGCTAATGGGGTGTCATTAGAAGAGGAAAATAGTTGAGTGACTACTGTAAAAACTAATGTGGCCATTATAGTTCCTTGGGGAATTAAAATCGGTCTTATTAGAATATGTATGACTAAATATCTAGAAAATTAGAGACCTTGTGATGACATGGAAACACTTATATTTGTTCGTATACTTGATACTAACCCTAAATATCCTTCTTTAGCTTTAAGTTCTTCAAATAATTCATGTGATTTTTCAAAATCTTTGTTTATGATGTCAAAATTTAGTAGATTATGCTTAAATATTTTGATGGCTTGAACCATCAACCTTAAATTCTCTATTTTTCATCTCTTTAATTCTTATCCAAGGGTTTCAGCCTCTGTCACTCTATCTTTGGAAAAATTAATAAGTTAAAAAACTTCATCATTAGTCTTGTAAAATGTTCCTTCAACTTTTCCTTTAATCTGTCTATAGTCACTTTCATAAGTATTTCAAAATTGGGCTTATTTACTAACCCGATAGAGGTTATCACATTAGTGACCCTTATATATCTAAAAAATTTAAGGCCTCATTATCATGGTGTAGAAAATGTCCTATCAAATTCTTCATTTATGTGTGCACATTAAGGGAACCATCTCTTTTTTTAATTACATAACTTAGGGCCTATAAAGCATATTCACTAGACATCATATTTAGGTTATTGAATGCACTACTTATAGCATATTAGACCATGAAATTTATTTTAGTTATAAACTATTTTAACTGGTGCTAGAGTTATAACACCCTCACCCTCTTAGACAGATTCTCTCCTCTAGAGACTTGAATATTGTGAACAAGGAATACGTAGAGGGGAGGTTAGTCTTGTTTTAGTCTAATAAATAAAAATTAAATAAACACACAAAAATTCTAACACCTCTAGCCTAGACACTAGGGAAAGCATAATTTATAAGAATACATATGAAAACATAACTAAAACATAGAAGAAAACACTCTTTTACCTTCCTTAGAGCTTCAAATGGCTTTTTGAAGTGGCTTGATTCCTTTTTGCATCAATACATCTTCATAAATGGAGCTTTGTTGGCTTCACATTTCCTTGGCACATTGGATTTGATTACATGTCATAAGATTTAAGCACAGTAACACTACTTTCAAGGAATTTAGGCATTATAACACTACACCAAGAGAACTTGTTGAAGATATTTGTGCATAATAACTTTGTACCAAAATAGCTTAGAAATCAATAGGCATGGCCTTGTATTTATAGCATCAAGAATTAAATCTCACAAAAGGTAAGGTTCATTTTAAACATGGAATGGGTTCAAACTAACCCTAGGTGAGTTGAGACTAACTTTAGTTGAGTTAAAATTTGTCATGTAATTATGATTTTTAATTAATAATCATGGCTCTCAAATTAGATATTTTGGGATATTTTGGAAGAGCTTGATAACTCATAAAGGTAATGATCAAAAGGTTTGATATTTTGATTTTTAGAATTTTTATTTTTAGATATTCATTAATTTTAAATGGATAATTCAACTAAGCATTTACTCTTTTTTAATTAGATGATTGATTTTGATTAGCATTTTAGCTCTTTCAATATTTGATCAAGTGCTTTGCTTAATGGGTCCATAAGACAAATTGATAGTTGTTATGTTGGAAGGTGATTAGGGATGAATCCATGAGAGGTTATTATTACATATGAGCTAGTATCCCAAATAGGAATGGCTCAACACAATTATGAGCATTGATGAATGATGCATAACTAAAATTGGGATTTTTAGTGATTCCTAGGATTAATTTGTAATGTTTGGTAATAATTAGTCTTAAACTTAATCAAAATCCATTTGTGGCCAACATTTTATGTTCAAAGTTTTCCCCTATTTGGGAAGGCATTACAAGATATAGGCACAACAACATCTTCTCAAAGAATGAAAATATCTTGTATGCCTAATACCCTAAATAATGATGGATGAGGTCTGGATTCCCCCTCAAGGGAGTAGTCAGCAAAGATGGTCAGTGATTAGTCTCTCAAAAGAAGGAAAATAATGGAACCAAAAGGTAAAAGGGATGGAAAACACTGATTTACCCACATGTGATTATAATTAGTGGCACAATGTGATGCCCTAGTTGGGAAGATAAAAAGGATGATTTTCCCAAAGGCAGTTATAATCATCACCATGACAAGGCAAAAAGATAATGATTTTCACAAAGATGTTTATAATCATTAAAAGGAAAATAATGATTTGCCTACAAGTGGTTATAATCATTGATAGGATGAAAATATGCCCTAGTTGAGTGGATAGAGATAATGATTTGCCCAAAAGATGTTATAATCACTAAAAGGAAAATAATCATTTTCCCAAAGGTAATTAGAATTATTGGTAAGATGAAAACATGCACCAATTGAGAAGATAGAGATAATGAATTGACCAAAAGCAATTATAATCATTAACACAATGACATAAAAAGATAATGATTTGCCTAAAGGTGGTTATAATCATTGTCATGGTATTTTGAACTGAAACACAATGATTTACCCAAAGTTTATTAGAATAATTGGCATTGAAGGTTGGATAATATGGTAGTGGAAAATGGGTCTTAAAAACTAAATCTATACTCATAAAGCAAGAGTAAGCTAGTATAGAGGATAAATATAAATTTGGGAAACCTCCTAGTATGGAGATTCACATCCTAACTAGCAAGGCTTAAAATTATTTAGTGATTTAATTACTCTATATATGGTAAATGATTAGGATAGATCAATAATTTTTTAGGTAGCCATGGAGAAGTACCACAGTCACATTAATTATAGTATTTCCTAAGCTAATTTTTGTTATATCAAATAATGGTAGGAACCATGATATCTTAGATGAAAAATGCATAAATAATAACGTGTGATCCAATAAACACTTGAAAAAAATGAACCAATGATAAAAACCATGATGACAATGTTGATGGATGAATATGGAGGGACTTAAGTATAGTGCACAAAGAATCACCCAGTGGATGCAGTTTTACTAAGTCAAGGCACAAAAAGGAAATAAAATAATCAAACAAATAAAAACATAATAAAACACCAAGAAACAAAAAATAAAGATAGAACAAAACAAAAAAATGAGAACAAAAATTAAACAAATACAAACAATGGTTAATCGTAATGTTAGCACAAATAGAATTTAAATAAAAATAAAATAAGGTTTACCCTAGGCTATAAGATAACAAGGACATACACAAGAATATAGACATTGCCCCTAGGATATAGGAGATAATGATATGAACAAACAAAAATGGGGGAAAATAAAAGAAAAGGAATGGGTAGCCAAGTTGACTCCATATGAACTAGGCAAGAGGATGATGCCTACATAGTTTCATGGATGCAAGATCCAACATAAACTTTAGGCCAAATGTAGTTCTCCCAAGATATGGAATAAAATAAAATGATGATAATAAAAACATGATTGATGTTGTAGAGGAAACATGGGAATGGGATTTAAAAATGGAAAGATCATGTAAATGATTGCTCATAAAATGGTGAGAGCGTAAGGCTTAGGAAAAATAAGGATGGGGAAACTAAATGACAAGTGGTTTATTGTGAAATATCTAGGGTTATCAGAATCCTTAAGGTAAAGAAGTGGTTGAAAAGAAATGATTTTTATGACTTTTAATATCTTTTAAAAATATTTTTGAAATTTTCTAAGCATCTTAACTTAATCTATATTGATTAGAAACTAAATGACCCAAATCAAAAAATGATGAGAGAGTTCAAAATTAAAATTGCTCATAAAATGGTGAGAGTGTTTAAACTTAAAATTTATCACCAAATGGTGAGATCATTTAAACTTAAAATTTCTCACAAAATGATGAGAGTGTGGTAAAGGGTGACTAAGTTGACCTGAACGTAAATCAAGTATTGCCTACATAGTCCTAGGATGGGACCTAAAGTCACTGTAGTTCCACCTTATAGCGGAGGAAGTTGACAAGGTAGAAACAAGTTCTTAAATTAGGCAAATGGCATAGTATGACATAGGAATGGCAAGTTGGGATTTCAAGGCATGATAAATGTGTTGTTCTTAATTTGCCCATAACTAGTTATAATTAGGAAATAATGACATAGGTTGATGATAATAATTTGCCCAAATGAAATTATAATTAATAGCATAGATTAGTATACTTATTTACCTAAAGATAGTTATAATTAACAACACTTAGAATAAAATATAACAATAAATTAAGGATGAAACTTCAAAACCATTATCATATTGGTCCAATATTTTACCTCTATCTATAATACTAAATCAAATGTTGGAATTTGATTTTAATCCTCTCATTGAAGGTTTAAGGGTTAGGAAGGAGGGTACAAAAAAATTTGGTTGACATGGAAGGTATGGTAAAATAGTATATGGTATGGTACAAAGAAGTTCATAATATCTTACAACATAAGTGGACCTCATAGAAAATACTTCAAGTCTCTCAAGAAAAGTAACACTTGATGTGTATAATGTTCATTGAATCGTATAATTCAATCCCATTTGGTGTAGTGATATTTTATTCTTAGGATCCATAATTTACAACAATGATATATGGGCCTATCCAATTGGGTTTGAAATTTCCTTTCTTCTTCTTCTTAGCCATGGTTTTCTTTGAGAACAAGATCCCCAAGTTTGAAATCTCTATGTTTGACCCATTAATTATAGTTTCCATAGAGTCTATTATGTTATGCTTGAAGGTTTTTGATAGTAGCCATGCATTTATCATCAAGTAACTATAGCTCTTGAAGGTGTGCTACTCAATAATCTTCATCATCCCGAATAGGTTTTGATGAGATTCATAAAGAAAGTAACTCGACCTCAATGGGAAGAATGGCCTTAGTGCCATAAAATAGGGAATATGGAGTGGCTTCTATTATTGATAGATAATTAATGTGATATTCATAGAGGGTGCAAGATATCTAGAGGTGCCAATCATAGCCAACATCATTGATAATAATTTTAAGGATGTTTAAATGCTTTTATCAAATGCTTTGGCTTGGTCATTACCTTATGGGTAATATTCGGTAGAAAAATGTTGAGTAATATTATAATTAGGATAAATCATTTTAACATACTTATTTTTGAATGATACACCATTATTAGATATAATATCAGATGGGATACCTTAGTGGTAGATGAGATGATTAAATATGAATTTATAAATTTATTTTCCAGTCACGTGAGGGGTATATCTTCAACTCACTTAGTAAAATATTTGGTAGTGGTAAGTATGTGTTTATGGTCATTAAATGAGGTAGGGTTAATATTCCCAATGAGATATAGGCCCCATGTAGTAAATGCCCATGGTGTAAGCATTGGTTTTAGGGTTTTGGCTAGGGTATGAATCAGATTGGCATGTTTTTGACACTTGTCATACTTTTTAACATATGAATTTGAATCTACATACATATTTGGCCAATAATTCCTGCTATGTAGGATATTTTTAGATATAACATCCCCACTAATATGGGATCTACATGTAATAAAAAATGCATCAAGTCTATAAATCAAAGTTTGGCTCTGTGAAGATAGAGCATACCTACACTTCCGATTGGGAATAAATTAGACCTAATTAGTGGATCACTTTTCATAATAAACCATGATAGGAAGGGTTTCAAAGCTTATATTATAACATAATCATGAAATAACCCTAAAAGAGTCATAGGTTTAATGTTCACTCTATATGTAATAACAATAAATTAAATCTAATCTAGTGCACACTAAAGCTTATGGTACAACATGAGGGGTTAGTAAAGAAATCAAAAAATTTATAAGAGAATATATATTAAGATAAGTATGAATAAGAACCTAATACATAGAATATGTAGAGTAATATTATTTGAGTCAATACTTATGCTACTTCTATCGACTAAAGAGAGGAGAACAAAGTTAAAATATACTTACCTGAATGAAACCTATTGAGACTCAATCTCTCCCTTATCCAAAGGGGATTTTTAAGAGGTTATTGTGGTTTATAAGGATAACTAAGAAAGACAAAAGCATCTAAGACTTATCCATAAGACTAGATTATCCAAGTAGTAACCCTAAGATAAGACTCCTCAAGTAGAATGGTGGAAGAACATATTGTAAAGAATCATGAGTGAATAATTACTCTTGATTGAATATTGAAATAATGATGAAATGATCTTTTATTTATAGGTGTATTTCACCCTAAATCATTTTTAATATGTCATCTATATGTGGTCGACCTAATCGACCTTGTATGTTTTTGAGAGATAAATCACTAGGTCTCGAGTTAGGTCAGCCAAAGGGCTAATGAAACTCTAAGTGAAAAATACCCTAAACTATATAGGGTTGACCTAGTTGACCATTTATATTAATTAGAATCTAAAAATTGTATAGGGTTGACCCAATCAACCTAGTATAGTCAACTAGTGAATGGGGATCAAGGTAAGGAAAAGACGGATGAAAAGAGGAAAAATACTAGAGGAGTGTGCAAGGAGGAGTACTATCTTAGGTAATGGTTTTTATGAGATGGTTGGATTGATAATAATGTGGTAATAAGGTAAATAATCCTATGAAGCACCAAATGTCTACCCACCCCTTTATCAATGTACCCATTAGGGTGTGCATTTAGAGAGATTGAGTCTCGATGGGTTCTTGCAAGATTTAAAGCATCAATATTTAGTAAAAGTTGAAAATATTATGTGTATACATATTCCCCACTCTAAGCTCATCATGTGTCATTAAGATGTAATAGGGGATGGTACTTTGAGAAAGAACAAAAGGACACATAATGTTGAGGCTAAAAAAATTTGTAGTAATTTAAAGAAAAAATAATTGAAAGTAAATGACTAAAAACTAAATGTGATACATACCTTAACTTACCTTTATCATGGGATGGTTATCTATTGTATTGTTAGTTGTGGTTGTGTAATACATAGAGACTACTTTTGACAAACCCAAGAATACAAAACTAAAGAGCAAAAACAAACAAATGCAAGAAAAGACAAGATAGTTGGTGTTATGAATATGAGATGTACTTGGGAATTTGGCAAGCTGGGGTGATAGGTGCTATGTTAGACCAAATGACCAAGTCAAAAAAAATATTAAATTGGATAACTAAAAAGCTAAGGCTAATAAAGATTAAAAAAACTCAAACAAGTTATCCTCAAGTAAGAAAGACAAACTGACCAAGTCAAACCAATGATACACGTCAAACAAGTTGGTAATCAAAATAAATCAATGGTAAAAGAAGAAATAAAATGGTAAAAAAACATTGATGAGTGAGGAGTAACAATTTGTATCTCACTCAATAATGTAAAAATATACATAAAAGGGAAAACAACATTTATGAGTGAGAAGTAACAAACCAACCTCACTCAACAATGGAAAAATGGTACAAACTCAGGTGTCCATAATAGTAAGACAATAAAACAAATGATACCTAGTAAAAGTAAAGTAAAACAATTTTAGAAATTTAAATCATGGTGAAAAAAAAGTAATCCACAATTAATCAAACATGTTGTTTCACTCTAAGGATAGGTAGAATTAAAAGAAAGTAGTGCTAGCATGTTTTTAAAAGGTGAAAAAGAAGGAATTAAACAAGGAAAAATAGGGTTGGAATCATAATTTATCTATAAATGGGGGAAATAAAATGGGTAGAGGGGAGAATGAAGGAAAAACCAAGGTAGAGGAACTCTTTATTGAAGTCAAGACACTCAAATTAGGTTTGTCAAAATAAGAAGAATTTTGACCTTAAGGACTCTGAAGAACTCTTAGCTACACATGTCTTAGGTAAATAAATGAATTATATAGATCATACCATGAAGGTTATATTCATTAAAATTGAAATAGACCTACCTCTCCATAATGTGTTCCCTATCATTTAGGACCCCATATGGAGCCCTCAGTCTACTATGAAGATTGGCTACTTGTATGAAAAAGTAGGTAGTACCATAGAGTTTTTTTAATTCCCCTATTCCAATCTACTAGCCTACCACACCCTAATGGACATCGACTCTATATGTGTCTAACTATGGAGTTTGAGCTTTGATTAGATATAGAAGATGTGCTTTGAAATAATGTCTTTTGGTTTGAGTTGACTTTTGAGATTTATATGTTGCCTTTTAGATATCATTGCCTTTGGATTCAAATGATTTGGCTTTTAACTTTCTTGATGGATTTTTCTGTTCCTCCTCCATAAAAATTTGGAAAACCAAACATGGGTGCTAAAGATGACTTTCATTTGAATACTTGGGACAAATTTGTTAAGAGAGATAACTTCAAAAAACATGAGGTCTAAGAGTCTCATAAATCTAGGTGAAATAAAAGTGTTATCTTGACTTTGACCTTGTTTTGTCCAATTTGGAGTGAAAGGAAAGGGTAAATCAAGAAGAATGACATATGGAACAATTTGAATTACTTCAAATTGTAAAAAAAGTGACAAAAGGCAAAAAAGGATACAATGAAAGTAAAGTATGATTCCTTATCATAAGAATGAGGGAAATGGAGTAAAAACATGCCAACATAGATTATTGTTCAAATTCTATCTAACAAAAGAAAAAAAAAGCTAAAGTTGAGAATAAGGATCATATAAATACATGAAAAGATGTTAATTTTATAAGAAGAGACACATCTTATCCATGGTCTTATGCTGCAACTTCATAAAAAGAGAAACCCAAGGGGAATGAATAAGTAAATGAAAGATACATTAAGATAATTAAAAAGATGGTAATTTTGTGAGAAATGTTGGGTCTTATCAATGGCCTTATGCAGCAACTCACAAAAAAAACCCAAGTGTGTGTCAAAAAGAGAAAAATAAAGAAGACTATGGTACATAAAGAAACCAAAATACCAAAAGGGAAGACTAAAGGTTTGTGAAAGGAAGGAACTTGCTACAGAGAGAGAGACCCATGTAAGTAACCTACAAAAAGAGTGTTAGATGGATGTATATAGAAAGCATGAAAAGAAGGAAATGTTTAGGCAAAGTAATTTTTAAAGAATTGTGTATTGGTGAGCTCTTTAAAAACATGGCCTTCATTAGTTTGAAGATGTTAGGTGCTTAGACCAAGAATATCTTTGGCTAAATATGGGCCCCACCATTTTTGGGTGTATTGACCTTATTTATCATGGATTTAGTCTAATTTAAGGTCAAGATCACCAACATTAAATGTGTAGATTTTAACACATTATGTTGTAAGGTGGAAAGATGGCATTCATCAAGTAGATCAAGGGAATGATGACAAGATTCACCTAATTCTTCATTAGGTATTAATACCATGAAGAGATATATGAAGAGAGGGAAACTCAACTTTTAAAGGAAGAACTAACTTAGAACCATAGACTAGCAAGAATGGAGTTTCCCCAGTAGCAGTATGTATGCTAGTTTGATAGGCCCAAAGTGTAGGGTAAAGATGAAGATACCAATCTAGGTGGGTTTCATGAATTGTCTTTTCAATAATTTTGTTGAGAATTTTATTGGTGGCCTTAGCTTGGCCATTACATTATGGATGATAAGGCATGGAAAATTTGTGATTGATCTTGAATTTGTTGCAATATTATTTAAGATGTTTATTTTTGAAATTAACACCATTATCTAAAATGATGGTATAGGGAACACCAAAGTGGCAAATTATTTTATTAAGAATAAATTTTGAAATGATAGGACTAGTGATGCTAACAAGGGGAATGGCTTCTACCCACTTGGTAAAATATTTGATAGTAGTGATGATAAAGAAATGCCCATCTTGGGAGTGAGGTATTTTTCCAATGAGATCGAATCTTCATGTGGAAAATGGTAAAGGAGATTCAATATTTTTAAGTTTGATTAGTGGTGAATGGATTAGATCAACATGAAGCTAATAAGGTTTTTTGCATATTTGATTGCATCATTTTCAAGAGTAGGCCAAAATTAACCCATACATAGGAATTTGTATGTTGTAGCATGTCCTCTAGAGTGGCCACTGTAAATGCCCCCATGTGCTTGTTCAAGAAGAGGAATAACTTTATCTTTCATAACACAATGGATTAAGGTACCTTCAAAATTGGGATAATAAAGGATGTTTCATCGAAATACATACTTGAAAGATTTTTTATAAATATGTGTCTTTTCACGAGAGTCTAAATTAGGAGGATAAGTTTGTTATTCCAAGAATTGAATGATGTCTTAGTACCACAAGCTTTGTTTAATGGTAACAACCTTGATATGATAAATAAGTGAATCTAGTGGTTGAGTAGAGAATGGAGATTTTATTATTTGTATAAGAAAATTAAGATCGAATAGGACTTGGTGTGGATGAAATAGAGATGTTGAAGAGGCAAGAGAATCAACAATGTAATTTTGATCTCTACGAATAGGCCCAATAATGAAAGAGATGAAATCCTTAGCAAAAGTGGTTACAATTTGATGATATTTGATAAATTTATCTCTTTTACATTGATAATCACCACTAACTTGATGACAAATAAGTTGAGAACTACCTAAAGCATGAAGGTATTAAATGTATAAATCAATAGAAAGTCACATGCCTAAGATAAGAGATTCATATTCAACCATATTGTTGGTGACATCAAAGGTGAAGTGAAAAGATAAAGGAATGATCTTTCCAAGAGGGCTTGTGAGAATGCAACTTGCCCCAACTCCTTGAAAGAATTTAACACCATCAAAGTGAAGGGTCCAAGTATCCTCATGAAAGTCAATATTAATTTTAGGAAACTCCTTGATAACTACTTTTGGTTTAGTAGTACCAAAGGGAGTAGTGGATTCATAAAGTTTATTGGCTTCAAGATTGACAGTAAAGCTATGAAAACAATCTTTAAGAGAAATAAACTGATTAAGAACTTTGATGTAAAGGATATTATCATCTAGAAGATTATCTTGAAGAGAAGAAGTAGCTAGTATAAGAGCTATGATAAGTTGATCAGCTATGCTTTTCCCTTTGATAACTTTTTGTGTGATGATACACATAGATTAAATTTCATAATGAGGACCATCTATTTACCAATTTTATCTCTAGGAATAAATGCTTTAGAGAAGAAATGATGAAGGGGGTCAGAATGAACAATGACATAAGTAGTTTGGTAAAGCATGTAGTGGCAAAGATTTTTAGCTACAAAATAGATGGTAAGGCATTCATGCTCAACTTTGGTATACCATGCCTCATAATCGATGAGGTCTCAGATAATGTAGTACATAACATGCTCTCTTCCTGTATCATCTTATTGGGAAATCATTGCCCCAATTGAAATAGGTGTAGAAGAAGTATATATAATCAAAGGTTTATCATTGGAAGGAGGATGAAGTGAAGGTGGATAAAGCAATGACTTTTTCATATTATCAAACTCTTTTTGACATAGATCCATCCATTCTAAATTAGTAACTTTCTTGAGAAGTGAATTGATAGAGTGAATTCAATATGCTATTTTGGGGACGAATTATCTAATTACCCCAAGTTTGCCTAAATAAGTATGGATATCAAGAATAGAATGAGGAATGGGCATGTTGATGATAGCACTATTTTTTTCTAGGTCAACATCAATATCATAAAGAGATACTAGGAATCCTAACAATTTTCTAGATGTGACTCCAAAGACACATTTTAAGGGATTAATTCCAACTTTATATTTAAAGAGATAGTCGAAGATGATAGCAAGCTAAAAAAGATGATTCTTATGATGTTTAGATTTAGGAATGAGATCATCCACATGGTTTAAAAAAATTTATGGATAAGATCATGAAATATGTGAGTCATTGCTTGTTGGTAAGTGGCTCTAACATTCTTAAGACCAAAGGGTATTTTAACATAGTAATAGGTACCCCATTCTATGATGAAAGTAGTCTTATGTTGGTCATTTGGGGCAATGTGAATCTTATTATATTATGATAATCCATCCATAAGAGATAACATTTCATAACAAATCATGGAATCAACAATAACATCTATTGAAGGGAAAGGGAAGTTGTACTTGGGACAAGCAAGATTAAGATTATGTAAATCAATACAAATGAAAATGACCATAATGACTTTTCTCTAAATGGGAACAATGTTGAAAACTCATTAAGAATAATCCATTGGTTTGATAAATTTAGCATCAAGTAATTTGATTATTTCTTTATAGCATAAACTAGAAAATTCAAGAGGAAATTTTCTTTATTTTTGATGCACAAGCTTGGAATCAAGATAAGTAATGATGCTATGCACCATAATGATAGGGTCAATGTCAGGCATGTCTTCATAAGACCAATCAAAAGCCTCATGATAGTTTCAATGGTATATACATTGGTAGGTTGAGATTCAATAGAAGGTATTTCTTCATCTAAGGAGGATGGATCATCAATTTCTTGGAGTTGTTGCATAAGGAATTTATAATGACATGGTGAAGTGCGAACTAACTCCATAATTGGAATCTTAGAAGGCATAGAGTTGATTTATTAAAGAAAATTCTAATGTGATTTATAAGAACTAGAATGAGGTTCACGAGGTAAACTAGACTTTGGAGGAATAGATGTAGTTGGAAGATTAGAAGGAAAAGATGGTTCCTCTTAGGCTTTCAAAGCATAATCAGTAGTAGTAGTATCTTTAATAATTTGTTCCTCCAAAGATGGATTTTTGGGATTGGTAACAAGATCTTTGTAAGCCAGTTTATGATGATAATTGACCTTAGAAGTATTGACATATTGAGAATTGTTAAAATATTGATCATAATCGGTGTCGATGGAAAAAACATCCTTGGTATTGGGTTGATTATTTGAAGAATATTTTTGGTTATTTGAGGTAGAATATTTAGAAGTCTATCATTTTTGAAAAGTAGTGGTGTATTCTTGAAGATTGATCATAGCTTCATGATTGAATAAATTATAAGAGATAATAAATTTAGTGAGCCCTCTAGAATATTCATGAGAATGTCCAATGTTGGCATGGAACCAAAAAAATATATTGGGATCATATCACTTAGGAAGAGAATTTGGATAGATGAAAGGTTTTGAGGGTGGAAAAAATAATTTCATTTGATAAATTGAAAGAGGTGTATGAGAAGGTGAAGGATTATCGGTTTTGGTAACTCCTAGTTTGGTTTGTGGAGTATTACTAGTGATAGTATTAGATGTTTGAATATATCTTTTAAGAAGTTTAGGATTAGTTTTGAATTACATCATAAGAAAATTCTTGAAATTTAGCTTGATCTAGAGCTTAATTAAGTGTTTGGGGAGCAAAGGTTTGAACCTTATATTGAAGAGTGGGAGTCAAAGTGGTGATAATGAGTTTGAATAAGTTATCATCAGTCATGTTATGATTAGATTTATGAGTCAAATATTTCCATCTTTTGATAAATTCATGAGCTGATTCAATTGGAGATTGCTTAGCATTGATAAAGTGGCTAAGATAAATTTGGAGAAGATAACTATGTTGAAACTCTTCAAGCAAAGGATTAACCAAATCTTCAAATTTCCAAATAGAGTTTTGGGGAAGTTTATTATACCATTCTAATACATCACCAATAAAAATTTTCACTAAGAGTTTAGTTGTGGTGAAAGTATTAGTCTAGATCCACTCTTTTTAAAGGTTTCTAAAGGATTTAAGAAATGAAGCAATATTTTTAGTACTATCATACTTGATACTTGGAGATATATTACCAATATCAATAGATAAAATAAAGGTAACTAAAGGATTGTGAATGGTTTGAAGCATCTTGTTATTCATTATGGGTTGAGGAATAAAATTATCTGAGGCATCTCTAAGAGGTGGCGGAATGAAATTAGGATTAGCTTGAGGATGCATAGTTGTAGGTTGATTAATCACATTGATTAAATGTTTTTCAAGTTACATCATTTGTTGGATAACATGGGCTAAAATTTGAGTTGTATAAGGAGGTGGGTTGGTGTTGGTAGGATCACTCCCCAAATTGGTGTTAGTGAGAGGATACTAAAAGAAGGATTATTTGTGGGATTGTTAAGTAAATTTGTATCAATTACTCCTACATTAGTTTAAATATGAGAAGTTTCTTGGTAAGTATAAAAAGGATTAGATCCATCAACTTCATCGTAAGGTGTTTTTTACACCATATTGCAGTTCATGGAAGGAGGAGAAGTACCCCAAGAGTGATGGTATTCTTAGGAGGAAAAGAGAGGAATAAATGAACATCCCATATAGTATATAAATGGATTCAAGATATCCAAGAAGATTTTGATAGGAGAATTCATTATGACTAAAGAGAGATGAACATAATGGAAAGAAGGCATAATAGAGAATTAGATTGACAAATAGGGAAGGTAGAAAGTAGTACAGGGTCAAATAGGTTGACCTAACATAGAAAAGAGTGCCTAAAAATAGTACAAAGTCGACTAGGTCGATCCAATACAATGAACATAGATTGGAAAAAGAGAAAATAAGGTCTACAAAATATACAAGGTCAATTAGGTTGACCTAGCATAGAAAAGAGGGCCTAAAAATAGTACAAGGTCAACTGGGTCAATCCATTATAATAAATAGAAGTTGGAAAAAGAGTGAATAGGGTCTGTAAAATATATAGGGTCAATTGGTTCAATCTAGTATAGTGAATAGAGGATATAAAAAGATACAAGTTTGACTAGGTCAACCCATTATAGTAGATAGAGAAAATTAAGAAGCCTATAAAAGGTTGTGAACTAAAATAAGATAACTTTTGCAACAAATTTAGAAAAAAAATAACTGAAAAGAAACAAATAGTCATTTGTATTAACACTAACCAATCCACTTGAAGAACACAACACAAAACCTTACACCAATGTTGGCTTATGTAAGTTTTTACAATACAACATACAATTGAGCAAAGAGCAAGCAATCAACTTGGAAAGTAAATAGATAACTAATTGGTAAACCTAAGTGTTTATTAGTTTATTAAGATATGATTTTAATGTGATGGGAATTTAGATATAATCAAGGAAATAAAATTATAATCTAATGATGGTTTCAGGTAGTTTAGGTTGAAAGGAATCTATAGTGGTGATGATACAAGCTTGGTATTGGGACCTACCCCCTCACTTCACATAGAAAAATGATAAGGGTGTCAGGTGCTTAGCCAAAATATACCATTAACCATGCTTTATACTTGACCAAAATATCAAGTTGGCTTCCCTCTTGGTGATGAAATCCAAGTAGGTTGGCCTTGGGTGGTCAAATGTTTAAATGTTTGTTTAGATTTTGTGATTTGGTCATGTGTTCATAAAATATATAATAAGGAAACTAAACCATTAATTGAAAACTGTTGGAGTGAGCATTAAAACTCATTCATGGAATTAAGATTAATTAGGATTCAATTAATTAGTTGTTATATGTCAAATATTTACACACCTATTTTCTATGTGCAAATATTCCATATCAACTAATATTTATTTCACACAACAAATTATTTATTTTGCATAACAATATTTTATTCCTATTTTATAGGCACTCATATTGCTTAGCCTAGACATGTGGAGAGAGAGAGAAACATACATATGTTTGTATTATTATTGAGGAAATAATGCATAGACTATTTGTGCATACTATTTGTCTAATGGATTTGTTATTGCTGTAGTAATGGTATGCAGGAGAGATCTAGGATAAATGAGAATCATTCTAATTTATGACATATTATGTAGCAGAACCATGCATCCATTACTCAGATGAACTTATTTATTTACTTGGTGTTGATCCTCTCTTTAAAAAAATCTATTTTTTGATCATTTTTTTCAATTACGATTATTTGGTCAATGAGTTGTACACTTAGTCCCATAAATGTTTTTTTGGAGGTTGTATAAGCAATATTAATCTTTGTATTAATTTTTTTGTGGATTATCTTATTGTATGGCTCCAAAATCCATTGTATCTGACATGTTTTTTTAGTAACACACTCATTCTTTGTTGATATCAAGGTGGATGGATCCCACCTTGCCTCACATTCTAGACCGAGAGCACCTACACATGCTCCCATAGACTTAAACGCTCTTTACCAACATAGGTTATTGAATCCAGCCAGCTGCTAGCATCCATTACACAAAAGCATCAACAATGGAGTTTGATATGTATTATTTGACTTGATTTATATTGATTGGCAGATACCTGACTCAATTCATATTTGATAATCACTCTATGGCTTCCTTGGTGACCTCTTCATTGTTCCTTGGAGCTAAGTAGGATATGGTCTAATTTCAATAACAATAGTGTTTATATTTTACTAATTTCCTATTCCCTACATCATTTTCACCATGCACAGATGTTTTACTACAAATACTCACCATCTTTGTAAGGAATTATTTTGGCAAGATATCCTCTAATGTTTATAAATTTTAAGGATTTGGTTGTAACAACTATCCAAGATTACATTGATCTTAAAGATTGGTTGCAAAGAAATTATCCAACAGAGGAGATATACTAGTTGCAAGGGTAAGTAATTCTAGTGACACTAATATATTCAAGGTGCATGTACTTAGTTTGTTTACCATCCATTTAGGCAAAAAATATATCAATATTCTTAAACACTAATTTTATCTTCATCCATTATCAGGCATTCAACTTTACAATTATCATGATTATATACACATATTCTGTTATCCATACAAGAATGGTGTCATACCTCAAATAAATGTGTATAGTCATCTTGTTGGCCTCTCTATATTTCCATGAGCCATGATGTCCTCCCTTTGACAATAAGATATGATAGACTACTACTTTTGAGGATCATCAATTTTCTTCAAAGTATACACAGCCTTGAACTCGATGCCTCAATATTATTAAATGTTTTTTGTAGATGGTATTGACATCCAAGCCTTTTGATGGTTACATGTTACACTATCATTCTATCTACTAGGATTGCATAGCACTTAGTTTCATTTCACCCAAGAAATGGCTTAAATATTAGTGACCCTACATGATCGGCTCTAATCTCGAACACATCACTGAGCATCTTGACTAGCTAACAAAATCAACATGGACCCTGTCAATTCTCTAACATTGTGTACCTCTATGTGAACTCTTTATCACATATGATACCATCCACCGTCAAGCCAACCACTTCAGCCCTTCACATTGGCCAAATCACCCTCCACGTGGGTCCATCTACATAAAGCATTAGAATAAAAGGTTTTGATCTACTTTATTTCTTTATTTGAACTTTATAATAAAGATTCAAATAGGAATTTGTGAAATCACATTAATGGAAATGAGTATATGGTGATGATCCACATTATTTTATTGGGTACCATCATTTTTTTCTAGAGGTCTTGGTGTCAACCCTTACCACCTCCATGCTTCTTATAGAACCAACAATTAAAATCCTAAGTGGAATTTTTTATCAAGAGAGGGAATTTTTTGTGGGGATAAATTTTTTTTAGTGGACATATTTATTTAAGTATTGGAAATTATTTAAGGAGAGGCATATTTAAAGTGGGTGTTATACATTTTGAAGGTGGTGACAATGGTGCTAGGAAAATTTCATATTGGCCAATGGATGAAACCTATTGACCAATGGATAGCATTGATTTGCTCTAGAATAACAAAAGTAGAGATGAACAAATCTGAACTTAGACTAGATACTGGAAGTATAGAAAATATTCAAATGAATGACAGGATCCCTATACTGATTCAGACTAGTCATACGCCTAATGTTAAATTTTCTATAGAAGTAGTCCAAGATTCAATGGACCCATTTCTAAGACCTTTTCATTGTATAGAAATAGAACTAGATCGGGGTAAAGACCAATACCTATGATTGGTAGAAAGAGATAGATCAAAATAAATTTTTTGCGTAGTCCTGAATCCTTCAAATAAGGATTCGGGACATTCAAAAACTGATATCCATAGAACATTCAACGTAACATAGATAATAAATAGATAGGAGTTAATATCATTCCAACTACTGCTATTATAGTAATAATTATTTGAAAGGTCAGAGAATATTTACTAGTAATTATTCCCAAAAATATAATAGATTCTACTATAAAACCACTCATTCCTGAAGGAAGATTGTTTCTTGCCTTGTCATCTTTTTCCCTCTTGATTATCGAAGATGGAGTTAAGGTCTGATCTCATAAGTGGTGAGACCCCCTCGCAAAAACACTTAATTTTTATGGTGTGATTTATATTCTATTCACTTGTAGATGCATTTTTGGTTATGACTTACCTCTTATTTTGAGTGTGCATTATACCTTTTTGGCTATGTGTTGTATTTATAAATGCATTTTTGGTGGTAACTGATGCCCCTCTTTAGCCATTTTTTGCCATTTTTGGTTTTTCATGTCTTCATATATGGATTCTCATGTGATTGAACCCCTTAGTTCATCCAAATACACTGCTTGGAAAACTAAAATGATGTTACACTTATAGATGAAGGGATTATGGAGAGTTATCATTGGTGACTTTCCCATTTTTACATATGAGGATGATATTTTGTGGCTTGCATCCATGAAAAAGAAGCCACTTTTGTTTATTCACCTTGATATTTTTTAGAGTTTACAGTTTTATATTGAGCATGCCACATCACCTAAAGGATCTTGGGACATTATTTTTTCATTATTTGATGAGGTCACTTCACCTCACATGTCCCTCCTTCTCCTTCCTCTTAGAGTGAGGATTCTTCTATTGCTAACATTATTTCTCCACCATCTTTTCCCATTTTTATGGGTGTGATTATTGATGGTGATTTGCATGAGGAATCTTTGGCATCTTTGTCTTCTCCTATTAGTTATTGTCCCCTTTCCATTTTTAGTGAGGACATATTTTTTAAGGATGAGACACTTACTACTGGTGGTTATTTGGACGAGGCACCTTCACCCCCTCCACCTATAGATGCACATTTTGATATAGTGGTTATTGCTCCTTATTTTGACTTTGGTATGAATCTTGATAATACCCTACCAAGTCCTAAGCAACCCATTGATCCTATGGACTCTTTCCTAGCACTTTAGGAAGAAAACAAGAAACTTTTGATGCAAAATTCTCTTCTACGCTCCCTAATTCATGGAAAGGATGCCCTCATATGTTCCCTATAGAAGAAACTATTTGGCACATAACATCAATCTCACATTCCATCATGTACTAAATCTGGTACACATATACTTGAAGCACTTTTATAGTGTGATTTACTAGGGGCTACTACTTCTCTTATTATAGATGATACTTACGTGCCTTCTATTGTTTCACACTCTTTGCATCCCACTCCAGTTCCACCTGCATATATGCCTACTTATTTTGAGAAGCATACCACTATCTTTGGCTCCGACATGCTTCATTTCATGGGTGACACTACTAGACTTATAGGCATTGGGAAGCATTTACAATGCATTTCTTGCCCTATTCAACATGTTATATGGATTGCTCAGCATGGCCTTGGTTATAATGTAGGTACTTTTTATTCATTGGGATTTATTGATAGAGATCCATATTTTGTTCACTCCACTCTTTGTGAGGATTATGAGTTACATATGGACCCTTTTGCACCTTCACTTAGACCTAAGAAACTTGAGACTAAAATGGTCAGACATGATCTACCTAACACTTCTTTAGATGTTACCTTGCATTCTTCTACTTTGAACTTTGTACTCACACATATACATGCATCTTAATCTACCATTTGTGTTCATTTTTGGTGGATTTCTTATCATTCTTGGTGGTGTAAGAATCATTCTTGGTGAGGACACTATAGACATCATTCCTTCACTATTCAAGTTCTTTGATCATACACTACTCATCCTACCTATTGATGTTCCTTGTTTAGGCAGACTTAATATTTTTAAGCATACATCTCTCATTACATAGATGATGTATTCCAAAATTTTATTACATTGTTGAGTTTATTATATCACTTGGTGATATTGTTGGAGGATGGGACCTTTGCTTTTAGTCATACTGAGGTGAATGGATATTTTTCCTTCATGTGTGTGCTTCATGTTTGAGCACTTGCTTATCTAGTTGTGGACTATCCCATCACCTCATACATATTTTTGAGATATTTCATATCTATTTATAATTTTTGATAGTCTCCTTCATATTTTTAGTCAAGATTGTTCTCCTTTTGGAGCATAACTACTCTGGTGTAGCCCAGTGTCAACATTTTGATGTTTGCATAGTAGGATTTCCCCACTCATTCAGATGTTTTTTTGAGTCACTACACCCATTTCAATATTATGGGGGGGGTGTGCACTACTACTTTAGGTTTTTGTGCTCATTATTAGTACACCATATTTTCTTTTAGAGGTAGTTGATTGAGTGCATTTGTATTTGATGGCTTTTGTTCCATCCAGTGCACCTCTTCAGCTTTATGTTTGAGTATTGAGACATTTTTCTTTCTTGGGGCACCTTGTAGCATATGTTTGTTTCTATCTCAACTTGATCTATTGTTACTAGTTTTTGGGCACCTGGCAGTGATACATTTCATCCTTGGTGACTTTTTTTCCCAGTGTTTTGAGATCAGTGTTTTTTATAGAGTTAGCCTCTTATAGAGTACTATTTCCTATTTGAATTGATGGTTACAATGATTCATCATCCATGTAGTCTAGTAATATGGATTGGTTACCATAGGGGGACACTTTGTATTTTACTATGATTTTGTACATTTGTATTGTTGACCAATTTTGACTTTTAGGTCAAAATAGGGTACCCCTAGTAAAAAAAATCAATTTTAGGCATATAAGGGGGTAAAATATGTTTTCATAAGGTGTTTCATACGTTAATTAGTGTCAATTGATGTTGTAATAGCTTTGGTTGAATGTTCTCTAGGTCTATTTATCATTCTAAGTCTTTTTAAGGGGTCAAAATGGTGCATTTAATGATTTGCATAGGTTTCTTGGAAAATATTCAAGTGTAAAAGAGTTTTATCAAATTCCATGTGTCCAAGGATGTCTTTAATAACTATCACTAACTATAAATTGTAGGTTGTTTAGATAAAAATTAGTTTTCTTAGCCAAAGAGAGAGAAATGGGCACTTGTATAGCTTTTTTGGGAAGTGTGCCACTTGGAAAATGTGAATATGTGAATCTTAACCTCCCTAAACCCATTTAAATGATTTTATTAGGGAGAATGCAAAAAAGTTCATCTAAAACTTATTTTCCCCCATTTTCTCTTGGTAAGCAAAGAAGCGTCAACTTCAAACACTTGTTGTGGATGGTACAGGTAGAGTTGGGAGGATTGATTATAAGGGTGAATTTTAATCTAAATTCAATTAATTTTAATAAATATAACTTTTAATTTATTTCCTCCTCCTTTATTAACAATGGCTAACACTCCATGTAGCTTTTTATGGGTTTGCAACCATGAGGGGGTCACTATTTGAGCTTGTCTCAATTTTTATTGATTTGGTCTAATGGGTTGGTGTGTTTAAGGTGTTTATACATGTTTTTAAAGACATACCCATGATTATTCTTGTTTTTTAAATCTCAATGTCTTAAGAAAGCCTCTTCTAGGCTTATATATACTCCCAAACTAGTCCTTCACACTTGCAGTCACCTCAGGGGTCTTGAATGGAGGTTGTCTACATTGAAGAGAGGGTTTTGAGTTAACTTCAAAATATTATTGATGATTTTATCTAAATTTAAGGTTGGGAATTGAATTTTTAGGTGTTTAGAGAACCTTACCTTTATAAACTCATGTTCTTTTATGTCTCTATCTACATATACAGTTTAAAAGACCCACTTACAGTCCTGATGATGTCATAATGATGTTTAATGGGATGTCCTTGTGCCAAAAATTGCTTATCATGGTTCAAGATTCATAAATACAACTAAGGGAGATTTTCTTAGGTTTTTTTAGTGATGAATCAACCTTATTACCTCACATACAATCAAATGTACATCTTCAGGTGTCATTTTTAGAGATACAAGGGTGTGAATGGAGGTATTCTAAAGGGTTGAGCCATCACAAGGTTATGAAGTGAGTTGATAACCTATATAGCATGATTAATACCCTTTAAGAGTAAAACATGGTGTCTGGAAGACCTTGCTAAGATAAGTATTGATACAAGGACACTTTTCCCTAAATGGACATAACACAGGGTATGGATCTTTTCCAAAATAACATATTACTCATTTGACAAGGTTTTGAAGCACACAATTGGGTTAAAATTGTTGCCTTTAGTATATAAAATCACTTTACAAATTATGGGGTCAAGGAGATTCATAGAGGTTGGAGCTTGAGAACCTTGAAAATGGTCAAAAACCACTGAGAAGTTTTAATGACATCTACAAGAAACTTACTAAAAGAGACCTTCTTTAAGAAATTAGGAATAACCTTAATAATATTTATGATAAAATGACTCCAAGTAACCCAAAAATATATTCAATGACTAAATATCACCATAACAAGGTTAGAACATGATTTTGACCTCTAAGCACTTCCCCTAGTCTATACGTAGGCCTGGAAAGTGAAACACAATCTTGCTAAGGAGGTTGCTTGAAGGTTGAGGTATGAAATAAAGAGTTGATTTTGATCTTTGTTTTGAAATTTCAAATATAATAAGATGTTTGGTGACTTAAAAACATATAATAATAATCAAAACACCCTTAAACAAGTTTTAAATAATCTCAAACACACCTACAGGCCTGTATGGATTGAGACAAGTAGTGAGTTGAAAACAAGTTTTCCTTGTGCCAAATGGGACTGTATTAGTGAATTTTTACTTAGAAAAAGTGAGTTATGATCTCAAAGGAACCTCAACATGATTTAAGATATTTTTCAAGTCTTGTTTTTTAGTGAACAATGTCCAAACACAATCAAATAGGGTATGTGGGTAGTGAATGACATGTAGGGTCTCGTTTGCATTAAAAGGACTTTATGGGTGGATTTTGGCCTAGATTAATGAAATATGACCTCAAGTAATTCATGAGAAACCTAATTAAACCATCCAAAATCCAAAATCTTACCAAATGCACCTACATTAGGGGTCTATAAATGATAAACATAGTCAAACACCTAAAGGAGAGCTCATCTTGTAGGTTTATGTTTTATGGTGGAAGGGTTATAATTAGAGATGGTAATGAACGGTTTAAATTAATTCAAACCATGATTTTTTCACAATTAAGGGTCATTATCACTAAGGAAGGAAGCTAGAACATGCAAGAAACACTATCATCATAACACCCCTACATACAGTCCTACACTCCAAAGTCTACCTTAGAAATGGTGTTAGATGGAGGTCTAAAAATTGGATTTGAAGGATTATTTTTGGTAAAAAAAATCCTTGTGAGTTTGGTAATCACCTCCAATTATTATTTTTGAATAAGAGGAAGGGGAACATACCCTTTCTTTGTCTCAGAGCAGGGGCAATTTTTCCATCCCCAAGGAGACAATTTAAAGAATAAATGGGTCAAATCATGGACCAAAGGTCAAGTGAGATAAAATGTAGGTTTTCATAGCTGTTACACATCCAATGGAGCATGATAAATCAACCTATAATTATTTAAATCAATCAGGATGCTCTAATCAAGAAGTGTTACATAGAGATGTGGAAGCCATCAGAAAAACTATGGACTCTATTAGTCTAGCTTTAAATTCCTATAGATAAACTAAAAAATCCATAAATATAAATATGAAATCCATCAGTATAACTATGAAATACATCAATATAATTATGAAATCCATCATTATAACTATGAACTCCATCAGTAGAGATTTTTTACTTTCACAGGCCTCACAGAATGCAAATATTCTAGTGCCAAGTTTCAAGGAATTCCTATTGGAGAGTGATTTTGATGATAGGTGATTATTAAGCTTTTTTAAAAGAATATCATAATTTATAAAACTCAAAATTCATGTAAAATATTCTTTTTAACTCCCTCTCATCATCACACATGATACACTTGTCCTAACTTGCTTTGTAATGCTCAAAAGGAAGCCTATGATGAAGGTAGTTTACAAGAGAGAATGATTGAGAAGATTTTATATGCCACACTTAGAGAAGAGGATAATTTAGGATGAGATGATGTGTAAATATATTTAATGACTCATTTTCCACTATATCTACATGTATTTTAACTAATTCTCACCTTTGGATTCTTGTCCTTATGCCTCTTTAACTTTTCTCTTGTCTCTCTTCTTCCAAGTTATATAAGTATGATACATTTTGACTATTTAAGGGGATTACAACTCTTGGTATGGTGAAGCCCTACCAAAATTGTACCTTGATTTGTACTTAAGCTAATAAGAAGAAAGTTAGTTATACTCTAAGTCCATTTACACTACGTTTTGAAGTGATCCATATTGAATGTCAAGTATAGATTGAGTTCATCATGTTTTCATGCAATCCTTGAATGTATTACTAAAAATGACTTATCTCCTAATAGGTTTCATGAAGTGTATGCTACTAAAATATACTTTAAAGTTTGTATGATTTTGGTAGTGTCATATCTGACCTTCCCTTCAGTTTCCTTCATTTGTTGAGTTGTTATTTTCCTTCATGAGAAACACTAATGCTAGGGAGATCCATTAATGGTGTTAAGGCTAGTTTGCTTGTCTTAGTTCATTATGCAAATTACAAGTGTATGAATGGAAGCAACTCTTGATGTATCACCTCTTAGTTTAGGTTTGCTTTATGTATCTTTCTCTCCCTTTTCACTCATAATAGGAATTTTTAGTAGCATAATAACATCAAGTCATATCTAGGGAGCTAGATATTTCAATTATAGAGGTTTACTTCCACTATAGGTGTCCCACACACCTAGAAGTATTCCCATGTTGGCTAAATATTAAAGAGGCTTGAACAAGCTCTTATAAGGTGTAATATTTGGAGACAATAGGTACCTAATTAGGCCTTGTTGCTAGGACCCATTCAATCTCTTCGCTTTCTCTTTTGTTACTCACTATTGTGCACTTAAGCGAGGGTGTTGGAGTGAGCATTAAAAATCACTCATGCAATTTGTCATGTCCCCTTTTTAATTGACATGTTCTGAGTTCATGGTTAGCCTATTATGCGACCTTCGTAGGCTAATAGGATGGATAGAGGGTCATAATGGAGCTTGTCTTTACTTTGATTCATAGGATTTCTACATTTGATTTTCATTCAGGTTATTTCAGACATATTTGGCCAGGGCTTCTACTTTTTAGGGATATTTGATATGCAGCAGAGTGCCTTTATTATGGTATGGTTATGTGCGGAATCACTCCCTGATTCACTAGCTTTGATCGGTTCGTCAATCCGACATGTATTGAGGGAGATATTAATATTTGATTGATTTAATCAAATATTAATTATTTAGCCTATTTTTAATTAGAAACCCTAATTCTAATTTAAGAAACCCTAATTAGGGCAAGCATATCTTTTTGAGGGTATAAGGGTTTCTCATGGAGGCCATTGTTGATTATGTTATTGATTTTGAGAATTTCTTCTGTGAAGACTGAGCCTAGGGTTCAAGGATTCCATTTGCATTGGAGAACGTTCCCTCTTTAGTGTGTGCAATTAAGAGGCTGTGGAATATCAGCTGATCTATTGCCAAAGTGTGAGATAGCTTCATCCAGAAGTTATCATAGAATTTCAAGTTTGAGAGATAACTTCACACAGAAGTTATTACAGATAATCCAGGTATTTATTTATTCTTGTTGTGATTCAATATATTATACAGCTAGAGATCTTCTGTGCTAGAAAAGTATATTTCCAGATCAGGGGTTAAAACAGGGAAGTTGTGCTTAATTGGCAGCCGTACAAAGTCCATACAGGTCCGTACAGATCAGCTCAGGAATCGACCTCGGCAGACAGAGGGTTTTCAGTGACCGACATCGGTCGACTGAAGACTGATGTCAGTAGAAACGACCGACAGAGACCGACGTCAGCGAGATATCGACCGACGACGGTGACTGTGTGTCGACACAGAAGGGTCGAGACCTTCCAAAATTCAATTTTCACTTCTAGTTTTGATAAGCCAGGGTTTTTAAGACTATATTTCATATTTATATGCATGAGAAAGGACTACAATTGCAATAGTTTAGAAGGACAAGTGATAAGATTTGTAATTTGCTATTAAGAGACTATATTATTGTGATCATTCTAAATTTATTCAACCGAAGTTATATCTTGTTCAAAGTTTTTTGTGTTGCTATATTCCCTATTTTGGAGGGGATACCACAGTGGTATCAGAGCTAAATCCTGCCAGCCTGAGGGTATATAGATCTTATGCAGCCACAAGAGTTGGGACCACACAAGTATAACACACACAGCCGAGCCTTGCTTGAAGGTACTCAGGTGTTAGATCAGCCACTGACCATCATGAGTGACAGACATGAGGGCAGCCCACCCAGGGGCCACAGGTATGATGCTGATTAGGGCACCAGAGAATTTCAGCGTGCTATGATGACAAGCCAACAGCAGATGGCTCAGACACTATAGGCACTTATGACTATGATAGAGAGAATGAACACACCTGATGGACAGAACGGGGACCAAAGAGATGACAGGAGTGCTATGATTAATCAGAGGCCACAGCAGACTCACTCTAGAATAGCTGATAGACCTACACATCCTACTTTTGTTTAAGCAGAACCAGAGGCACCAGCAGAGGAAGCAGGGAATAAACCATTTGCCAATGTTTACATGGCTGAAAATGATGAGTGGGACTTATTACCTCTTCATGTCCAAGAGAGGATGACCTTTGATCATTTTGTCAATCTTAGGAGAGAGCACTATAGATTGGTTAGACAGGACAGGAAGCCTAGAGTTCAATTCAGTGAGCTGCAGAAGGCTATTGGTAAGCTTTCTTTGACTATTTTTGACGACAGCGATAAGATGACAGCTCAAGCTTGGGTTCATAAGCTTGACACCTTTTTGGCATTGAGACCAATGTCAGAGATGGATGCCATCAAATACGCCACTTTGCACTTGGATGGAGTAGCACATGATTGGTGGTACCATGGTATGGTAACACTTCAACATAATCAGGTAACAGAGTACCAGGACTTTGTGGATAGATTGGTTGAGCGGTTTGATAGGAAAGATCCTGAGGTTTACTTTCAAGATCTGGCACAGTTGAGATAAACAGGTAACTTGGAGTCCTTCATTGGTGAGTTTCAGAGATTGGCAGTCATGGTACCCAATATTTCAGAGCGTAGATTGGTAGTTCTCTTCATAGAGGGATTGACAGAGCCATTGAGGGGTTGGATCAGAGCCCTTGATCCTCCTTCATTACAGGTAGCTATGAAGAAGGCACGTGATATGGAGATGGCAGCCCCATCCAATAAATTTAACGCCAGAGGTACTTCTTCCAGAGACCATAAACACTCCCACAGGGATACAGAGAGACTGGATTTTAACATAGATAAATCCGGGGTAAAAAATGATTCAAAGGCCAATCCGGCAGCACCACCTTTGGATCGTGAGGTGCTTAATGATTTATGTAGGAAGAAGCTTTGCTTCTACTGCAAAGGACCATATGATATCCATCACGATTGTCCTTTGAGGCCTAAGGACAAGGCGAATCGTATGATGTGGGTATACTATGAGGATTCTAATTCTGAGGATTCTGAGCAATAGAACAGTTCTGAGGGGGCAAAGGCAGAGGCTTCAGGGCCTAATGTAGAAGTAGAGTTAGAGCTTCACATTCAGGAGGCACGCATATCCAGTATTCAGTCAGATGAGTCATTCAGACTCCGTGGAGTTTTGGCAAGGCAGAAGGTTATCACCCTTCTTGATACAGGAGCCACACATAATTTCATAGATGCTAGATTTGTGGAGAAGCGTGGGCTCACTACTGTAGAATTTGAGGGCATCAGTGTTAAGGTAGCCGATGGTCACACTCTTAAGTGTGAGCGTATGATTAGAGACCTCCCATTGCGCTTGAACAATTATGAGTTCAAGGCTGATTATTATGTGGTAAATATGGGGGATATAGACTTAGTCTTGGGTATGAAGTGGCTTCATTCATTTGAGGAAGTTACTCTTCATCTCAAGGACATGGAGATTCTCTTTAATGTTGATGGGACGACACATATTCTTAAGGCAATATGGGGCAGCAGCTTCAGATATATGTTTTTTCATCGGATGGAGGTACCTATACCACATAACATGATAGAGGGTGATGATGAGAGCACATTAGCACCAACACAGGAGAGGTATGAGGATGAGCTTGGTCTTGAGGTGAGTTCAGTTCAGGAGTTGTCACATGTGGTGAGGACTCAACTTTTTGTTATAGTCAGGTCACAGGTTGATGATGATATCCAGTTTCAGATATTATTCAGGTAAGGGGTTTGCTTGCTGATTTTCATTTATGGATTGGATGTTGGAGTGCTTATCTTAGTACTAGAGATGATGTGACACCATTACATGAGAGTTGGGATGGACATGGCATGGGGGTCGTGTTAATTGACAGTGGTGGAGATCAAAACTATATTTGGGATCCAGGTGGATTGATTGATTTGTCATTCAGTGATTGCTTGAGGGCAAGCAATTTTAGGAGGGGCAGATTGTCATGTCCCCTTTTTAATTGACATGTTCTGAGTTCATGGTTAGCCTATTATGCGACCTTCGTAGGCTAATAGGATGGATAGAGGGTCACAATGGAGCTTGGCTTGACTTTGATTCACAGGATTTCTACATTTGATTTTCATTCAGGTTATTTCAAACATATTTGGCCAGGGCTCCTACTTTTTAGGGATATTTGATATGCAGCGGAGCGCCTTTATTATGGTATGGTTATGTGCGGAATCACTCCCTGATTCACTAGCTTCGATTGGTTCGTCGATCCGACATGTATTGAGGGAGATATTAATATTTGATTGATTTAATCAAATATTAATTATTTAGCCTATTTTTAATTAGAAACCCTAATTCTAATTTAAGAAACCCTAATTAGGGCAAGCATATCTTTTTGAGGGTATAAGGGTTTCTCATGGAGGCCATTGTTGATTATGCTATTGATTATTGATATTGATTTTGAGAATTTCTTCTGTGAAGACTGAGCTTAGGGTTCAAGGATTCCATTTGCATTGGAGAACGTTCCCTCTTCAGTGTGTGCAATTAAGAGGCTGTGGAATATCAGTTGATCTATTGCCAAAGTGTGAGATAGCTTCATCCAGAAGTTATCACAGAATTTCAGGTTTGAGAGATAACTTCACACAAAAGTTATTATAGATAATCCAGGTATTTATTTATTCTTGTTTTGATTCAATAAATTATATAGCTAGAGATCTTCTGTGCTAGAAAAGTATATTTCCAGATCAGGGGTTGAAACAGGGAAGTTGTGCTTAATTGGCGGCCGTACAAAGTCTGTACAGGTCCGTGCAGATCAGCTCAGGAACCGACCTCGACAGACAGAGGGTTTTCAGTGACCAACATCGGTCGACTGAAGACCGACGTCGGCAGAAACGACCGACAGAGACCTACGTCAGTGAGATATCGACCGACGACGGTGACTGTGTGTCGACACAGAAGGGCCGAGACCTTCTAGAATTCAATTTTCACTTCCAGTTTTGATAAGCTAGGGTTTTTAAGACTGTATTTCATATTTATATGCATGAGAAAGGACTGCAATTGCAATAGTTTAGAAGGACAAGTGATAAGATTTGTAATTTGCTATTAAGAGACTATATTATTGTGATCATTCTAAATTTATTCAATCGAAGTTATATCTTGTTCAAAGTTTTTTGTGTTGCTATATTCCCTGTTTTGGAGGGGATATCACACAATTAAGCTTAATTAGGATTCAATTAATTAGTTTTTAAATGTTGAATATTTGCACATCTATTTTGTGCATGTAAATATTCCATATCAACAAATATTTATTTCAAACAACAAATTATTTGTTGTGCGTAGTAATATTTTATGCCTATTTTATAGGCACTCCTATTACTTAGCCTAGACATGTGGAGAGAGAAACACACCTATGTTTTTATTATTCTTGAGGAAATAATGTAGAGACTATTTGTGTATAATCTTTGTTTGATGGCTTTGTTGTTGTTGTTGTAGTAATGGTATGCAAGAGAGATTTGAGATAAATGAGAATCATTCTCATTTATGACAAAAACCACATAATTAAACTATGTGATCTATTCTAAGTATGCAATCAACAAGAAAAGAAAGTGTGAGCTAATTAATATCATATAAGGTTAATTATAACTTTGAAATAGGGTACAATGTTGATATAGTCAACATTACATGCATGGAATACATAATAGGGTTAAATGTGTACTGTGAAATCAAGGTTTAAAAATGAACAAGGTCAATAGAGTTGACCTAGTTATCCAGACAACACACAGAACATAGAACTAGGTCACCATGCTTGATCTAGTTGACTGTTCAAAGGTAATTTTAAATACTACAAAATATAAAAGGAAAAGACTGTAAATAAATATATAGAGAGTTAGAAAGGAACCTTGGTGAATCAGAGATGTAAAGAATGAAGATTATTATTTAGGAACCTCAAAATATGCTTGAAAATTATATTAACTAGATCGACTGGGTCAATCAGGATTTACAAAAACTTTTTATTAAGTGCCTAGAAATGTATAGGGTTGACTGGGTCAACCTAGTAGTTTGGACTAGATGTCTAAAAAGTTGAAAACCTATACTGGGTTGACAGGGTCGATCCAATAGCCTGAACCTGAAATCTTACACATAGAAGTTAGATATTGGGTCGACAGAGTCAATATAGTATAGTAAATATATGATAAAAGAATGAAATAAGTGAATAAATCCTGCAAGGGTTAGTTCACATCAGGTTCACTAAAATGTATGCAATAAAAAATGCATCATGTCTATAAATCATTCCTAGCTTAGAGAAGATAGATCATACCTACACTTTCAATTGGGAATACATTTGTTAAGTGGGAGCATGACCAATATGGTGATCTTCTAGACTTGATTAGGGGATCACTTGTCATAATACACCATGCTAAGAAGAGTTCTAAAGCTTATAGTCTAACACAATCATGCAAAAACCCTAAAAGAGTCCTAGATTTAATGTTCACTCTATATCTAATAATAATAAAGTAAATATAATCTCATGCAACACCAAAGCTTGTGGCATAACATGAGGGGTTAGTAAAGTAATGAAAACATGTATAAGATAATATCAATTAAGCTAAGTATGAGTAAGACCTTAATACATGGAATATGCAAAGTAATATTATTCAAGCTAATACTTATGCTATTTTATCTACTAAATAGAGGAGAATAAAGTTAGAATTTACTTACCTAAATGTGATCCTATTGAGACTCAATCTCTCCCTTGGCCAAAGGGGCTTCAAAATAGGTTTTTGTGGTTTGTAAGGATAACTAAGAAAGGCTAAAGCATCCAAGACTTATCCAAAAGACTAGATTTTCCAAGTAAAAACCCTAAACTAAAACTCCTCAGGTAGAGTAGAGGATGAATAAATTGTAAAGATGCATGAGTGAATAATAAATCTTGATTTAATATTGAAATAATGATAAAATGATCTTGTATTTATAGGTTGATTTCACCCTAAATCATTCTGAATATGTCAGCTATATAGGGTTGACCCGTTTAACCCTATATGTTTATGGAAGATAAATAACTAGGTCCTAAGCTAGGTTGACCAAAGGGATAATAAAACTCCATGTGAAAAATACCCTAAATAGTACAAGGTCAACCTAGTCAACCCTATACAGTAATAAGAGGCTAAAAAATATACAGGGTTGACCTAGTCGACCTAGTATAGTCAACTAATGAAAGGGGATCAAGGTGAGGAAAATAGGGATGGAAAGAGGAAAAATACTAGAGGAGTGTGATAGGGAGGAGTAATATCTTAGGGAATGGTTTTTAGGATATGGATGGATTAGTAATAATGTCATAATAAGGGAAAACAATCATGTGAATCACCAAAGGTCTACCCACCCTTTTCCTAGTGCACCCCTTAGGGCATACACTCAGAGAGATTGAGTTTTGACGGGTTCTTGCAAGATGTGAAAAGTTAGTATTTGATAAAATTTGAAAATATTATGTGTATATAGGATCCAAATACTCCTTCATGAAATTACCATAACTAATGTTGATTCTAATGAAGTTAAATAATGAAGTAGAGTTCCATCAAAACTATGATGATAAAGGGTTGGTCCAAGTAAGGTATAGTGTAGGGCTTGGTGTATAAAGGAATTTTATTATTTTCATGATAGGTCAGGTGGCATGATATGGACTTGAAGGTAGATAAAGAGGTCTAAATACTATAAAGAGTTGGGGCCGACAATATCATAGATCATTGTAATGGTTGAAGGTTCATGAGATGGCACTAAAATATTTTCAATGATAAATTGATATTCTTATGCCTTGTTTATGTGGTATATCAAAAATCCAATGGTGGCCATGGCATTAATTATTCTATTGCTTAACCTTGGAATGTGTTCAAACTATATGTCAATAATATATTATTTGAGAGTGTCAATCATGGCCTTGTATAGCACCAAATTATCATCTTTGGTCTGAAAATGTTCTGTAACCTAATTACTGATTAATTAAGAATCACCATAAACTTTGAGATCATGAATATTCCCTTATACTACCTGAGGAAGCCCTACACCAAGTGTTTTATATTTAACCATGTTATTAGTATAAAGCAAGCTAATACAAAATGAATTAGGGATAATATCTATTAGGATGTGGAGCTAAAAGCTTCAACTTGTGTAAACAGGGAGGAGGTTGCTGAGTTCCTAGGAGACTGGCATCAACAGAGTGCAGTGCACAAGGCAACCGATGATGACAGGATGGACAGGAACGAAACCGACATCGACAAGAGGTCAGCTAATGTCAGTCAACTCTAGGCAGATAGGGACCGACGTCGGTCGCCTGTGGCAGTTCTAGAACTACTTGTTCCATGGACAGTTAGTTCATTAAACTGAGTGTTTGCATGCAAAGGCTATTTTTGATCTTGAGTTACGTGTTTAATTATTGTAATTAGGATAGTCTAATTATTGTATGCATGAGATCTATATAATAGACTCATAGGCTGTAGTGTAAACTTGTAGCTAGAGAGTAAGAGAGCAATAAGCTCCTTCTAAGAAAAGAGAGCAATGGTGTGTTCCTCCTAGTGCCACCATACCAAGGTGGGTACTGGATTGGAGAATCAATAGGGTTCTTCATATTTGTATGATCTTAGTCAGTAGATGAGCATGGCTTCTTTTGGAGATCTATAATGGTGAGTAAGGTCTAGTGATTTGCAGGTAGCAACAGAGAGCAGGAGATCTACTTGGAGTACAGTTGTGTACTTGATGTATTGGTAGTGTGTTACTGACTGGTTGGAGAGGTGAACATCAATTCTATATTGGAGTTGATTGTTGGGACCAAGAGAGAGAGGGAAGAAGGTCTTGAGGTGTGGTGAACCTTTGAGGTGGAGGAAGAAGTGGCATCTTCCTTAATGTATATTCTTCTAAGTGATTATTAATATAATTGTGTATTATCTCTCAATTCTTGTGTTATTTCATATTTCTAGTTACTTATTGATTCTAGTTAAATTCTGTGTTTAGTTGCTAATACAAGAAGTAATCATATGTGCTCTATTGATGGAGCAAGATCCTGACATGTGGTATCAGAGCATGTTTATTGTTCTAGGTTCCTGACAATTGGTATCAGAGCTTTTGGTTGGGTTGACTAACAGGTGGTTCAGATCTGGTAGTGTTTTTGATTACATGTCACTCACAGGGGTTTCAAATTGAGTGGGAGTATAGCAATGGCAGAAGATAGTAAGCTACGAATGGAGAAACTAAATAACATGAATGGTCTGATTGATGGAAAGAAAGAGTAGGTAAACAGAGATTGTTGGTCAGTAGAAGATCAGCGTGTAGAAGCAGATGTTGCAGGTGACGTTGCACAAGTTGCTCTGGATAAAGTAGAATCTTTGTTTACAGATTCTTTTGCCTCTTTCCATGCAGCCCGAAATAGAGCATATTTTCATGGGTATCTCTATGGAGACTTTGGAGAGATTTATTTAGGGGTTGGAGAGCCTTGTCAGATTATTGACAAAGGGGAAGTGAAGCTGAAATTGCAGATGGATGACACACAGTGGTTGAAGGAAGTCATGCAGGTACCAGTCTTGGAGATGAGTCTAATTTCTTCAGGAAATTTGGGTGATGGGAGATGCATTGTAACTCTCACAGCGGATACACTTGAATTAGATGGTGGTAAGAAAGTAGGTATCCTTTATCTATCTACTTATATTATGGATTCACCTTTTGTTATAGAGATGTGGCTTCGTAGGCTTAGTCACATATGTAGAAGGAGAATGCAGGTTTTGAAGCAAAAGTCAGATGTCTTTGACAAGCTAAAGAATTGGAAAGCCTTGGTTTTCATGGAGGAGATGACGAATAGAGATCAGGTGAGGAAACTGATTTATTTTGAGTAAGGTTGTGTTAATTTTAATAGGGTTTTGACCCAAAAAGAGCTCGTGGGTAAAATTTGTCACTCACAAGGAAAACACAAAAATTGACGTCGGTTAGAAAATCAACGTCAGTGTCCTCACAATGATCGATGTCGGCTATGTGCAAATTGACATCGGCAAAACAGTGACAGGTAAAAACTGGCATCGGTCATGAGGACCGATGTCAGTGAGGAAGCAGTCGCAGGGAACCAACATCGGTCGGGTGTAGGCTGGGAGATGGCCGAGATCGGTCACTGGAATGAATGTTGGGTGGATAGCAAGCTGTCAACAAGTCTCAAACGCTCATGTAGAGGTCAGGAATGGTAAGTGAACCTCATATTTGTTATTCACCTTCTTTATTATTGCTTACTGATGGTTGAGAACTAGGAAGATGTATAGAGGCAATGTAGGTAGAATCCAGAAATAGTGGGAGCATGGCATGAATTCTTCAAAAGAGAACCAAGCAGGAGATTTGGTAGATTTGTCAGCTAAGAGAGAGCACTGGGAGAGGAGTGGATTCCCTTATTAGAGAAGAGAGTGAATGGATAAGTGAGACAGAAGGCCAAGGTACATGGTCTTGAGGTAGCTGTAGGACAGTGGTATAGGTTTTGACAGGTGGATGACTAGGCATGGCTTTAGTCAATGTCAGTGTAACTATTGTGTTCTTTTCTTTACCAAGTGGATGATGAGTTGTGACATCATCTTGTTACTATATGTGGAGTGGTTGCTTATTGCAGGTTTACATATGCAAGGAGTTCTCTGAGCTAAAAGGTAAAGTTAGTTTCAGAGGTATGTTAGGAAGAATTTAGAGTAGCAAAATTCTTTGGCATATGAGACATGGAGATTTATCTCCAGTGGGAACTGATGTGAAGATGGTGTTGGCAGGGTTCATGATGCAGGATGCAAAATCAGAAAGCACACCAAGGGCTGGACAGTTTAAGTGTTCGAAATCACATGAGGTCTAGTGTAGACCTGAGTTTTCCCAAGCAGTGGGAGTTGTCAAAAAGTATGGAGCCAATTGGAGGAAGAGGTACTGAAGGGCAGTTCAGTGGATTCTTACAGGGATCAGCAGCTGGTCGACATGCTATGCAGGGTCAAGTTATTTTCTACATAGGTTTGTAGATGCGGATGCGGCAGTTTACTTGGATGACAAAGGCACAAAGGTTAGAGCATCACAGGGTGTGGTGGTTAGTCTTCAGGATTGATTTTGAAGAGGGATACAAGCTAGGGTACAAATTAGATAGTGTACAGTTACAGGTATAGTTGCAGTTATTTATTTCCAAGTGGGAGATTGTTAGGATGTGGAGCTAAAAGCTTTAACTTGTGCAAACAGGGAGGAGGTTGCTGAGTTCTTAGGAGACCGATGTCGACAGAGTGCAGTGCACAAGGCAATCAATGATGGTAGGATGGACAGGAAGGAAACTAACATCGATAGGAGGTCAGCCGACGTCAGCCACCTCCAGGCAGACAGGGACCGATGTCGGTTGCCTGTGGTAGTTCCAGAATTGCTTGTTCCACAGACAGTTAGTTCGTTGAACCGAGTGTTTGCATGCAAAGGCTATTTTTGGTCTTGAGTTGCATGTCTAATTATTGTAATTAGGATAGTCTAATTATTGTATGCATGAGATCTATATAATAGACTCATAGGTTGTAGTGTAAACTTGTAGCTAGAGAGTAAGAGAGCAATAAGCTCCTTCTGAGAGAAGAGAGCAATGGTGTGTTCCTCCTAGTGCCACAGTACCAAGGTGGGTACTGGATTGGAGAATCAATAGGGTTATTCATATTTGTATGATCTTAGTCAGCAGATGAGCATGGCTTCTTTTGGAGATCTACAATGGTGAGTAAGGTCTAGTGATTTGCAGGTAGTAGCAGAGAGCAGGAGATCTACTTGGAGTATGGTTGTGTACTTGACATACTGGCAGTGTGTTACTGACTAGTTGGAGAGGTGAACATCAATTCTATATTGGAGTTGATTGTTGGGACCAAGAGAGAGAGGGAAGAAGGTCTTGAGGTGTGGCAAACCTTTGAGGTGGAGGAAGAAGTGGCATCTTCCTTATTGTATATTCTTCTGAGTGATTATTAATACAATTATGTATTGTCTCTCAATTCCTGTGTTGTTTCATATTTCTAGTTACTTATTGATTCTAGTTAAATTTTGTGTTTAGTTGCTAATACAAGAAGTAATCATATGTGCTCTATTGATGGAGCAAGATCCTGACACGTGGTATCAGAGCATGTTTATTGTTCTAAGTTCTTGACAATTGGTATCAGAGCATGTTTATTGTTCTAGGTTCCTGACAATATCCTCTTGTGGTGTAATATACAATAGGCCAACCCCCAATCCATTTGAGGTAAATAATCCATCAATGATGGTCATGGTAGACTCATTTTGGAATTGGAAATTTAGAGATTTGGTATCTGCAAGGGGAGCTTCAATAAGCTCATCTATAAGTACTTATCCATTTATAGCCTTTGTTTGACATATTTTATCTTGAACTCACTCAAAAGCATAATCCATTTAGCCACATGGCCTTGTCAAGCTATCTTGGATAGTAGATACTTGAGTAGATCTACTTTGGAAATAACTATGGTCTTGTTATTTAGCATGTAATGCCATAACTTCTAGGTTGAAAATACCATAGATAAACAAGATTTTTTAATAGGCATATAGTTATGTTCATACACAACCAATGTATGACTTAAATATTACACATGTTATTTTATATTATCATCATGCTAAGCTAGGAGTGCCCCTAGGGATTTATCTTTGATAGATAGATATAGTAGGAATCAATTTCTTGGCATAGGTGGTAAGAAAATAGGTATATTGGTAAGATATTATTTTAGGTTCTAAAAATATTTATGCCATTCTGCATCTCAATGAAATGTGACACCATTATTTAGTAAGTATGTAAATGGATGTCATTTTTAAGATAACTATGAGATGAATTGCCTGATAATTGAGTCTTTCCCTACAAACTATGGAGCTTCTTAAGGTTATAAGGTGGTGGCATTTTGCTAATGGCTTATAATTTTTCAAGATCAACTTCAATGATCTAATAAGAGACAATGAACCCTATAAATTTTCCAAAAATAACACAAAAACACACATATTTGGATTGAGTTTGACCTTGTATTCACAAAACCTCTCCAATATTTTTTATAGTGTAGATGGATGATTGGCATAGGTCTTTAATTTACCTAATATGTCATCAACATATTCTTCAATAAGGTCATGCATCATATCATAAAATATGATGATCATGTCTCTTTGATATGTGGCCCCAACATTCCTGAGACCAAATGACATAACCTAATAACAAAACATTCCCCATGAAGTGGTGAAGGTTGTCTTATGTTGGTCTTTTGGTGAAATCCTAATTTGGTTGTATCTTGAAAATCCATCTATGAGTGAAAGCATTTTTTACCCCACTATGAATCAACTATCATTTAAATGTTTGGCATAAGAAAATCATCCTTGGGGTAGGCCTTGTTTATATATTTAAAATTAGTGAAAATTTTGATTCCTTCTAGCTTCTTGCTAACTGACACAACATTTGAGATCCACTCTGATTAGTCGATCAGTTGAATGCATCTAGCTTCTAAGAATTTTTCAAACTCTTTCTTTACTAATATAAAAATGTAAGGATGTATCTTGTTCAATTTCTATTTCACAAGTTTGACATTGTGATGTATAACAAGGTGGTGTACAACAAAGGGAAGGTCCAAACTTGGCATATCTAAATAGGCCCAAGTAAATATGTTAATAAATTCCCTTAACAAGGTTGTAAAGATTTCCCATTCATCCTCAGTGAAGGGCACACCTATTTTGATCCATTTCAAGTCATTTAGAGTCTTGATGTTTACCTTTTTAGTGTCTTCAATGAGGAGATTCAAACCATCTTCTAGAATAGTTAGAAATGATTTAAATTTTCCTACAACTATAAATTCCTCTATTTGGATTGGTTCTTCAAGATCTCCTAAGTAAGATGAATCATAATATCATAATGGTAGGGATGGCTAGGTTACAAATACTATTGAAAATTATTGGATAATTTGATCAAAGGCATGATGTTCTTCATAATTGAACTTAGACCCCAAAACAAGTTCATCATTGGTGGTCTATTGAGCTTCATTCATAGAAAGGTGAACACCCCTAAGTAATGACACCTAAAATAGGTTTTCACCATAAGAGGGCCTTTGTCTTTACTTTTCCCCTAGTCCAAAATTGCCTCAAAGGGATTTTCACTTTGGGACCTCAATGTTTTATTTATTTTTTTGTGGCTAAGGGTGTTCACCCATTTTCCAAAAAAGGTTGTAGGATCTAGTTTGATAGAGAACCCTTGTTTGTGTTATCCCAATAGAACATTATCTCTTAGGCCTTGAAAATTACAAAAGGCCTCATCATTCTCAAACCTCATCTACATGCACTATGGATTCTTGATGGTCCCAGGCTATAAGTTGAGGGTAATAAAGAGGAAGTGGGTTATTACAAATAATTATGGTAAGGGTATAAATAGAACAAGTGTCAAAAAAATTGGTATTAGAAAAGTCTTCATAAACTCTATAATCAGACTCTACTTCATTGTTGTCATCATCATCACTAGATGTTAGCATTAAAACATGAATAAGATATGTGGGGTCACCCCCAGGTGATTTAAATCTAAGATCATAGGTTAATTTGTACTTAGTTTTATAGATTAGATCAATAGTTCCTTTTTAATTTGGCCCAATGCCTTTTCATTCATAGGCTTGATTCTCCATGATCTTATTATGAATGGGGTATTTGGCATGTTTATAACAATTAGCTAGTTTGTCATTGTACAACCAGGTTTCATCATTTATAATCGAGTATTCTTCTTGGTCAATGGATGGTATGAAAATGATAGAAGCTATACTATGAATTTTATATTTCCCTTTTCATTTCCATTCCATGCAAGTTGGATTATATTTAAGTCTTAAATAGGACTATGGGTTTTGTGGAAACTTGGCTATGTGAAACATGTCATGAGTTAAATACTCTCTTGGGCCATTGGCCGAGATGGTAAAATGATTAGACATTTTAGGAGTTGGCATATGGGAAGATGAATAAAGGATATCTAGGTTTATGTAATTTGCCTCTAGAAAGTCAAAAAGTATTTATTTGCCTTCACCCTTTTTGGAAACTAGATCTAGGTGAAAGCAGTAGTTATAGCTTTCATATTCATCCTCCAAATGTTTTCAATGTTCATAGAGTTAAAAATATTTGTTGATGATGACGTCTATACCTAAATTAGATAACTTGAGACACTAGTGAAATGTTGAAGGGATTACATGAATTTCATGTATCCAAGGTCTAACCAAGAGAAAATTGTATGATAAATATAGGTCTAACACACGGTAAAGTGTATTATGGGTCAAGCACCCAATGATAACTAGAAAGCTTATGGTTCCTTATGATTCTTGCTCTTCATTAGCATAGGTCTTGATGGTAATTATCTTTGACTATAGATCAGTTTTTGTGTATCCAAAATGATTGATGAGCTTCAAAGATACAATATTTAGGCCCAACCCATTATATATGAATACATGTTTGACTTTGTGTCATGCAATAACAAATTCAATAGATAGGGGATTATTATGGAGAGGTTCGAGGGATGAAATATCACTTTAGTCAAAGGTTAATTGTTGGCATAGGGATAGATGTTCAACCAAAGCTTGAAATTTGTTAGGGGTTATGCCATTGGGAACTTGGTATTGGTCAAGGAACTATATTAAGATGATCTTGTGGATAGTAGACATACTCAATAAATCCAAAATAGAGATTTGTGAGGGTGTCTTCTGAAGGTGTTCCATAATATTGAACATCTTTTCTTTCATAGTGGTATATGGCTTATTCATAACTAGAATAGTGGGTTGGATTGGTTTGGTGACAAGGGGTTGTGGGTTGAGAATGGTAATATTTCACCATTGAGTTGTGGTTGTATAATTGATATTAGATAAAATACCATTATTTCTAGAAAATTATGGTTGTGAGGGGCCAAATAAGATAAGTCTCAATTTCTAGTGCATTTATTTTTGGTCATAGGGAAATGATGAGTTATTATTATAAGGTCAAAAAATAGTAATCCCTAGTCGATGGTGCACCTATTTTCAATCCTAGGTAAAGAAAGGATCACTAGCATAGATGGAATAATTAGAATTTTTTAGAAATGGTATTTTTCTATTAGTACTTGGTCTTGGATTATGGTGATTGTGGAAATATGACCTCCTGCAATATGACCTACAACCTTGTTGTAACCATATGAAACTACATGGTAAGTCTGTTGGGTATTGGAATCATTATGGCCTTGGTTCCTCCGATTCAATTGACATTGTTGTTATTGATACTAAAATTATTGTCATTATCATGGTTTTTGATACTATTGTTGTTGTTGTTCTAGCTTCTAATATTGCTATTATTTATTGTTATTATTATTTTATGAAAAAGGGTTTTGTTAGATACCCAAGTTATGATTGGATGTAGATGTTCTATTATCCAATTTAATCTCCCCATTTTCCAACATGTTTTTAATGAGGTGTTTGATTTTCACACAACGACATAGATTCTATCCATGAACATGATGGTATTCACAAAACTCATTGTCTCTATACTAGTCTAGATAAGGAATACCCTAAAGATAATGTTTTGGTATTGTCTAACTACTCATGTGAATGGTGGATATATTTCAGAACATGACTTCAATAGGTACTCAAAATTTGTTAATTATTCAATAAGTAAGCACATTTATTTTTTGAGGAGGGGTTTACAAAGGTAATGGTTGTTATGTTTATTAATTTGGGTTAGGATGTTGTGAAGGTTATACATGATAAATGGGTTACTGATGAGGTGTAAGCTACATTTGAGGTGAAGGCTAAGTAAATGGTTTTTTCAGAATTTGGACATGATAGACTTGATTACTCCATTTATAAAAACATTTTTATTATGGTTAAATTTCTTAGATTTTTCATAATTATTATCTTGGGCTTATGCTAACACTTGCACTTGCACTTGGTTTTGGTTTTGATTTTGGCTTGTACCTTGGTTTTGGTTTTGGTTTTGATTTGATGAGGTGATACTAATAATACATTTGTTAATAAGGAATTTTTTAATTAGAAAACCTTTGTTGATGGTCTATTTTAAAGTGTGTACACATTGAAGCTCTAGATTATAGGGCATCTCACTATACAATTTTTTAGTAAACACAGTGGCTAATTATTTATCTGATAAGCTTTGGGTGAAATGACTAATAAGTGATCTCATTTATTGTAGATAGCTTGTAAAGGTTTTACCAATTTTTTATTTGGCCTGAGTCAAATATACTAATGAAATCTCATGTTCGAGATTGTAAGAGAAATACTATATAAATTTGTCTGAGAGGTCATCATAAAGCTTGTCCTTCTAGACTCTGAGGAAATAATAGGATTAAATAAATTTTATTGTTATCCAATATCTATAAATCTAAAAATAATTATGTCAAACGGTCCTTAGGGTATTATTTACCCTTATATTTATCAATTTTTGATGGTTTGTACCCTAGAGGAAATGGTAATTTTAGATACTCCATATTGAATGGGTAAGAAAACACATCATATATCTTGAACTTATTGGTCTATTTTCCTTCTTGTATGGTAGAAATTGCATCCTTCATTTGTTATAGTTCTTGTGCAAATAAACTAGATGAAACATTGGTTTGAGATGGAGGTGGGGTGGTCAAAGGTGGATTATCTTGATTGAGGTATAATGGAGGCATGGTTTGTTTTGGAATGCTGGTTTGAGTGTGTCACATCCCAATTATCACACTAAAATAATTTACCTATTTATCCATGGATTAATATAGTTATTAAATTGATTATTAATTTTTAACTAAATTATAAGTCATATGATATTATGGGACATATGTATGTTACTTAGATTTCATGAGTTCATTATTTTGAGATGATAAATTATGAATTATGTACATAATGATTATGTTACATTTGATGTTATATCATTATTTTATATGTATCATGATATAACTAACTAACTACTTTTTTGTCATGAGGTGGATGTAGGAGAATTCATCCCTTAGAGCATGATAGAGGAAGAGCGTAATTAGAGAAAGTGGTTTAGAAGGAGATGGTGAAGGATGATAGAGGAATTGCTAAGACCCATACACACACCATAATAGATTAAAAATGTTATATGCACTGTGTGTTTAGATTATTAGATATTATAGTTTGTGTGTTTTAAATGTTAATACGTAGTTATGGAAAAATAATTGTATGTGATTTCATTTTATACATAAATTTAGTACTTGATATTATAGTAAGATTACATGATGTTACTTTACTTATGTTTGTCTATGATTTTTGAGATTAAATCAAATAATAGATATCTAATTGCTATTAAATGTATAGACTAGTATAATGTCTTTAAAAATGTTATTGAACATTTAGCTTACTATTATTGATATTCAAAATATCAATATAAGTTAAGCTATTAAAAATAAAGTTAAGACATATATATAGTGTATATATACACTGGTAATTGATTATGACAATTATCTTGTTATTAGAATAAATTATAAATTTATCTATCTTTTTTATAAAGAAATAATTATCTTTATTTTATTATATTCAAGGAGATTAAACTATCCTAAAAATACTAACCTAGAGCTAAGTTCAGTCTAAACCTAGTCTTTGATTATCATACATGAGACTATGCTAAAATTCTAAGTATGGATATCATTATGTTAATGATTAACATAGATTTATGTATTGGATATACTTGGGGACTTATATAAAAGTGATCATGAAAAAATTGGAAGAAAAAATTAAATGTTTTATATTATTTGAGAAAGTTTGAAGTGAGATAAATTAGGGCTTTTAGTTTGATTAATGGAGAAGATAATTGTAGATTAGTGAAGTTTAGATGAAGATAGGGATATTATTCATGAACTATGAAATAATATGTATAGTGGCATAAAAAGTGGGAAAATAAGGAGGTCGGAGAGGAAAATTAATAAGAAAGATTTGTGGGAAGGAAGAAGATATGCAGAATAGAAAAAAGGAAAAAGACAAAGCAACAAAGAAAAAAAAGGGATTTCTAGTTCTTTGAGTTTCAAAAAGGAACATTTAAAAGTTTGGTATTGTTTTGACATTCAATTGTAAAAATATTTTTTGTGTATGGTTATGAAACTTAGGGTCTGGGAAAAAGGAATGTGTTTTTAAATGGATATAGAATTAGCCTTGTGGATGGATCGACCATCCACAGAGCTAACCGATTATCATCAAATCCTAAGTGTTTTGTGTTAGAATTGAAAAAATGTTAGACCATAAGGTTAAATGAAGTTTTTAAAATCAATAAGATATTTCCATAGTTAAGGAAAATGGTAACTTGTGGGAGTAGTTTTATGCAAATAAATATTGAGTTTTATTAAAGCGTATTATACCTGCATACTAAATTATAAAATGGAATATAGTGAATCATCCTTATTTTTACAGAGATGTTGATTGAGTCATTAAATGTTACACAAATTTATATTTGGGTAATAGGGTAATATTATTTTATTTCAAAGATATTTCAAGCATCAATCAATACATAGTTGAAATAAAGTTATATTTGCATGGGTTAAAGTTTTAAGAAATAAGACATTGGTATTCATGCCTATACAGGGGATATACTCCATATCAAAATTTAGAAAATATTGAATGGGTTTTCAAAAGGGGTTAGTTTTGTGTACCATATGTGAACAATATGTGACTTATGAATCTGAGTACTTTATCACACACACACACACATATTGACTGTAGTGTTTTGTTAAAGTGGAGATTATAAAAATATATATAAATTATCTAAAATATAGCTAGAGGAGTTTGGATTATCATGGAATGGTTGAAGAAACATTTTGAATGACTTGGAAACATGTTTTAAACAAGTTTGTATCATGTTGTGGAAATACTTAGTTTGACTGTGAAAGTCTATATCTATCTTTTGAGGTAAATAGAATGCTTGGAAAAGTTTGAAGCTTTGCTATAATGATAGGTTTGTGACTAAATCCCTTCGTTATCTTCATGGGATCATATCAAGAGTCTTTTTTATATGCTATAATACCTGTACATATCAAAAATGGAGGACTAAATATGAAAACAATTAGAACATTATGCAAATAATGCTAACTTAAACTCACATAAGATTAAAGAGACAAAAACATTCATATTCTACCTTAGACTAGTTATAAGGCCTAAGACTACATGAAATGCTCAACCTAAATGGCATCTTGATGGTTGTGAAGGATGATATATTATGGATATAATGAGTCATAGTGTGGACTCATCAAACTGTGTGTTTTTGATATAAACCAGTCTTAAATTATGAATCAACCTATAACTTGTGAACATAGGGAGTTAAACATGTTATGGTTTGAAATTGAAATAGTGGACGCTATATTTAAGTGGAAAACATATTCACTATATTAATAAAATAATTGACTATTTCTTGATAGTATTTGGTAAATTAGATTAATGAATACATGACTTAAAATTAGGAATTAGCATAAATATGAAATTAGGAATAAAATAAAGCATTGTTGGATTCATTATTCCTGATGTTAAATTATGAGAATAGGGGTATTGGCATTATAAAATCTCTATTTGTTTTTAATCCTTTTTATGGAAGTTTATATCTTTTAATCTTTAAAAAGAATATCAAACAGTTCTCTTAGTAGATCCGAATTTTAATTATGGATCAAATTATGGGATATATATAATATGATCACATAAATATATAGAATACATGTATAAGAGAACATAGGTCCTCATATACGTGCATATCATATATTTGTAGAATATGTAGTGTGCTTATAGCTATAGTAGTGAATAATAAATTTAATTCATGAAATCCCAAAGTATAGGGGACTATAACTATAAGAATGTAACCTAAGTTCCAAAATGGATGAATAAGTGAACATTTATAAATCTTTATGAAAAGTGTGAATATTAGTTATTCCAAGTAGTATGAACTTTGTGTTATTAAAATATTAAGTTTGTGTTTAACATTTATTAATGGAGAATAGACTGTTATAATGAATTGTATTATACCCGTATGGTAAATAAACTTACTTATCATAGATATTATTTATGAGATGAATAATATTATGAGGTTCATTCATATGTTTGATGCACTAAATGTACGTATAGTATTTATTTTTGAAATTATCATGTGTTTATACTTGCTAGTAGAAATAATTTCATGAAACTGTTAGTTATAACTATATGTTAACCAAATATAGCATTGATGTTCTTAACTAAGCAATGAGATAGACTTTACCAGCTTATTTAGCATCACCAATGATAGATGAAGGTAATCTGATCAAGTGGTGTGTATGAATTTGACTGATCCTAGAGATCATATGTTATTTAAAAAATTTGACCAAGTAATGTTTAGATAGATATTATCATTTCATATGTATGAGAATGTATTTCTTTATGGTAGACATCATGTAATAGAAATATTATAGCACATAAGGTACTAGCATGCCTCTCTAGATTCTTTCATCATCACCATCTACCCATCCATGAATAGAGGACCATTTACTATTTGGTGGATTGTGCAGGGGATAGATGGTCTATGGTTGGTGTGGAAAAGTGATCAAATGATGCTCTCCCTTCCCACTGTAGTACTTACTTAGAGACTACACTTGAGATTATAAGAGATATAAGAGTTTGTGTGACTCGAGCTTCGTAGAGTATTGTATCTATTATTATACTTATATATTGAATGCATCATTCTTGATCAAAATTTAATTGACTATTATACATTGATAATAGAGGCTATATTATTATACCATCCATGGATGGATTTTATTATGATTACCTTACTCATGCATCTATGATTATTTACATAAGTTTGTAGTGATTAGTAAATAGATTTGCTCATGTTTACTTAAGTTTGATATGCTTAGTTAAATAAGTTGAAAATCACTAATTAGATTCTCATGGTTTAATATAATGAAAGAATAAGTGTTGAGTAAAAATTTAAAAAAAATTACTGTGTTATTCTAGTAAATACCTATGGGTACATTATAGAGTGAACTGACCAAGAATATGCATCCATGGATTGGGATGAGTTTGTTGAAATTAAATGCATTATAGTGAAATATTTTGGTTTGGATTCAATAGATATGCTTGGTGTTGAGGGAATTATGGTTAAAATATAAGGATATGACTCGAGGTAAAGTATTGTGCTTCCTGAGGTTGAGTAGGGACTTGTTGCCGACTAGTTAGGCTTGGTTGAATAACAAGAACTTATTATAAACCAAGGCCCTATTATTGGATTTGTGGCACATTTAGAATGAAAGGTAATTATTTCTTAATTGGTATTTTTTAGACAGTAATACCTCTTTGTTTTTTGAATGCTTTTTTTGAAGTATACGCTTGTAGAGTGTTCAACATTTGTCATTTACCAATAGACATACATTATTGATTAGATAACATTTGTGACTATAAATATATGTTGGTCTATGACTATTGAGATATAATTGTCACTTCTTGGTGAAGTGGAACATTTGTTTCCCCCTATTGAGGTGGCATAGTGTTCAACCTCTACTACATTGGTATATTAGATTGTGCCTATTGTTGTGGAATTTTAGTCATTACCTATTGTGATAGAGTAACATTAATCACATTTTATTCAGGTAAAGAACTCGTTATTACTTGATTACTAAATCTTTGATATTGTGTTATTGAAGAAGAAATTGGTTAAGGATTAGAGGTAACTTGTTATGATTGGGAAGTAGGAGTTCTTACCCCCTACTATTGTGAACCACTCATGGTATTAACTAAAGGAACTTGTGGACTAGTTTTTGGTGCAGTTAAACCACTTTAGCCTAGATTGGATGACATTATCATGTTATTCACCATGTTTGGCACATTCATCTATGTAGAATTAGTAGACACTTATTCAATAGTTGGGACATTAAACATGTCACCAAGTGAAGTTATTTATGTAAATGGTTCTAAACCCAAATTATCTTGGCCTTTAAATTTAATTAATAATCATGTTGAAGGAGATATCTCTATGAGCGGAGCATTTGACATGGCCATGTTATTAAATTTGGGTTCTAGATTCAAATAGGTTTGATATGTTATTTGCATTTATAGAAAGTGGTTCTCCATGAGGCCCTTTTCTTGTGAAAATAATACATGGGTCCTGATATGACATCAACATGAGTCCTTGAGGTTTTATAGAAGAGTCATGTTTAATGTTTTGGGCATAAGGTATGTTAAAAGGCATTTTAACTAGACTAAGCAATTTTTTGTCAGGAAAGTCTACTAGAAACTTGGCCCCTACCTCTATAGCTCTGACTAAAAATTCATCCTTATTTTCAAGCAAATGATAATAAAAAAATAAGAATAATATATTAATGGTATTGTAATTTAATATAGTTATTATTGGACTTGGTTTACAATCGATGGCACACTAATAAGATATTATTTTATTTACTCTTGGTCCTTCTCTAAATAAGGAGGCATGTTAACCAAATAGTAGGCTAAAGGATATTAGATTTGTACTCTAGATTGATCAGTGTAAAGAGGATAAAGATCTATCTCATAATCTACATTTTCACTATAGGGATCTTGAACAAATTTATCTTGCATGCCCACATTATCATAACCTAGATTGTACATTGCTCTATTACAAGTATAATGAGACATATCCAAATTAATGATTAATGTTTCATAGAAAAAGGCTTTAAGGTCTATAAAATCCTAAAAAATAATGTCCAAAGGAAAATTGGTCCAAATTTGGTCTAACTTGGTCGAAAAGTGGAGTTGTATCTCCAAAAAGGTTTATGTTGAAACTTGGTCTAAAACAATCTAACATCAAATGTCTAACACCAAATGTATTACACATAGAGTTAAATTGGATGAAATAAAACCAAAATTACAAAATTAGATACAAAGTGTTTCAAACAAGTCTAATATAGGTCTAATGAAATAAATGTTGCTAGGTCTTTTGGAAAACAAGGCACAAAATCTAGGCTCAAAATAGGTATTACTAGGTTTTTTGAAAAAGGCACAAAAGCTAGAATTTAAACAAAATAAGGTCTAAAATGCAAGAGATTTAATATAATAAATTTGAAACACTTTATCACAAACTAGGAATTATAATTTAGACACACAATTTTTCATTTGATACAAGACATGAAACTCTAAGCACATAGAAGATAGACTACCTCCCCAAATCTAGGCACAAAAATAGTCTTTAAATGGAGCAAGAAATTAATCTAAATTACAAAACCCAAAATTGAAAGATGAACACCTAATCCAAAATTACACAAGTCCTACATATAAACCAATAAATGTTTGGATTTGAACTTGTACAGACTAATTTCAAACTTGATTTATAAGACTAGGTTTCTTACAATAGACAAAAAGCTAGACAAGAATTAATGGCATGACGGTACTAGGTAAAGATCCAAAAGGAACATACAAATTTGGTTTACAACTTTGGATACAAGGAAACAAGTATTTAAAATGATTTGATCTGTGTAATGATGTTATCATTCTCTAATGGTATGGCAAATGGTTTGTTTCAAGACATTAAGGCATAAAACTTGGAATGAAATGGGTAGTGTAACAATGCCCCTTTCAACCAAGTAACACACACATGAAAATGTTTAATAAATTACTATGGAAAATGTGTGATGTCATATGGATGGCATAACACTTCTTCAAACAAAGGAGTGATGTATAAATAAGATTCTTTTTTTGGATGTGGTATGAGAAACAAATAGTTTCCACTCAAGACCATGTAAGAAAGGATAAAATGACATAAACACCTAAGTTTAACATCCTAAATCCTAAAACTAATAAGGTTTCATTGTAATATCAAATTAAATATATATACTTGCTATTGAGAGGATTTTAAATTATTAATCCAAAAAGTAAAAGTGCATGAAAAGTAGGGTTTTTAAGCCCCCTCTTCTCTCAAGAGTTATTAGCATGACATAGAACTTTAGGCTACTCAGACTGCATCAATAATATGCCCATGACAAGTGGGTTTATCTAAAATTTAAATTTTATTTCATTTCTAAATGGTCCCATATATGTGGAAAAAACTAAGGAAAAATCATGTTATTTGGATTAGTGTCAACCAACTTGTTGTGAAAAGGTTTTGTCCTTTTTACAACCACTACATCCATCAATTGCTTAGTGTAGTGCAATGTCTAAGTTGCCCCTACATTCTAAGGTTGAGTACCACTAATGGAGCTTGTTTTAACTGCTCAAAATAAACATCTCATTGGGTCATCCTTAATTTATATACCTAACTATGGATTTAGGTTGAAATGATGATAAGAGAAGAATTTTTAGGTCAATTATTCCCTAGAGAAATCATGAGGAGGTGATGAACTTCAGATCATAAGCTAAAATGCATGAAAATAAAGACAAGTGGAAGGAATTTAGGGTTGTTTTGGGGTCACCCAAATAATACAACATTTGGGGTCACCCAAATCATACAAAATTTGGGGAGGGCCTTAGTGACTTTCCTTCCAAATGTAAAGAGTTAGCATTTTTGAGCACCCAAGTTCCCTAAAGGGGATGGGAGAGAGCATACATGTGACACTTATCTTGATAAACAAACATTTTAATGAAAAATCATAAAAATTAAACTCTTATGAATATTTAACTAATGTGAGAGTTCATTTTTATAAAACTAAAATGAAATATGTGATTAGGTTTGAGCCCCTTGGCATTTTTTGTTGAGAACTTTTGAAAATAAAAAATGACTTAAGCAAAAAGATTTTTAAAACATCAATTTGAAATGTGAAATTTGCAACTTAGATGTTTTAAATGTATTTCTCTTGGTCTTTGGGTCCTACAAAACATGTTAGGGGGTATTTATGCTTAGAATAAAATCATGAGTGAAAAAATCACTTTTCAATTCTTGCTCTCAAGTTTAAAAAGTTTTACACATAGTGCAAAACTATAGAAATACAGAGCAATACCATGACTATTTTTGAAAAACTAAAATAGTTAAAACAATACAACAACTTGCCTGTAAATAGAGTAATAGCATAATATCATTACTCTTAACACAATATCACTAAAATAATTACAAAATCATAGAACTTAGATCAATAATGTGATTTACCCTGTAATAGTGAGTAGAGTATGATGGGTTAACATAATTCCATGAAACTTATAGTAATATCACTAAACTTTTGGTTATATCATGAGTTATAAAGTCATGAGATTGTCTATATTGTGACTATAAAGTCATGATATTTTAAATATCATGATTCATCCTTGTTATCATAAATAGTTAACATAAAATGTGATGGTTAAACACAAGATTGTAATAATTAATAAATATTAATAAAATAATGACAAAAATATGACTATAAAAGGAGTGATATTGTGCAATATTGTGATTATAGAGAGAAATAATGGGACTACATTGAGAAACTTTGTGATTTATATAAAAATGTCCTTGAGCCTTCAAATTTCACCTATATTAATCAGTAAGTTTGGATTTTAACAAGAAAATTATTAAGAGGTTGTCTTAAAAGACCTTGGGAATAACTTCATGGGGTACAGGTCCCACCTGGCATGCCAACATATGAACAAAGGAGTACGTAGTGTACATACCACTAGGCATGCCAACATGTGAACAAGGAATACTTAGAGGGGAGGGTAGACTAGACACTAGGGAGAGCATAGGTAACAAGCATGCATATGAAATCATAACTAAAACATAAAATCAAACACTCTTGTATCTTCCTTGGAGCTTTGAGTGGCTTACTTGGTTTGTGCATCAAGAAATTTACATCAATAGAGCTTTGTTGGCTTCACCTTTCCTTGGAACCTTGGATTTGATAGCTTAGCTTAAGATTTGAGCATGGTAACACTACTTTCAAGGCATTTAGGCATTATAACACTACACCAAGAGAGCTTGTTGAAGATATTTGTGCATAATAACTTTGCACCAAAATAGATTATAAATCAATAGGCATGTCCATGTATCTATAGATTAAAGAATTAACTCTCACCCAATGTGAGTTAAAATTGAGTTTAACTATGGAATGGGTTCAAACTAATCTTAGGTGAGTTGAGACTAAATCTAGTTGAGTTAAAAGTTGTCATGTAATTATGATTTTCAATTAATAGGAATGACTCTCAAATTAGATATTTTGGGATATTTTGTAAGAGATTGACAAATCATATGGGCAATGATAAAAAGGCTTGATATTTTGATTTGTGAAATTTCCATTTTTAGATATTCATTAATTTAAAATAGATAATTTAACTAAGCATTTAATATTATTTAATTATATGATTGATTTTGATTAATATTTTAGATCTTTCAAGATTTGATTAAGTGTACTGATTAATGGGTCCATAGGCCAAATTAATAGTTTTTATGTCATAAGGTGATTAGGGATGAATCTATGAGAGGTTATTGTTGCATACATGCTAGTATCCTAAATAGTTATGCCTCAACATGATTCTAAGCATTAATTAATTATTCATAACCAAAATTGGGATGTTTAGTGATTATTAGGATTAATTTGAAATGTTTGGTAAGAATTAGTCTGAAGTCTAATTAGAAACTAGTTGTGGCTAGAATTGGATGTCTACAAATATGATTCAAAATCTTATACAACATTATGGTTACATTATAGACACTATCTACAATTTATCGATGAACATGAATAATTTGTCTCTATATTATCCTCTTTTATGCCTCATCATTACTTTTATATATTTATTTTATTGATTCTTTAGGTGAATACATAAAGGAAAATAAATCCTCTATGTATTCGTTTGGGTCATTTGGATTCTTTTTGGGCCTTTTAGCAAAGGGGAATAGGGTTTCCCTTCGTTTAAACTCTATTTTTATTATGTTCACTATTTTCCTTTGCTTCACCCTCTAAATTATGAAACTATACCTATCAAAATGAGTGGATAATGTACGTATCTCTATTATGACCAAATCATGTCTCTCATCTCTTTATCCCTATAGCTCTTTTACCCATTTCGGTAAAATAAGTTCCCTTTCTTCTACATGTTGACTTGCATCTTCAGGGGTAGGGAGTGGAGTTATTGTTGAATTAATATTTATTAATTTAGGTGTTAATGAATAATTTATTTGAACAATCAATTTTATGAGTGTCTTGGTAATCTTTTTCCATCCTGATGTTTCCCTCTGATGAGTGACTTCAACCACATATTTATTCAGGATAATAATTTTAAAAAAAATCATTGTGGCCAATTTTATATGTGTAAATTATGGTAGTGGAATCTATATTTGAAGATTTTGGGAGGTTTTTTTTCCCTTTACGATAAAAAATGGAAACTAAAACTAAAATTTCAAAATGGACTCTCTTCTTAAGATCATTATTTGGGATGATGTTGAATTAATAGAAGAATCAATTGAATTATAAAATATTGGCCTATGAATAATGTGATGCAAATCAATACCTTAAGCAACATTAAAATATTAATCCAAGGAATAAACTACCTAATGATATTTTACCTTTGATCTTATGTGAGAATCTATTGGTCTAGTGCCCCATCTAGAGTTTATTCTCCATATAAGCTTCCTAGGACTATATATTTGGCTCTTTCCAACTTTGCCTCTACTTCATCTTGGGTTCTCTCTTCACTTAACTCATTTTCATGCATGTTGATTATTTCGATGTTTCCTTAATCTTCATTAGTATAATAATCCACTAGGGATATTACATGTTCATGTTATTCTTCTTTAGATTCCTCCGCAAGAGATCCTCTTAAGACATTAAGACCTAATGATGGTATTTCCTCTAGTTATTGAATCATGAAGGGAATATATATGTCGTCTCTTAAGTGGATGTGGGGGAAACATAAGATGAAGTGGAAGATGGAAATGAAGGAGAAATAGTAGTAATAACTTCTACTATAGATGATGGTTAAGGAGTGGTAGGTGGAATAATAGTGTTGGAAGTAAGAGTGGAGGGAAATGAAAATGTATGACATATAGTATTTGTGGAGATATCCCCTCACTAGTGGTGATGGATAGAGAAGATTTTATTTGAGTTACTTGAGGGGAATTATGAGGTGATTGAAGAGAAGAAAAGAACTCTATAGGAACTTAGGGAGGATCACCTCTATAACTACAATGAATGCATATAAAGGTGACCAAGTGAATGTGCTTGCTTTCATGTTTAGAGGAGCTACATTCCTCTCAACTGTAGTAGCTATGTCTAAATTCGTGGTAAAAACTAGATGATTGGAGTCAAAATGAGGACTAGGGAAACCCTTGGTAATTTCCTTTCTAAACTAAAGGTTTTCCTTCCTTTGATGACTAGAATTTGCCTCTTGAAAATTCATCTCTTATTTTGCATAAGAGGGAGGTTAGACCTGTTGTGTTGGGGATTAAGGTTGTAATGAAGGCCTTTGATGAATTCAATCTTGTTCTTACTACCTTACCATTTCACCTACATACTCTTTGGTGATCTTATGGTTATATTGAATGGCCTGGGAAACTATTATTGACATATAATTATCCCTCATCCAAGTCCAAAATTCTAAGTAATTTGATGCAATTAAAAAAAAAATAGTATCATATTCATATTCTTGGTGACCATATCTAATGGTAACCCCTTTTTATCCTTAAAATAATTGAAGATAGTTTATATTTTTTTATTTGGGGTCCCATTCCTTGAATTGGGCCACCTTTAAGTTATAATGGGATCTTACTTTCCCCACATGATTTAAATGTGCCCTCACTACAAAATGAAGTTTCCCTATACTTATAGGGGTCTTATAGTAATAATATTAAATGTTTAAGGCCCATATCCTTATCTATACTATTGCATAATTAGTTATCTGCCTCTTGTTCTACAAACATTTTTAGGACATGGCATGGTAGAAATAAAGGGGGTGCTCTAGTTCATTCAATTATGATTATGGTCTAAACTAGGTAATACTAGTAATATCCCATGTTGGAGATGCTTTTCCATAGGTTATCAATTATCCTTGACATTTGATTGCCATAACTATCTTGGTAAACTTGAGGATAAATTTCCTCACAAATCCTTGTAATCCCATTTTTGAATCTGTATACAAAGAGGAAAGATTGTTCCTCACAAATTATGTTGCCCAAGTATTCTATGGACGATTTCCATAGTTCCCCTTGAGTTATGTGGAACATACCAATGAACGAATCTAATAGGTAGGAAACCATGTAGAAATTTCCATCTAATATCCTTTATTTAGGTTTGAACATCTCTTCCTTTAATATGACACTTATAATCTCCCCTAGGGAAATAATTTTATCAAAAGTCAAGAGAATGTCTAGAAATGGGAGCCATTCCACCAATACATAAGTAATGCTATAAAAACCATACAATCTATTCAAAAGGGCCATGGATATTCTAGTCCAAATGATATAGTTAATGATATTGTTGGAGGAAATTATTCCATTGGGGTTTATTATCTGGCCTTTCACTAGTTACCACTTTAAATTTCCCTCTATAATGTTGTGCTAGAGCCATACATTGGCCACAACTTGGATATATACAACCTCAAGTCCAAGAATCTTAAGATACATCTCAAATTCCATTCCAAAAACATATGTAAATACATTATTTCCTTCCCTAAGATGTAAACAATCCCTAGATCAAGTGCCATTAAATAATGAATCACTAAGTAAATTGATACATGGAATTACCTCTAGTTTTTTGACCACCTAATGGAGTCCCCTAGTTTTGATTGGAAATAGTTTATGAATGTACTACTTATCCTATTGAGATATATGATATTATTTATATTATGGTTCTACTAATTATACTACATTCTAGATGGATGAGTAGTATGGAAACTTAAAATCTAGGCCACTTTTATCAAACATAATGTTTGTGTATTTGATGATTTCAACAATGGAGTATGCATAAGAAGCCTAGATGAATAATGTTATTGGAGAATCCACTTTAAAATTATGGTACTATGTATTTCCATTTCAAATTATTATATTCTCTTGTAGGTTTGTCAAAACAAAGATAGGGATTTTGGTCACTTGATAGCTCAAGATTTCAATGTTTGATTAATTGTAAAGTGACTTCATTTTTTTTAGATTTTGCATATATTTACAAAGCTTCTACCTTGAATTCCCAATTCATGTTACATTAATATGAGTAATTTTTTAAATTTTTTTCCCATTTAGATTTAAATCTATGAATCAACTTTGACAGGTTCTCTTGCTTGCTAAATGACCACTTTTCATTGACTTCACATGCCTAATCACTTCTTTGAGACAAATTTCAATACCTCATTTATTGGCCCCTACTTATCTATCATTTTTTTTTTGAGTAATTTGTTAACACATATCTATAATCATGGAACTTATATTGTCATCACTTATCTAGGTTTTTAGACTTATGATTTGGATTTGTATGTTCCATTGGCTATGAGTTAAGATATTGAGCCAGGTATATTGTTCTCATCTAGGTAATGTGATGTTGATACATGTCATGATCTTGGGGATTGGAGATATTATAATAATTGAGGTTGTGGGACCATAAATCCATTAACTTAGTGTTTCTCCTTTGAAGCTATAGGTTAACAAAATTGTTCCAACTTTCAAACTCTTTGAGCTCAGAACCTTGAGGCCATGACACCATTAGACTTTGCTTTGACCTTTTGCGTTCTAGGTTAATGAAATTATGCCAAGTATCAAACCCTAAAATCTCATAACCTTGAGGCCATTAGACTATATATCCATGGGTCCATTAGACTTAAAAGTTTTTTGTAAAGTGAACTTTATGCTAGTTAACATGGTCTTTCCATGTAGACAAATTACAGTACTTCAAATATCGATAAGGTATAAAATTATTTTTAAATTATGGTGCTTTCTAAGTAATGTGATAGCACCATCTATCCTAAAAACTTGAAATACTTAGGATTTTTATGAGGGATGAAGGGATCCAGGTAAATTGATCCTATCACTTTTCCTAATTTTGGGTCTCAAAAATTTGGAATGTTTAAGCTTTTGGGAGCACAAGAGCTCGAATATTGGTAAGTTTTTTAAATATTATTGTGAACATAAGAAAATCAAAGAGACATTAGGACATGATATATTAGATTTGTTAGTCCAAAAATACTAAATTCAATTTCCAAAAAATATTATAAAAATCCAAGGTTTAAAACGAATATAATAGATGCCCAAGTTTTGATTTTCATAAGTTGAAATTATGTAAATTTAGACATTGCAGACAACCTTAGTCTTTTATGTATTAAAAAATATATCATGGATATCTAAGGATTATAGGAAATTGAGTAAAGATATTTCAAAAATGGTGGGTCCTTATTGTATTTTTAAAAATGGGGTGTGTGTGTGCGTTAAGGCATAATAGTGCCCTTATTTGCCTATATCTAGCCTTTGGTGATGAGCTCATGTGTCTTCCTAGTCACATGAGACTAAGTATAGGGGGTCACAAAGAAAAATAAAATATAAATGAATAAACACTATTAAATAAAAAAGTGTCAAAAATAAAAGTCCTTCATTCTCTAAATGTATATGCTAAAAAAGGTAAATTCATCCCATTCACCCTTTTTTAGGGATAGTTATATCTAGATGAAGCTAACAAATCTTGTATTTTTTAAGATTGGCAAAAGGTACATTTCCCACCTTTGCTCATAAGTATTAATCATATTCCAATTTTTTTAAAAAATTGATCTATGGTTTTAATTCTTTATCATCTCACATTTACCCTATTCTTCATTTCATTCCTCACTGCAAATTGAAATTTGAACATTGTGTAAACTAAATAACTAGGTAATCACCTGCAAAATAAATGTTAGATCATTTTTTAGTTTCATATATATGTTAATTATATTACATAATATTCATACATTTTTTCCTCACATATATAATCATTTTACATAGAATTATATAAAAAATCATAGAGTTACATGATATATCATCACATGCCTAGTAATCGAGATTGCATAAATTGAAAATAATAACGCAAAAATTAAAATCCATAATGCATACTGACAATTAACTCTAAGGTGAACCAAATTTATCCATATGTGTGTGTACATACATGTGTGTATGTATCTATATATGTATCTACACACATATACACATATGTATACATGAATATGTATACATATGTATATATGTATATGTGTGTGTATATACATACATACAAACACATGTGTGTGTGCATCTACATATATGTATGTATGTATAAATATATGTGTAGACACACACACACACACACACACACACACACACACACACACACACACACACACACACACACACACACACACACACATTTATATGTATCATTAGAGTTTTTAAGAACATGAATCTCCATTATAAACAACTCCATAGAGGGCCAATATGTCTAAAGATATCAAGATAAAAAAGAATCAAAAGTAAATAATACATGTTAACATATATAATAATGGTATCAATATCCCATCCTCCTCTTATAAGAAGGTCTTGATGCAAAATCATGATGAGGGATATGAATCCTGAGTAAATTATTATTGGTTCCACCCTCGAAAACCATCTCTTCATCCTATGGGCTCCTACCTCTCCCCTCACTACTACCTCCATATGAGGTCATCCCTCTTTTCCATTAGATTCAAGAAGCCTAACACTCACTAGGTAACATCATGTCAACGAGGACATCTTCTCTCTTAGACCTTGCCTTGATACTATTATTCTCCACCCCTAACCTAGTCATCATCATAGATGTGTGGTAGGCTGGAATGAAGATGTCATTATGTCAACCTATCACAGTAGGAAATTTGGGATCCACTAGAAACTTACCTCTAGTCATTCTTATGGCCAACTAAAGAAGGTTGATCAGAGTATCATTAATCATGGTCATCCATCTAGTCAAGGTATTTGTAATAAAAAAGTATATGAATTGACAACCGATATGGTCATACAAAATTTTAAAAAATGAATCAAATAAGTAATTAAATATAAAGTTTAAGTTTCAAGTAATAAGCTGAAATACATAAATTGATAGTTTACCTTGGTCATCCTCATGCTACTCTAGATAAGAGTCATAATCCATAACCTCACCCTCATCTACATCCATTTCTACATTTAGCTCTATGTACTTGGGCTCCTCATCATAGTCACCTATCGACTATTACTACTACTATTGTATAGGATTATCATGTAGGGTCACAGTGTGGTGATGGTGGAGGCATGAACTACTGCTACTATCCTCATCCTCCTCTAGTTTCATATTAAAGAGGTTCTCCTTGCACTAGTACTAGCTAAATCATCCAATTAATGGGTACCCATCACATAAGTGGGTGCCAAGCTATTCACTCCAATATTCTAGATCATGACTCTATACATAACCATTGATACATGAAATTTTTTCATGTAGGGGATACCAAATTATTGGGGGACATTATACACCTAGTGTACCTCAACTTTTATAAGTATGTTATGAACCTGAGTGGCCCTAGAAGTGATTGTGAGATAATAAAACTCCCCATCCATCATAAGGTAGGGTAACCACCCTGAGGTAGGATAGGGCTATCATGTTTATTGCCATAAAAGAATGAACATCACTAGGCAAGGAAAAAAATGATGCCTATCTTTCCACGTTGAGTCCTTGAAGGCCCTTGCATCCCCAATAGGTATTACCTTATGGTAGGGGATCATCCTATCGAATACCCAAATCATGAGGAGTGTTGAGTGACTAATCAAGAATTATCTTAGGTGAGCTACATGGTACAAGTCCCTATAAATATGAACCAAGATATCTTGGCCCCATGAGAATCAATATACCCTCTCCTCAATCTAATAAATTATAGGGGACCCACTATACAATAACTTTTTGATACCCTTATCCCACACTAGTCGAGAGGCAAGGATACCAATTATCACTTTCCATAGATTAGGGATCAATGATCCCTCAATCCTATAAATACACACCCCATAATTCATATCCACATCAAGTGCATGAATATCTCCAAAATTACTAGCGCATCCCATTGCCTCAATCTTAATCATGACATACTAAATGGCCACCAACTGACCTATCATTGGTAGTCAAGTGATATTATAAAAATATATGAGATTGATGGTCAACTCTCCTGGGGCCTAAAGTAACATAAAAATTTTCCTATCAAGGTCCCATTAAGTGAACAAGTTACATAATAACCTACTTGAGGGAGGGATGATCCCTACCCATGTGATTTATAGAATACTCGTTTGATCAAGAATAACTAACTCATCCATCATAAAAATTCCATGACTTAGGGGAGCCAATCCTACTCTTTGGATTTTATCCAGTGTATGTAGGCCCAATATAATAATAAAATATATGAAATCAATTCTCAAATCATTTATAACTTTCAAAAATCTACCTTCTTCCCTCTACTACCTAGAGTATGGAATCGACCTTGTTTGTAGGTGATATTTTTATAAAAATGAATGTTTTGAAGGGATGGTTATGTAATCACCAAATAAAGGTAGTTGTGTAACTTTTTTCTCTATAGATGACAATATTTATAGTTCCATGGTGATAGTTACGTAACTTCTAGATTGTGAAGATAGGCAGTTTTGTCTCTGATGCAAATTTTTTTAGTCATAAACATCTATCAAAAACCCTCCTAAAACACCCAAAGCCAAGACTAAATAATGAAATTTATTCCAAATGCCTTGTTTACCCCCCTCAGTAAATGCATATACTAAAAAAATTAATTTCTATAGGATTTTTAGTGAGTTTTAGACATAATTTAAAATTTGGGGAAAAATGGAAAAAATGCATAAAAACCTACCTAACCCTATCCAACTCTAGCTCCAACTAGTATTTCACCATCATCATCTCATACTATACTCATTGACTACTCATTTTATCAAATATGTCATAGTTATGCTAGAGATTAGAAATATATCCAACCATTTTGCACAAGTGAATATGTTTTTTTCAAAATTTTAAACATATTGGGCCCCTAACTAGTTGTTCATGTTTGAAAACTTTCCAATTTTGGCACATTTTATTATTCAACACATATTTTCATGTTTATCAACCTTATTTTTTATAGATTTTAAGACTAACATTTTAATGATATCTCTATCCCTTGTAGCATGTTTGTCATTTTATAGGTACATGATGATTTGGCATCATATATAGTTCCTTCAACATGATGGTTCAAGTAGTATAACCTTTCATAGAAATATAATATATATTTTGATTAAATAATAATTCTTTTCCAATTTACCATTATATTTCAATTTATCTCCTTCCTTTTATCTATAGGTTTCATGAAATCTCAATTTGCTTCATTTCACCACTTAGGTAAGTCAGGTAAGTATTTATAACTTCCTATTTTTCTTCTATATGCCATTACTTAGGATTAAACCCTCTTACATTCATGACAAGGAGTCCTCCCAAGGGGGAAATATGTATGCACCAATAGTATATAGGGTGTAATATACCTGGTATAATGTTTGATGATGATGCAATGATCTCTTAATGAGTACTTAGAACAAGGTTTTCTTTAGCCATGTGTAGAAAATATTTGCTAATTATATAGAAACTTAATCTTGTACACATGTAAAAGCTATACCTTGTTTTATTCTCAGTTTCAGACCTTTCCCACTTTTTAAAGCCTCACATCTACTTTATTTTTACCTTTGGCCTATCTTTTTTTCTAACTAGTCTTATGTTGATGACACAAACATGCTAGCTTGGCTAGAATGTTTAAAATAATCTTATCTTACACCCCTGAAAGTTATAAGCCTATACCTACTTTGATACTCCATAAACACTAGCATCTAGGGTAGACACTTGTATTGATTCTAGTGTCTTGACTCAACACAAGTGTCATTTACCTAAAATTCATCCAATCTACAAATTAAATGCATTTTGATGGTCATCCTAAGTGCTATTATGTGATATATTACTGAAGAGGATTGGTATAAATATAATATAGACCCTCATTCATTCATCACCTATAAAAGTACCTGACAATCCTAAAAATAACATTCAATATAAGAAAGCTTTCCTATTTTATCCTATTTTCATGTCAATCATAGGAAAAACACATACATAGGTCTAAAGTACGAAAGGAACATCCCAAGAGCCCAACTTTCCTAGTTACAAGCTAGGTAATTATTACTTATTTTTCACATATTGAATGATTCACACACAAGCCAACACATAATAGATAACTACATAAATTTGAGTCCTTTTTTTGGGGTATTGGCTATGTTGGTAGTGACCACTATTAGTGGGTTCTTTGGGGAAGATCAGAATTATGTGCCCACTAACCCATTTTCACCTATATCCCTAATAAAAAAGAATAACTAAGGTTTTCATCATTTCATGAGGAGCAAAATTCCATGACCTATATCTAAATGCACTAGTGTAAAGGCAAAAAAAACCAAAAGCATCCAAATGGTCACATCCTCTTCCAAAATTTATTCTATATAGGACACCTACTATCTAAGAAAAATAGTAGCATGGATGCAACTATCCAAGTTTTATGCTAGTGTTTGTAGCTCCAAAAACACTCAAACCAAAATGAGGTGACTATTTCAGAATCTTCTTCTAGTTTGCTTCCTACTTGTTCCAGATCTAGATCTACATTAACATCAGAAACCAACTAAGTATTTCATTTCTTTGTCATTTTCATATCTAACATAATTGTACTTTCCATATTTAGATTATCTCATTTTTATGAATTCAACATATGTTATATCCAAGTTTAACATATAATTGACTAACTAAAAATTTGATTATCACCCTTGTGCATTGTCATTTCCATGTTGTTAAACCTATACCCATGTGAAGTATCCTATAACACTCCAAACCATAATTTAGCATTCAACATTTGGTGAACCCAATGTAAAATGCATTATTTCAAAACACTCAACACATAAGGTCCTAACATGATGTATAGTGTCCTAACCTAACTCAAGTGTCCAGTTCCTTAAAGTCATATTTTTTAAATGAAATGTTTCCAATGGTAAGCCTAAGTGATATTATGTGGAATATTTTCCAAGAAGATTAGTATAAATATAGGATCAACCCTCACTCATTCCTCACCTAGAAAATAATTTGACACTCCTAAAAAGAAAATTCATAAGAGAAGTAAATATAGAAAAGCTTTCATATTTTTTCTTATTTTCATATTAGTCATAGAAATAACACATATGCATGTTTGAAGAACCAAACGAGTCTCCCAAGATCCTGATTTTCCAAGTTAAAAGATAGGTCACTATTATAATTAATTTCCACATATTTCATGATTCACACACAAGCCAACACATAGGGGAGAACTACATAAGTATAAGGCCCTCTTCTAGAGTATTGTATATGTAGTCAATACCCATTGATAGTAGGGTCTTTGAGGAAGCTCAACACTGTGAACCCACTAACCCATTTTTAACTATAACCCCAATGAAGAGGAATAACTAGGGTTTTATCATTTCATGAGGAGTTATATTCCATGACCCAAATATGAATACACCAACATGAAGGCAACATAAAACCTAGAAGCATCTAGGTGGTCGCATCCTCTTCCAACTAGTATTATGTATAAGACAACTACATGTAGGTAGTACATTAACATCGATGCAACCATCCAAGGCCAACACTAGTTTTTGTGACTCCAAATGCACTCAAACTAGAATTAGGTGATTTTTGTATAATTTTCATCTATTTTTATTCCTATATGTCCCAGATCTAGATCTACATTAACATCAAAAACTAGCTAAGTTGTTCATTTCATTGTCATTTCCATATCTAGCATAGTTGTAATTTCAATATTTATACCATCTAAATTTTATGAATTCAACATATTTTATAGCTAAGATTATAATCTATTTTGCTTAATATATATATGATTATCACCCTTTTGCATTGTCATTTTTATATCCTTAACCCTATACCCATGTGAAGGAGTCTAACCCTCCAAACCACAAATTTAGAGTTAAACATTTGGTGAGCCTAATTTGTATGAATGCAATTTTTTTATTCCTAAGGTTTTTCATTAAACTAGGGTTTTATGTTTTTGTAATTTTGTATTTTCTTCTTATACTAATTTTCATGAAACCTAGGCATAACTCTAGGTTTGGATGTGTGCCTATTGAACACATTGAACTCCCCATTCTACCACCTAACATGTCTAAAAATAATGAGGTACCTAATCCCATATATCATGATGATATCCATGTTGAGAATTTCAAGACAAATGATGATTTTATCATAGAAGAAGATTATGATAATGAAAACCATTAGACCAATGAAAATAGTGAACATGAGAAAATAGATCATGATAATTTGAAAGCTATTACACTATTTTGTTAGCATATTAGGTAAAACCCAAAGGACATAAATGAAATATTAGAAACCATATTAGACACTAAAGAGGCAAAAATCATAGATGGCCAAGAAAATTCATATATTGAACATGTTATTAGAGTTATGGGTCACTCCCATATACCAAAAACCTTCCCTTTGAACACATTACCACTTAATACATATAACAATGGCACAATATATGTATATCAATATTTTTTTCCATAAAATGAAAATATTTTTTCTACACCTTATATGGGAAAACTAAATAATTCAACACAAATACCAATTTCAATGCCTCTTACAACTCAAAATATGTCTACTTCTCCATTAGTGACTACTCAACTTGATAATCTAAATCCCAATGGATCTAAAATTCAACATTCCTTCATGTTATAAAGAATTGGAGGTCAAGGTTACAAAAATTGAACAAAAAGCTTTCAAGTCTACTCATACTATTGTTTTGTAATATGTGTTGCATAATCCTCTTGTAATTTAGATAACTTTACATCCTTTACCAACCAGTTTTCTTGCACTTAATTTCCCATTTTATGATGGTAAGGGTGATCCTAAGCAACATATTCAATCTTTCTATATGGCATTCCTTCATTATGATTCCAATGATAAAATTTTGACCAAATTATTTCCAAGGAGCCTAAAGGACTATGATTTGAGGTAGTTTTATGATTTGTCTTTCCAATCCATATAAGCATTCAAACCTCTTGTAGATCAAATTTATTCACACTTTTCCACTAACATTTTTTTAAAGGTTTCCTATGCCCAAATTGTAAAAATAAAACAAGGAACCAATGAACATATTGATGAATATGTCTTAAGATACAAGATAATGTTAGCCAAATTGACTAAGCCTATGATAGATAAAGAGTTGAAATACATATTCAAGAAAAGTTTGATTGCTCCTTTACATGAGTCTAATATTTTCAAGATGTTCAAATCTTTTGATGAATTATGCTATATTGTATGGGAACATGAATTAAAGCTTATCTCATTCAATAAGATCAAGTATGTAGTAAACATACCAACTACATATACATCTAATACCAAGCTTATAATAAAAATAAGTTATAAGTTAAAACCTATTGAGCCTAAAAAATAAATAACCACCATAGTTAATGTAGTTTCACAATAACCTAATTAGCTTATTTTATCCAATACACCAAGGAGGTAGTTCTTCAACTTCTCACATTTACTTGAGTCTCTAGATTCATTAATCTCATCTTTAGTGGAGTGTTAGCTTATATCTCTCCCACATCCTATAGAGGTTGATATGAGGCTGCCTATACCCAAAGGATATGATGCAAATGATTATTTTGATTATCTTCATGGACCATGGCATTGTACAAATATATGTTTTACCTTAAAACATAAGATCCAAAACCTCATTAATGACCACAATCATTCATTTGAGGATCCTCACAAGTAATAAAGTCACAACCTAATGATCACCAAAACTATAAAATATTTATACATCATTTACAAGATCATTATAAGAACTTGAAAGTGCAAATGGCATAATGTAGTCACCTAAAAATGACACTTGAGTGCTAAAAGTGCTAATTAAGACCACTTATCCCTACCTTAGCCTTAAACCCATTTTAGATAGTATTTTGAAACTTAACCAATATTTTTGTAGGAAATAATAATCCCTATTCATATTTAAATTACTCCTAAACTCTTATTCTTGCATCTTATCCCTTCGTGACTCAAGTTATACGACTTAAACAGTAGCACCATAATAGGGACAAAGTGCCACATGGCACTAGTGTCCCAATTTTGGTGACACTATATTTTACCTCATTTTTTTCAAAAATGGATATATTTTAAAATATTAGACCTCATAGGTTCAGCTTGGACATTGATTTAGAGAAATCTTGGGTTAAGTGTCAACTCTGCCTTCTTCACACATTTCCCTAGGCCTTTAGACCTTCCTAGTAACCTTTTTTCCTGATTTTTGTCTTGTAGAGAAAAATTATAGTGAGTTAAGAGAGTATTAAGGTATATATAGATAACATATTTTGAGATACACCTATGGGTCAATTTTATTGACCAAACTCTAAGTTTAGATCCATTTTCTAGCCCCAAGTCTCCTCAATTAGGCTTATTTGAGCCTAAAAACAACATAGTCACTATTAGTCCATACCAAAAGGGTTGTACCAATATAAAACTAGGTTATTAACTTAGATAACCTAAAATAACACAAAAATACCAAATTTTATAATATTTGGATGGTTGTAACTCATCTAATCCCTAGTTTAGGGCTTGACAACCCCTGTCATGACTTGAGAGCACTAATAAATGGTTTCTAAACATCTCAACAAGTATATTTGCACTTTTAAATCTATTTAAGGTATATCATATCCTCTCACAACTATTCCAACCCTTATAATCCTTTGATCAATCCATTGTTTATATTTTCTAACTCAATCTCTCTTGACTATGTAGGAAAAAGAACATTCTACAAGTCCATATTCCTATTGGAGAAAAAGAACACAAAAATATTCAATGAGAAGATTAAAAAAACTAAAAATATGTTTAAATACCTAACCAAAACCTTATTAATCAATTTAAAAATTATTTAACAATCCTTTCATTCAAAAAACAAGATACACAGTCTACCAACAATAGAACAAACATAGAAAAATAGGGTCTATAGGTGTTTATCTTCAAACATGGGTTTTTATTCCTTATTACTTGAAAGTTTCTCCTTAAAAACATTAAAAAACAACCTCATACTCAAAAATTACATCTTTTATATGGCGTGTAACTATTTTAACCACCTTAAGGGACCTTTTCAATGGTCACAAGGTGAGTTTAGAAGTATGTTAATAGACCAAAGTTTGATTTCTATATATATGAAGCCTTAGGCCCTTGAAATGGATTCAAGGGGTATTTATTAATATTTGAAACATGTTCAAAACCTTAAAAAAATACTTTAATTACCCTTGAAACTCCAACTACAAGCTAATTATTCAAATATTTAAAAATCAAGTTTTGGCGAGAAAACATGAAATTTGAAATTCAAACTACCTAGATGCAATTATAAGCTACCAAATTGAAAACCAAGGATTATTGAGGAATTTCAATGCCTTACAAGACATCATAAAACAAAAACTTATTCAAAGAAACCAAAATTGATGATAAAACTCATCCTAAGAGTGATGCCCCTACATCATACCTCTTTTAACACCCAAACAAGCACTAAAATAGTAAATATACATGAATTTTATCCCTCTAACCACTAGATGGAAATGAAAATTACACATAAAAACTTAGAATAAATTATGCAAAATCAAGGTTATCAATCCCTCTTCTACTTTGCTTCATCAAACTACTATCAAAAATATTCATAAGCTTAGATTACTTAGATTTCTAATCTTAAGTGCATTCAAAGCACTCAAGTCTATAATCATACTAGCTTCAATTGCATTTACACCAGCACTTAGGTGGGGAGAACTACATTGAAATTTATCCCTCTTCAGAGTATTGGTATGTAGGAAACTCTCATCATAGTGGGGTGTTGAGGATGTCCAACCTACCCCACTAACAAACACACTTTACTAATTTTATCAATTAGATGCCCTAAAAACATGGAATTTTAAGGTTTATATTAAAATCAATCAAAATAATTCACATATAGGTTTTCATAACTTGTGCATACATGAATAAGATTGAGATACCCATACATATATACATCCATAAGCTCAGAATAGTTTTTAATAGAGGATACATATGCCAAAATATGGACACTAATGCCACATGGTGCTACTCTCCAATTAGGTTGCAACTATCTAGGAGGATTTTTGACACTTTGATCCCATTTTAATAGTTAGATCAGCCTCTACATTAGTTTTTATCCTCTAGATCATCCATCTCAATAATTTTCTAGTTATGTTTTCATTTACATTATTTATTACTATTTTTAAAAAGTTAAAATTAAGTTAATTCTATAATAAATCAGTGGATGTATTTATTATATATTTCTACTCTGATTTATTATACTTAGCTCTTTAACAACATATGATTTACATTCACTATGTCCTAAAAGGTTTAAACATTTGGTGAACCAAACTTTCTTTGAATACTACATAAACCCTAACCCTAGATAACCCTAGGGTTTCTCTTTCCAACATTCTGAGACCCATATTTCAGATTTTAGATCCATATATTTTTCAATTTTGTTGGATATAATCATGATAATAATGTTAGAAGAAGGGTATCAAATTTTCATTTCAAAGTTTAATAATTTCATTTACATGCTTGTTTCTTTTAATTTAGAATGAAATAAGAAAAGACATAAACACATTTATACATGATGCTTTATATCAATTAAAATGCATATCATGTTTTATGATTTCTTTAGCATGTTATCTTTTTGTTATGTTGAATTTAATTAAGATAAAAATCCTTCAACATATAGAGAAAACATTACATAATATAACAACTTCATTACCTAAAATTAACAAGTCTCTTTTCAATGCATTTTACTCTTTGGTTCACTTTTATTCCTTACCTATCAATCCTAGACATAAGAGAACATCAATGGTCTCATTTAGCCCTCCCACTTATCGACCATGCACATCTAGCCACCATCCTCCCTCAACTACCATATTGATGATCCTAGTTGATATTATGGTATAGGTTATTATGTTTACATGTGGTATTGAAGCTTGGTAGGTTATCAAAACCCATGGTTATAGCTTTATCAACTACATTTGTGTTTTATCAACCACAATTTCCATTTTAGAGATCCTATAATATTTTGACACATACAAACACATTTTGTATGCAAAACTCTATGATACTCAAGTGCCTCAAAAATATGAACTAGATTATGTTGATTCTATCATTAATACCATGAAATAGATCGAAGAACATATCTCATTTGAAAAATAATATCCTCCACCTCAACACATCATATATTTACACTTGACTCTTTACATTGCATTATGAATTAATGAGGTCGGTATCAATTGGGTTTTAGTCAACAATGGATTAGGATTGAACATTTTCAATATCTTTTTTCTTCAACTTATTAATATACATGTTAAGGATTTGGATCCTTCTTATATGAACATATGAGGGTTTGATAATATTCCACATAAAGTCTTGGGTCGAATCATACTAAACCTTACATTGGGGCCTATAATGCTACCTACCACATGTCAAGTTATGCATAATGATATTAATTAAAATATATTTCTTGGAATATTGTGGATTCATGATATACACATAATTTAATCCATTTTACATGCATGCTCAAAGTTTAGCTACAAATGTCATTTATACACTTGACATATGGATAAAGAACCATCAACGTATAGATCCCTCACACAGTTATATTCCTCACATGGATTTTGAAACAACACCACTCTAGTCTAATATTCATAATTCACCTATCACTCCCCTAAATACTTCTATAACATAGGATAATAAGTTCACTTCTTCTTTTGCATTAAGATACTTCCAAATAATAGGTTACATAGGATAGGGCCTTGGAAATCATGAGTAGGGAATTCTTAATCCCATTGAAGCATGATCAATATGGTATACAAGGACTTGGATATAAAGATAACACATCCAATGCCATGTTCTCTCAACATACTTCTCAGCATATAATGTTTTGTCTACCTATTACATGAGAAGGTGATATAATGAATCATGTTTATACACTCTCAATTATTTACCCCAATATTATCAATGATAAAACTTCTCTATATCTACCTAATTTCAATGAATTCTATAATGATGAGGCTCTATTAGAATTTTTAGGGACATACAAGGATATCCCTCACTTCTATCATAAGAATAGGTTTCATCATTCCAAAAATGCCTAGACATACTTTGGTGAGTGTTCAAATGATTTTGATGATATTTTACCTAACATAGATGATATTATCCCTACAATACCATACACTATGGATCGATCTACATTACTTAATGAAGAGATAGTTGAATTCAATTGTGGCATAGATACTGATCCTCATATCATACTATTGCCTACTACCTTATGTAAAGAAGAAGATACATATATTTTTTAGATTTTAAAATATTTTCTTGAAGTTTTACTTGGGTTTATTGTAATATGCCTGGCATTAATCCCTCCATCGTATACATAGGATTTAAATTTATCTCGATGTGTATTTAGTTAAAAAATTCAAAAAATAGACCCCAAAGTTACTCTTTTAGTCAAATATGATATCCAATAGCTCCTGGATGTCAGTTTCATTTGACTAGTTTCTCATCCTCAGTGGGTTACTAACATTGTCCCTATTATAAAACCTAATAGCCAAATCTGATGTTTTAGTGATTCTAGAGAGTTAAGCAAAACATGTCCTAAGGATTATTTTACTCTACCCAAAATTAATATGATTATCAACTCCACCACATGCTATGACATGATCTCTTTTATGAATGGCTTTATCAGTTACAATCAAATTAAGATTTCTAAAGAAGACCAATAAAAAAAAATTACCATACCATGGGGTATTTTTTTCTACATAATCATGCCTTTTGGATTAAAAAAACACAAGAGCAACATATTAATGAATAATGACACACATTTCATGATATAATTCATAAAACAATCAAATATTATGTCAATGATTTGCTTAAAAAATCAAAATAATGATAACACTATGCAATAGATTTATGATAGTTTTTTGGAGATTAAAAAAATACAACGTACGACTCAATCCCAAGAAATGTGTCTTTGGGGTTTCATCATGTAAGATCTTAGGATTTATAATATCCAAACTTTGTATCAAGGTTGACCCCAATAAATTAAAATCCATAATGGACATGCCTCTTCCTACCAACTTAAAGCAACTTTGGTCCTTACAAGGCAAGATTCAGGTAATAAACCACTTTATGGCATAACTCATAGATAAGACTCAATCATTCACTCTATTAATCAAAAATGATATAAAATTTGAATGGGACATCACATGTCAAGAAATATTTGACACACTCAAATAGTACCTACTGGACCCACCTATTATAGTACCACCAACACTTGATAAGACACTTCTCCTTTACCTCTCAGCAACAAATCATGCACTTGGTGAACTCTGAGTACAATACAATGATTAACATAAAGAGTAGGACATTTATACATTATTTTTACACTCTTTAACTATGAACAAAATTATCTAAAAATATAAAAACTTTATTTGGCACTTAAATTTTCTACTTAAAAGCTCTAACATTATATGATTAATAATGAGACATAATCATTACAAAAATCAATCTTTCAAAGTTCTTCATGTCAAAACCACACATTTTGAGATGTATTAAAAAATGGGATATGTTACTCATATAATTTGACCTCAATACAGTCTTATAAAAATAAATAAAATGCTAGATAATTATAAATCAATTGGCAATAACCTCATTATTGAACACAAATCCTATCAATAATGATTTTAGTGATGACTTCATAGCATATAAAATCACTTTTGACACATGTATAATATTATTTGATGGTTCTATATGTGAATCTAGTGTTGGAGTTGGAATTTTTTTCATCAACCCACTTGGGCACATAGTACCCCTTATTTACCAACTCAATTTTTCATGTACCAATAACATCTCATAATATGAATCTCTTAACTTAGGCCTTCAAGAAACTCAAGCTCTCTAGATCAAATGAATTAAAGTTTATGGGGATTCATAATTAATTTTCAATTAGGTCATATACATCTGCAAAAATAAATAATAACTCCTTATTCCCTACAAAAATATGGTTTAATGTTTACATGCTTAGTTTGACAACTTTTTTATTGAAAACATTCCATGTAAAGATAATCATCATGCCAATACAATAGCTAGTGAAGCGTTAGTGAGCCCCCATCGACATAGATGAAGACAAAGATATATTCACTATCAAATGATTATAATATCCATTAGTTTCCCATGTGGACCTCATAGCTCTAATAATTCTAGTTACTAAATGTGGTATAAAAACATCTAAATGGTTGTCTGATATATACAACTTTATATATAAATCTATTATACCATACATTTTCACAAGAAATGAAAAGTTCAAACTATAGAGAAACTCCCTCTGATATATCATTATTAGTGGGTATTTATTCAAAATATATTTTTATGGATAATTACTCTGATGTTTGATAGTCAAGGAAGTTAAGTTGGATATCAAATATGTGCATGACAATGAATGCAGTTGTTTCACTAAAATTTTTCTTTATTTTCTAAGAAGAAAGTTATAAAACTTAAAATAAGGGTAAGGTTAGTAAAACCTAGATTTGGTTTGCATTCCATGATCCATAAAATTATAGATAATCTTCTTTGTCTTGGGAGGATGACCTGTAGATAAAAGAAGCACTAAGAAAATGGTTGATTAGCTAGGTAGGTGGGTAGATTGCCTAGCAAACTAGATCCAAAAAGTACATGAATTTATTAGAGGATATCAATCCACCTTTTAAGACAAGTTAATGTTGATAAATTTATTGATAAGAGAGGTTGCATAACATAAATGAAAGTATGTGATCAAAAGAAATAAATAATTTTCAATAAATAATGCATTTTAACAAAATAACACTAAAATAAATGCTAAACTATCAAGGTTTGGTTTAAATGTGGTCGAATTGTTATTCTTAATTATTTATAGTGACATAGATGAAGAAACAAGGTTTTTAGTTGAGGTTAGAAGGTGTTTAAATTGATTAAAATGATTTATATAGTGACCTTCAGTAGTCAAGGATGACCATCAACAGTCAATAGGTAACCATCAATGGTGGTCGAGGGTTGATCATCACACATAGTCAAGGGTTGACCATCAATAGTTGATAGGTAACCATTGGTGATGGTTGAGTGTTGACCATCATACATGGTTAAATTTTGACCCTTATCATTCGATAGGTGACCATCGATAGTGGTTAATAGCTAATCATTGGTAGTTAAGGTTGACCATCAATGGTTGATAGGTGATCATTAGTGGTAGTTGAGGGATGACTGTCACATATAATCAAGGGATGATCATCGATGGTTAAAATGTGACCATTGATGTTGTTTAAGGGTTAACCATCACACATGAACAAGGGCTAACCATCACTGGTCGATAGGTGACCACTACGATCAAGGGTGACCATCGGTGGTCATTAGGGGTTTGGATATATTATTGGTTCTAGATAGAATAGGTTATGGGTTGGTTATAAAAAGGTTTTTTGGGTTGTTGGAGGTTAGTTAATGGTTGTGAGGGTAAAAAAGAGCCTCAAAAGTATTAAGGGTAAATGTTTGATACTCAGGCAGTTAAGAATGGTTATAGGGTGTTTTGGTGGAAGATGTAATGTATGGAATTGTAGAACTATTGAAACTAAATAATTGAAACTTAAAACAAGAAAAATATACTTAGCTTGTGGTTGATAGTTGATGGCTTGAAGAAGTCTAGGAGCTGAGAAGTTTTTTGATATCCTCCAATTACCTCCTTTTTATTCTTCCTTTTGATGCCCCCTAAAAGTTCTCGTTACACCTCCTCTTCCTCTTTTAATATAGAGGAAAGGGAGTGGTGAAATAAAGAGATTAATAAGCTATCTAAAAATCTATCTAAATTTATCCTAATCATGTATTGATCATGTGAATGGTGGATTAAACAACTATAAATAAAAAATCAAGCTATAGTTTGAGTTATAGTTAACTCCTAAGGTGGTTAGGGTCAAACCATCGATGGTTGAAACCTAACTATTAATAGTCGATAGGTGACAATCAATGATAGTTGAGTACTAACCATAGGTCATCAAAAAGTGATAATCAATATTCAATAGGTGACTATTAGTAGTTGATAGGTGACCATAAATAGCTGTGAAGGGTTGACTTTCACACATAGGATAAGGGCTAACTATTGGCAATCGATAGGTAACTTTTAGTCAAAATTGAGGGCTGAATATCACACATAATTAAGGACTAACCATTGAAATTGGTCAAGGGGATAGTCAAAATTGAATATATTTATCCATTTCCACTAATGAATGGTGAGGTAAGTGATTAGGAAATGATCCCTATGGGGTCAAGGGGTGCCTAAGGGTCATTACAACATTTGTAACCATAGTGTATGGTTTTCTAGTGTCTATAGTTTTCCCCATTTTGTTACATCACTTGTATCATAAATATATAGAAAAATGAAAGGTTGGTATAAGTTTGAATGCCCCAAGTATGGGAGGAGGTGTTCCCCCTCAAATCGAGAATCGATGACATGAAATGGATTTGGGTGCAGGTTTGATAAGTGGATAAGTGAATGAAAAACTAATTAAGGTGGATGGATTGGTAAAATAGGTCACTATGATGAGGAAAAGTGGTAGGTGAAATAGGACACAACATTAGTCATAGGCGATATGGGTGTACTTATAAACTCAAGTCACTGTGTAAAGGTTACCCTATTATCAAGGGTCCAAAAAGTGGGTGATCCTAAGAACACATATTAGGTTACATGTTATATAAGTTGGATAGGGAGGTAATAAGGTTGGTTGGTTGGTTGGGTATTTAAATGTGAATAGCCACACAAAATGTGACTAAGTATGATATCATATATTGTGCATAGACTAAGTTACCATAAGTGGTAAAATAAGTTGGGTACTAAAAGGATAAGTGACAAGTGGACCAAGTGATTGTATTTAGGCATGGTGAATATGGTTTCACTCATAAACAGAAGTCTCATAGACAAGGTCAATGTGTTCTCAAGTATCTAAGGTAGGATGTGATCCTAAGAAGACAAAATGGTCAGGGGTGTCAGGACCATAAAGGGTCATGATTTGAGGTACCTAAATGGTTAGGTGTAAAAGGTAGCATAAATTTGTCAAATATAGAAAGGTAGGTATGCAATAAAAATGACCAAGGCAAGGTTTGTCACAAAAAGTGTGAAAGGTGGGCCAAAATGACCAAGTTGAGGTTAATTGGATTGGTTAGTTGGTTGGTAGAGAATCAGGTGCTCTCTAATAGGTGCATGGTTGTGGAGAAAAAGGTGCTCCTTGATAGGTGTATGGTTTTGGTAATGTTGTGTGTATTTGAAAAGGTTTGGTTGGGTTATGTTATAATTAGTTACCCCATTTGGTGGAAGGGTAAAAATTAGGTGGTTGGGGTTTCAATGACTCAAAGATGGAAGACACATGTCTTCTCAAGTGGTCATGAAAGTAGAAGGATGTTGAAATGTTTTGATTGATAAAGACCATAATGGGAAGATGGGTAGCCTTAAAAACATAATCCCCTTTCATGCATTAAATTAGTTTCAGTTCATTGGTTAAAATAATTAGCTTGATCATATAGTGTCAAGTAAGCTCAAAATCCCTTGATTTAGTAGAAGGTAAAAGGTGGGGATGAATGGTAGTGTAACATTATTGTGGGGATGGATTTACCCTCCTGTAGGTGACCTAAGAACCATTGTAGACAAGTCCATGCTCTAATATTTATGTAGACTGATCAAGGTAGGAAGTCTACAAATGTTGCATGAAAGCAAATAGAAGATTTATTTGGGATTGCTTTGGTTTTTGACTTTTGACTTTGGGGTTTTTTCATGCTTTTATTTTATGGGTTTGGGAAGCTGATCAAGGTAGGAAGATTCCAAGTGATTTATTACTTGATAAATGTTTGGTTCACCATCCTTCAAGGGAGTGGTCTAAGCTTTGGATTTGTTTATGTGTGATAGCTATCCTTCGAGGGAGTAATCTATTTTTTTAAGATATTTTTGTTAGTTTTGGGTAGCTATCCTTCAAAGGAGCAGTCTATAATGCTAGATATTTTTGACCTAGGTGATATTTAGTATCCCAAATTTTAATGTTATGCTGGTTTAGACATAGACTAGTCTATATAGGCTAAAAGGATTTCCTTTATGAAGGCAAAACCATAACACAAGAAGGTTAATGATGAAAAAAATGGTTTAAGAGACAACAACCATGGGGATTAATCATATAAGGGATGAATTTTTTTCATGAGAATCTTGCCATAGGTAAAGCCATGGTAACTATGGTTAGGATTAGGATAAGGTTGTGATGGATAATCACATGATCCTATTTTAATCGGTTATCTTTAAAATAAAGAGATGAAGGGGGTTGAAAATAAGGGATGAGCTTAAGTTCAGCATAAAATGACTAAAAACTTTATTTAACAAAAGAATAGTCATGAAATCAAAGCATTAAGGGGTTTAGGTTTTGATATGCCCTAGATCCACACTTACATGTAAATGGTTTTAGCCAATCAAAATAGAAGAGGTCCCCCATATACCTTTTGACACTTGATTAGGCATGGAAAAGATGTTGGATGGATAGAGTAAAAAGGTAAGGTTGGTTAGGTGATAGTGGGTAGACTCTAGTTAGTGATAATGTTAGTTTTTGGTTTGGTTAGGTAGGTTTAGGTGTTGGTTTAGGTTAGTTTGCTAGGTAGGTGTAGGCAAGGAAATGCAAAGGCGAGGTTTTGGGTAAGTTTTTAGTTATGAAAGTGACCACCAAAGGTTACTAGTAGACCAGTGATGGTTCACGAAGGATTGGTGATGGCAAATATTTGAAAGGTAAAAGTAGTTTAAGGGTAAATTGGTGAAAATTTAATATAGACCACCACTGGTTGAGGTTTTGAGAAAAAGAGGTATAAAAGGTGTGATTGAGATTGAAGGCTTGCTTAGGTTTGAGGTTAAAGGTTGGGTTAAGGTCAAGGTTGGTTTTAATTGAGGTTGGGGTTGGGTTGGTTTGAGGTGAGGTTGGATTAGTTATAGGCAAGGTATTTTAAGTTTGGGTTGGCTCCACTAAAAGGGTAGGTGAAAGAGGTAGGTTTGGTTGGGTTGAGGTTTACTCAACTAAAAGTGGGAGTGGAAGAGGTAGGTTGGTTTCCTTAATTATGGTTTCGAAGGAAAGTTAAGAAGGTTCCACTTGGTTAACAAGTGGGTTGGTTAAGGTTGATTTTTCTATAGTGATGATGATAAAAGGAAGTCAAGAAGGTTGCACTTGGTAAAAAACTAGTTTGTTTGGTGTTTAGATTATGGTTTACTTAGTTATTTTATCATTAAGGACCAAATCTAATGAAGGGACCTCATTGTGTCAAGGGATTTTATTATTAGTTCCCATAATAATGGGTGTAGGAAGAGGTTCAAATATGGATTGCCTAAAGACATTTAAGGCTAGGTTTGGGGGAACATGGAAGCTATCATTTGAGAACTCGTTTTGGTCAATAAGGTTTTGGATGATCATCTTAAAAGACTAACATCTCTCTACCACATGCCTATTTACATGATGATATGTACAAAACTTATTCTCTATAAACTAAATGGTATTTGGAAGAGAATGATTGATGGGTTTGATTTGAGGAAGTCTAATGACATAAGCCTTCAAGAGTTTATCAAGGATTGAGGCATATGATTCCCCCAATGGGGTATACTACATAAGAAGATAGTATACCAATGGCTCTTGAGGTTGCAAGATAATTAGTTGGTTTGATGAAGTTGGTTAGTTAAATAAGTTTAGCTGATTTGATGGGTTAGGTATACTTGATAAGGTTGGTGGGCTAGAAAATTTTGGTTGATATTTATTGGTTTGATTTTATGAGGTTAGTTGGTTTGATAAGATCGGTGGGTTTGGAAAGTTTGGTTAGTTTGATAAGGTAGTTAAGGTAGGTTTATTTGAGAGGTTGGGTAAGGTTGAGGTATTTGATACTTTTGACATGGTTGATATGGTGGGTAGGTTTGATATGGTTGGGTGGTTTAAAATTTTTGGTTGGTTCAATAAGGTAGGTTGATAGTTATTGATTGTATTTGATGGGGTTGATAAGGTTGAAAAGGTGGATAAGGTAGGTTAGCTTGATAGGTTTGATAATTTTGGTAAGGTGAAAAGATTGATTTCTTAGAAAAGTTTTTTTGATAGTTATTGGTTGGATAATTGTTGGTTTGATTTCATGAGGTTGATAAAGTAGGTTGATAGTGGTTGGTTTGATAGTTGTTGGGTTGATAGTTGTGGGTCGTATGACTAGGGGGATAGACCAAGTCTTGGTTTTGAGATAAAGAAGGTTACCTAAAATGGGGTATAAATGATTGATATGATGGTTTAGGTAGGCAATAAAATGTTTGATGTGGTTGAGGTAATTGATATGATGGTTGGGATAGGTAACCCAATGATTAGTGAGGTTGTGATTTAACAATTTTGGGAATAACTGGGGTTTTTATTCCTATTTAGTTAAAAGTTGGAGTAAAGTAAATAAATAAATAAATAATTATGCCATAATTAACTCACTAATTTTTTAATTTAGATTTTTGTTTAGACTTTATAAAAATACCAAGTGAATAGAGAGAAATATAACTTATCTTAGAACTATGTTGATCTAATTAAGACGAAGGCTAATATTGACTATGTAGGACTGGGACAATATCATGAACCTAGATTTAGATTTCATTTGGTGAAAGGATATGAGGAATAAAAATAAGACACTTTAGGGTCCAATGTTATAGTCCTATTTCTACTACTATTGTCCAAACTAGTCATAAAGGTTTGAGGTTTTTTGGTTCTGGCTGTCACTCCTATATTACCCTACCTTTGAAATTTTGAAGCTTAACTCTCAATGGAGCTCCTTGTAGATCTGATTTATATTTGATCTTAGGTCTCTAATAAGATTGAATAGGACTTTGAGAAAAGAGGAGGGGTTAGTATGTGTAAGATGAACTAGACGTGCTCACACCCCATGTATGGGCATGCTGCCTACATACCAATACTCTAAAGAGGGATCAAGCCATATGTAGTTCTCTTTCTTGATTTGCTTTGTGAAATTGTGTATATGAAGATGTATAATGCTAAACTAAATATACTTGAGGTAGCTAGGGACTAGTGTAATGATTTGAATAAGCTTGTAAGTGTGTTGGTTGGTTGTATGTAGAGAATAGGGAATATTGCTTGAGTACTATTGCTTGTATTCTAGCTTACTTAGTGATATTTGCCAACCTTTTATAAATGATCTTTGAATGGGATTTTCAAGGGATATATTGGTGATGGGTTGAATGTACTCACATTAGGAACAAGGATAAGGATGGGGAATTAGAATAAATTGACCATTGGGGATAGAAATGGACAATAGCATGGAAAATGGATAGGAGTGGCAATGACACTATAGTCTAAGTGTGGCACTACTATCCTAAGTTGATGAAGTCTAGGGGGATGGATTAGTCATGGAAAGAGCAGTCTAGCTAAGTTAGGATTAAGTCTAGAAGGCTACATATGATTGAAAATCAATGAAAATATGCCTAAAAGGGTCAAGAGAGAAAGAAAGAGGGCACTATGAGTTGGGTTTCACTAGCCACACTCAAGTTACCAATTTTTGCATTTTATATGACTACATTCCCCCCCACTTTATTCTAGTGATGTAATAAAGAGAAATACTAGGATAAAGGAAAAATAAAAAGCATACTTGAACTTACCTACAAGGGTGAAGCTCATGAAGATGTGTGATGTTGGGTGTGCATAGAAAAATCATAATGTGAAGTATAAATCTACAATAAAAATAAAGAGTAGATTAGTTCCTAGATACGCTATATCTAAAATAAAAATGTACAAAGTTGGGTAAGAGAGAGAAGAGAAAGCAGTGAATACACCTCATCAGGTATGTGAACCAATACAAAACCTATTATGATGCTAAGTAATGTTGAATGTTGTACCAAGAGTAATATCATGAATGTAGCTGAGTGCATAATTCCCTAGAAGTGGCTTAAGAATGCAAAGGTTATCCCTTTGGCTCCATCATCACCCACTAAGTGAATCTAGGTGATCATGCATGTGCTGATCAATGTTTGGACTATGTGTGCAATCCTTCTAAATAGGTGGCTCAAGAATACAAAAGCTAGTTAGTCTTTTGGCTCCATCATTGCCTCATGAAGTGAAACTATAAACTAATACTAGTATGAAATGTGTGTCGAATGAGATGGCTCATTTAGCCCATGAATGCTCTATAATTTGATAATGTTGGCATGGATAAATAAATGTATGTTGGAAACTAGGCCACTCTTAGCCACTTTGAAAGATGGATATTAGGCTTGTATGAAAACCACTCCAAAATTGGAAACTAGGCTTATATGGAAGCCACTCAGGAACTCGAGAAAGTGAAGATTAGGATTGTATAAAAATGATTTTAAAATGATGATAACCACATAAATATGGAATAATAAACACAACTATTGAGAATGATTGGGTAATGCTAAACTCAAAAAGAAAAGAAATAAATGTGTTGTGCACATTCCCCCGAATCACTGGGGTCTAAAAAATGGATTATGATCTGGAAGTTATACCAACTATAATAACTAAAACTAAAAGTGACATCCATCATGCCATTCATGATGTAACCTATATCTATATTCTCTAAGAAAAAATGTACTAAAAACTACTAATTTTAAACTGGTCTAAATGTGCAAAACTATAGTCGAACCTACTTTTTTGCCTACTTTTGGAAAATCTAGTTTTTTTGTTATTTAGATAGGAGCACTAAAAGTGGAACTAGTGGTACTAACACTATAGTCCAAGTTGGGCACTATTGTCTTAGGCAAAATCTAGTAACTATTCTATTATTCTCATTATCTACCTAGTCTATTCTGATTGTTTTTATGTCTAGTTACTATTTTGAGTGTGCTAAAAATTACTTTTTTGACCATTAGGAGCTCTGATCTATGTGATAAAACCCCTATTTGTTTCTCCCTCTTTTGAGGCTAGGAATGAAGACCCTAAAATGACTGACCTTAGAATAAATATCCCTACAAGTGTGTTATACTGTAAAGATATATGATATAGAAATGATAATTGACAATATATCTCAAGATATAGCATGGTTTGTAATGAGAGATTGTTAGATCAATAAGGGTATGCCTAGATAGATATAACAATGTAATAGCATGTGTAATGTAATAAATTGGAAATGGAAGTCTAGTTATTTTTTATTTGTTAGTTATTATTTTTCATAGAGGGATGTAGCATGATGTCCATCGTGGCATCTAAGAAATCAAGAAAATGCATGATGTGGATCATGACATTGCAAAAAATTGAAAATCAATCAAGAAACAAGCACACAAGGAAAGAAGTGTATAAAAATGCCCAAGGGACAAAACAAACAAGGAACATGGTCACATGTCACTCAAACTAAAAAGTAATCATACAAGGCATGTTCATATATTGTATACACATATAATTGAAACAAGAAAGGGTTGGCACGAGGGCCACAATCACATAGAAGAGTATAGAAAAAGGACATTGGAAAATGTCCTAAGACACATATAAGAGACAAAACAAGAACTACAAAATGAAATCACATATAGCTACATAAAGTAAGAAAGGAAAACATGTAAATACTGTAAATACAATTGCATCTAACTAATCAAAGAAAGAAGTGAAAGTATGCAAGACATGTTAGTAAAATACTAGGTATATGCTAAAAAATACATAAGTGTTATATACTGGTGAGATGTCGATATAGTAAGCTAGTAAATAATGTACATAAATATGATAACTAGAGTGTGTGGTATAGGAATGACATAACTTGGATGGTATAGTCATGTTAAAAGATGCCTCTAGTGGCTATGTATATTGATGTGTGTCTCAAATGTAGGATTAGGATATCCCCTCAATAGATAGAGTGAAGCAATCAAAGAGATAGATGTCACTAGACACACTCAAAGGAGATCAAGTGAAGCATAGTCATGTAGATAAATTGACAAATAATATCATATAATAGCAAATGTAAGTCTAGCATTGTAGTAGAAATGTAAATCATAGATAATGCATACAATCAAAATATTCATGATGTTTTAAATTATTTGAATGTTTTTGGATTTTGAAAATTTGTATTATTTTTGAATTTTTGATATATTTGAATGTTTTTTGGTATTTTTGATATATTTGAATGTTTTTTGGTAGTTTTAATATTTTATATTTATAATCAATCATGAAGAGACTATGTACAAGGAAAACTAAGAAAATATGTACAAGCTGAGAAGGAATGATACTAATCGATGAGTCTCATGGGAGACTCCTTGTCATGGTGTCTTGTATCAAACAAAATAATCATGCATGATTTTGAAGCATGAGGGAATGGCTATGAATATGACTCTAAATATTCAAATTCATTGTAGGTATCTTGTAAATCATAATAACTTGTATTGTTCCATTCATCATTATCATCTTGATTGTAAACCAATGGAATGCTAGTGTTTGCTTTTGTTGTATCTTGATATTTTACTTTGATAAATTATGTCTATGATTTATTTTCCTTAGGATGTTTAATAAATCTCAAACCTTGGTGACAAACATTATCAACTGCTAGAATAGAAGTAGTGATGCCTTGAGCCTGCTTGCCCAATCTTTGACCTTGAAAATCAAATTTTTGTAGATATTTTTTACCAAACCCATACTATTTTGAAAGTTGAACCTTATTTTAAAAAGGTATATTTTCCTCTTTTTGTGCTTCACTTGTGCTTGTGGTATTATTTCTTTCTCTGATTTTTCTTTTTGATCCTTTTGTTGTTTTGAGTTATGCTTTTGTAACCACTTTTGTATTGTTTTTGAATTTAACCCTTTGTGAATGTGTTCTTGTGTCACTATGGGTTATTGGATTGATTTACATTGTATATGGCCCTCATTATCAATTAAATGTTGCATATGTTATTTCAATGCCAAAGATGAATCTGTATGATGCCTGTGCATTCTATGATATGCACAATAATATCTAGATCTTCTCACTAGATGTAGAGGAGGTAGTTTGATCAACTTAGATTTAATAATTTCTCTTAGTACCTAATTTGAAATATTACTTTATATTTTAATTTTTTTTGAATAATTATTTTTAGAGTTACTTTTTTGTGATTTTTTATTTTGATATGTAACATTGATTGCAACCAATTGACTAGGTGAAGGTGCATATACATTATTGACACTAGGGTGCCTTTGAGGCTTTTAAAATATGATATGATTTTCCAATAGTGTGATATTCTCATGTCATAGATGATTCTACATTTTTAAATTTGAAATTAGCTTGCTCATACTAGTGATTTTATCCCTTAAAGTCTTGCAAGTGCAAACCTTAGTCACTTTTGATTGAACATGTAAGCACATATGTTGAAGAGGTTTTAAAGAAGATATATGTGGAATGTATGCATTAGAAAAAATATTATGGGTTGCCTCACCTTTTGGAGGGGTGATAACATGGACCTGGTTAGAGGGAAAGTAGTTATCACCCTCTTAGGGGATAGGAGGAGAAGGAAACTATTTCTTGTGAATAATATATGACATTGAAACTTGATAGGAGGTTGTTATCTTATGTAGATACTCAAAAGTAGCCAAAGAGTTAGATACATCTAGGTAGAAACCATGTATAAGGGATAAAATGCATGTAATTGAAGTTATAATTTGTATAACAATATGATTATAAAGAGCATTCCACATGAGAGATAGCAAATTTGGGATAGAAATCATAAATTTGTGCATGAATGCATAAGAAACCTTGACATGTGTTATGACATTTCTAATGTGTTTTGCATGATAAACTTGAAATTTTTTCCATATGAGAGATATAAATTAAGATATAGAAGGCATGAATTTTTTCATGAATGCATAATAAAGTTTGACATGTGTTATGACATTTCTAATGTGTTTGGCATGATAAAATTGAATTTGTTTCCATATGAGAGATAGAAAGCAAGAGATGAAACCTTGTATTAAAGACAAGTAAACTTTACTTTGAAGGAGAGGTATCTTACAATGTTTAACAATGATTTTCTTAATATCATGCCATATTATGAAAAATATACAAGAAAAGTAAAGAATAAAGCTTTGTATTAGCATACGGTGGACTTCAACATTCATGTACAAGATAGGACCAAGTATGCTGTCCTTATTATTTGAAAGATATGTAAGAAAATTTTGTAAATAAGTGAGATCCATTTTTGCAATTTGATTATAGATGTAAGGTGATACCTCAAGAAGCAATGGGACCTAGTAAGGCAACAAGAGTTTGAAATATAATTATTTGAACAATTACTATGAAATTTTGAAATTTAAAGTGAATTTCTGAGCTAGATATGCAAGTAAAAAAAATAAAAAATTTATTGGAAAATTTGGGATTTAACATGACCTAGTACATGTAACTAGGGTTTTGAAAATAAATGTTTTTGAAAATTAATATTGAATTTTAAAACTTGAATATACTTTTTGATTTTAATATGCTAGTAGAAAATTATTGGAAACTTACTAGGAAAATACTGGGACATAGTATGGGTAACTAGGGTTTGAAATTAAATTATTTTATAATTACTATGAAAATTTAAAATTTAGTGATAATTTTTGTTTTTATTATGTAGGTAAAAAATTAGAAGATATGGGAAAAAATCAATAGGAAATTTACCCTAGGGTTTTTATGCAAAAATGAAGTAAGTTGGGTTCACTAAATGATTTAACAATTTTGGAAATAATTGGGATTTTTATTCTTATTTAGTTAAAAGTCTAAGTAAATTAAATCATTCAATAATTATTCCTTAATTACTCACTAATTTTTTAATTTAGATTGTTGTTTATACTTTCTAAAAATAACAAGTGAATAGAGACAAACATAATTAGCTTAGAATTTTGTTGATCTGACTGAGATGAACACTAATATTGACCATGCAAGACTGGGATAGTATCAGGAACCTAGATCTAGATTTCAATTAGTGAAAGGATAAGAATGCCAAAAATAAGACACTTTAGGGTCCATCACTATATTATTGTTCCTGCCAATGTTGCTCAAGCTAGTCATAGAGGTTTGATCTTTTTGAGTTCTATCTGTCACTCTTGTATGACCCTACCTATGAAATTTCAAAGCTTAACTCTCAATGAAGCTCCTTATAGACTTGATTTATCTTCAATCCTAGGTCTCCAATAAGCTTGAATAGGACTTTAAGAAAAGAGAGTAAGATGCACTAGATCTTCTTCAAATCCCATGTGTGGGCATGCTACCTACATACGAATACTCTGAAGAGGGATCAAGCCATATGTAGTTCTCCCTCTTGATATACTTTGTTGAATTGTGTATATGAAGATGCAAAATGCTAAATTAGATGCACTTGATGTGGCTAGGGACTAATTTAAGGATTTTAATAAGCTTGTACGTGTGTTGGCTGACTATATGCAAAAAATAGGGAAGATTGCTTGTGTAATCTTGCTTATATTATAGCTTACTTAGTGATATTTTCCAATCCTTTCCAAATTATCTTTGAATGGGATTTAATAGGGATCTACTAGTCATGGATTGAATGTACTCACATTAGGCTGATAAGGATAAAGATGGGGAACTAAAAGAGATTGACTATTGGGGCTAGAAATGACTTAGACAACACTGAAAGTGGATAAGAGTGGCACCGATAGTATATTCCAAGTGTGGCACTATTTTCATGAGCTAATGGGGCCTAGGGGGATGGATTAGTCATGGAAAGAGTAGTCTGTCTGATCTAGGATTAAGTTTGGAAGGCTATGGATGACTAGGAATCAGTGAAAGGATGCCTAGAAGGGTCAAGAGAGCAAGCAAGAAGGAACTATGGGTTGAGTGTCATTAGCCACACTCAAGGGACTAATTTTTGCATTTTATATAACTACAAGTTAAGTTAGTTGAGGTGAGTTATGACAAAGGTCAAGTAAGGGTTGAAAGGTTATTTATCGATTGAGGTGATGACCAAGTGGTTATTTAAAGGTTGTTAATTGGTTATATTTAAGGTTGTTAATTGGTTTTAGGTGAGATTAGGCTAGTTATAGGTGAGATTGGGTTAATGGTACATAAGGTTGGGTTGATTATGGGTGAAGTTGGGTTGCTCATAATTGAGGTTGGGTTGATGGTAGGTAAGGATGGCTTGATTATGGGTGAGGTTGGGTTGGTTATAGGTGAGGTTGGGTTGATCTTAGGTAAGGTTAGGCTAGTTGTAGGTAAGCTTGAGTTGGTTATAGGTAAGGTTGGATTGGTTATAGGTAAGGTTTGGGGCATAAGTGGCTCTTGATGTGAGTTAACACTCTAAGGAAAGAGGGTTGCTTCTAAGAGTTTAATAAAGTTATGATCTCTAGGATAAAATATAAGAAGGCTCCCCATTGAATAAGGAAATGGAGATGAGGTGGATGAAGGCAAGATGGTGGGAAAAAAAATCCTAAGGGGGTTAGATTCCTCACAACTCAAATAAAGAGAAGACAAGAAATTTTTTTAAAGAAGATAAAACACAATCTAAATCATTTTAAAACCTAATTTTATTTTTATATCACTTGTGGCTTATGCCTTACGTTAGAAAGAATATGTGACCCAACTTGGTTTGTAGAGTAGGTACTAGAAAAGAAGTCTATGGTTTATTTGAAGTAGTTTAAGTGCTCAAAAGGGTCTATATTGGAAGTAAATATGTGGATTGATATTGGGGCCTACCACCTCACTTCACACACCATATAAATAAGTGTGTCGAGTGCTTATCCAAGATATACCGATTGCCAGGGATTATACTTAACTAGAGAGCCAAGTTTTGGTTTTTCCCTTTGGTAATGACATCTAAGTGGGATAACCAATGGTTGAAGGTTACCTCTATGAGATGAAACCCTAGTTGGAATTTATGTAAAGTGTTATGATGTTTTAAATGGTGTAAGTGGTTTGGTCTATGTGTGCAAAGAAGTGAGGCTACAATTGATTTATTTGATTAATTAAGATATGTGAGCTAATTATGCAAGCAGATAATGTATGAAAGGTTAATTTTAAGCCCAAAATAAATTTTGATTTCATTTAAATGAGCATAAAATAAGAAGAAAAGTACTTAAATTCAACTAATAAACCCAAGATAACTCAAGGGTCTAACCAAGTGTGCCAGAATATTTCACTAAAATTTTGCTTTATTTTCTAAGAAGAAAGTTATAAAACTTAAAATAAGGGTGAGGTTAGTAGAACCTAGATTTCATTTTCACTTCATGATCTAGAATTTTATAAATAATCCTCTTTGTCTTGGGAGGATGACCTACAAATAAGGAAACACTAAAAAAATGATTGATTAGTTAGGTAGGTAGGTGGATTGCCTAGTAAGCTAGATTTAAAACATACATGACTTCTTTGGATGATGTTAATCCACATTTTAAGATAAGTTAATGTTGATAAAGTTACTGATAATAGAGGTTACATAACATAAATGAAATTACTCGATTAAAAGAAATAAATACTTTTTAATAAATAATGCATTTTAACAAAATAATATTAAAAGAAATGCTAAACTATCAAGGTATGGTTCAAGTGTTGTCAGATTGTTGTTTTTAATTCTATATAGTAATAGGGATGAATAAATAGGGTTTTTGGTTGAGGTTTTAAGGTATTTAAACCTTTATGTTTTTATTAAAATGATTTACATAGTGATTTTCGATGGTCAAGGTTGATCGTCGATGGTTGATAGGTGACTGTCAATGATAGTTGAGGGCTAACCATTACACAGGATCGAGGGTTGACCGTTAATGGTTGATAGGAGAAAATCAATGGTAGTTAAAGGTTAATCACCACCAATTAATAGGTGACCTTTAGTGGTGGTTGATAGGTGACCATTGGTGATCAAATCTAACCATCGATGGTCAATAGGTGATCATTAGTGATGGTCAAGGGTTAACTATCACACATAATCAAGGGTCAACCATTAGTATTCAACATGTGACCATCGATGATGGTTAATGGTTGACCATTATATGTACTCTAGGGATATTTTTCATTGGTCAATAGGTGACTATTGGTGGCAGTTGAAGGTTGAATATTGTATATGATTGAGGGTTGACCATCACTAGTCAAAAGGTGACCACTGTGTTTGAGGGTGACCATTAACAATCACTATGGGTTTGGATAGATTATTGGTTTTAGATATAATAGGTTATGGGTTGGTTATAAAAAGGTTTTATAGGTTACTATAGGTTGGTTAATGGTCATGAAGGCAAGAGAGAGCCTCAGTGGTATCAAGGGTAAATGTTTTGTACTTAGGTGGTTGAGAATGGTTAGAGGGTGTTCTAGGGGAAGATGTAACATATGGAGTTGCAAAAATATTGAAACTAAATAACTAAAACTTCAAACAAGAATAATATACTTAGCTTGTGGTTGATAGTTGATGGCTTGAAGAAGTCCTAGAGATGGGAATATTTTTGATATCCTGCACCTGCCTATTTTTTCTTCTAACCTCTAATTCCCCCTAGAAGTTCTCTCTTTTCACCTCCTATTCCTATCTTAATATAGAGGAAAGGGAGTGGTGAAATAAAGAGTTCAATAATTTTTCTAACAAGCTATCTAAATTTAGCCTAATCATGCATTGATCATGTAAATGATTAATCAAATAACTATAAATAAAAAAGTTAGTTGGATTTTGAGTTTTAGTTAACTCTTCAGATGGTCAGGGTCAAATTTTCAATATTCAAGAGCTGACCATTAGTAGTTTATAGGTAATTATTGGTAACAATTGAGTGTTAACCATCACACATGGTTGAGGGCTGATCATCGATGGTCGATAGGTGACCATTGATAGTGGTTGAGGGCTGATCATCATACATAGTTGAGGGATGACCATCGGTGGTTGATAGGTAACCATCAATGGTAGTCGAGGGCTGACCATCACACATGGTTAAGGTTTGACTGTCACATGTGGTCAAGGGGACATAGTCAAAATTGGTTAGATTTAGCCATTTCCACTAATGACTAGTGAGGTAAATGATTAAGAAATGGTCCTAAGGGGTTCAAATGATGGTCTAAGGTTTAGTGAAACATTTAGAACTATAGTGTATGATTTTCTAGTGTCTACAATGGTGGTCATTTTAGCAATAAAATTATGTCACATAGATTATTTAGACAAGGTTCTTATTGGCCAACCATGGAATAAAAATTCTATGAATATGCCAAATTATGCAATAAATGTCAATGTCATGATAACCTACACCATGTCTCTTCACAACAACTATAACCCATAATATCCCCATGGTCATTCATGTTATGGGGTTTTTATCTAATCAGTAAGATAAATCCATATTCCTTAGGAGGTCACAAATTCAATATCATAGCTACATAATACTTTACAAAATGGGTGGATGCCATTTCATTACAATCTACAAAGGGAAAAAATATATGTTATTTTCTCATGACCAACATTATTTCCCACTTCATCCTCATAATGGCCATCATTATAGATAATGGAACTTCTTTTAAGAATAAAATAGTGAAGATTTTTTGTGCTAAATATAAAATATAACACACATTCTATACTCCATACTACCTATATGCCAATGGTCAAGTAAAAGTAACAAACAATACAATCAATAATATCATCAACAAAATAATTACCAGTTTTGTTGATGAGTGTCACACTCAACTTGCCTATGCATTATGAACTTACTTCACTAGTATTTATATATTTACATGAGTTTCTCCTTACTAATATATATAATGGAAGCACTTATCCAATTGGAGTTAAAAATCCCATCCTTACATGTATCTTTAAATAGTCTCATCATAAATGATTAATATAGAGAAAGACATCTACAAGAATTATAAAATTTGGATCACACATGAATCTAAGATGTAGAGCATCTCAAGGCATATTAGAAATAGATCCACCAGACCTATAATAACCATGTTCATGATAGGGAAATTGAAGTCAATGATCTAGTTTTAAAAGAAATTCTTAGAAACATCAATGAAAAATAAGAGAACAAAGGAAAATTCAAACCAAATGAGCTTGGCCCATACTTAATCACATATATTTTTATCACAAACATATCCCTTCTAGCTTCACTTGATGGTAAGGTAATCAAAAACCCATTGAACATCATGCATGTAAGGAGTTTTTAAATATATAATCACAACTCTTTTTATATTGCTTATAAATAGCTTATATCCAAAAAAATATATAATATTTTAAAAACACAAAAACATTCAAATATTTACTCAAAAAACATAAAATTATGGATTGTATGCATTACCATGTTTACATTTCTTATATTTTCTTGACACTACATATGCTAACTATCTTAATATAGTCAGTTTTTATCATACATACATACTTCACTTGTTCTTTTTGAGTGCTTTTAGATTATCTACATAACTCTAATTCACTACACTAATCCAAATGTGTTATTATCTACCCAATGTGGGCATACACATAGAAACACGGGTTATTTGTTTGACACATTTGCCCATTTGGGAGCACCTTATACATATTTTTAATTACCAGGGTTCATCTTTGTATAATCTACATCATAGCTTTAACATTTTTATATCTTAATTTTGATCATGCTACACTTACTCATATTATTGGCCAACTACTACTATAACTTTAGTCTTAGCTACTACTAGATTTGTATTACATGTTCATTCATAATTTCATTTATAGCTTTCTTAGTTTATACTTGATTATGTCTCTACACTTATTTTATTTGAGGGCATTTAAATATTCCATTTCTCTTTGGAATTACAACACTTCTTTCTTGATTTTTTATATGCCCATGCCCTTGTGTTTTCTTTCTTGATTTTGTACGTGGACATTTGAACATGTCATTCTATGTGTATCTAAGCCAAATTACTTTTTATTTGTGTATGTGGACATTTAAACATGTCCTTGTATGTTTTTATTTCTCATCTATAGTGACATGTGCCCATGTCCCTTATATTATGGCCCCTTTACCTATTTTGCATGCCTCATGTGTGTTCTATGTATGTTTTATTTTATGCATCATGTCTATGACAAAATGTCTCTTTCTTGTTACAAATTCTAGTTTTATATACCTTAAGGGACCTCATGCATCTCCCCTTCCTACTTGGGTGTTGTGATGGACATCAGGCCCCAATCCCTAGGTAGTTACTCAGTTATTACTTATATTTTATATTAAACATATTATTATATTTATATTGATAGCCTTTTAAATGCTAGACATAACATACGTCACACATTACAAACATAGACTTAGATTATCTTACATTCTTATGTTATGTATGCACATTATCTTGGATTATTATGTACATATCAGATATGCTCTGACTAACACACATTTTTCAAAGATTTTTCTTTAGAGGATAATTATTACATGAGTTTAAAAATTCCCTTTAAAAGAGGTGGCATTCATAGGGATTTGTCATAGAGATTAGGCAACAAGAATGCACTTGTAATACAATTTTCATCACACATGCTCAAATATAAATTAGACTCAGGTAAACATACTGGGAAATAGTGACACAATTATCAATACAATTGTATATAAATTGGAACAGTTTAAAATTAGTGCCCAAATTAGGACACTAATACCACATAGAGATATTGCCCAAGATATGGTGCTACTATCTAGTAGCCTTAACTTCAAAAAAATCTAGATTGGCCAAAAAAGGAAAATAGGTATAGTCTAGGTTCACATATGTTCAGCTATAGATCTACTAGTTTTGCTTAGTTTAGCTCAGATTCATATTAGTTTGCTCAGATCAAGGGCATAATGTGTGGCATGACTATTCTCATTTTTAATTAAGATACTTAGATACATATTATTACAACTCAATATAGAATCCATATACTCAAATATAAAATTTTGGGGCATGTGTGCAACACATTATTTTTGTATGCTCACTTACACATCAGTTGATCAGATAGAATGATAAATTCCATGTCATTATATATGATGAGTGTCATCTAACTCCTCATTTAACCAATATGCAATTGGTGTCTTATCAACCAGGGCTAGTGTCCAAAGCTATCTACAGTAAGGTATGAGATGGTAGATCTAGAAGTCTTCTTATGGGGGTGCTTGATAATCCTATTCTAACTTTGACTAAACTACTTAATTCACGATTTTACTGAAAAAGAAAGAAATCAAATCAATCCACTCTTTTTCTAGAATTAAAATATCACACTCCTATTTTATGTTTGTAAGGAAATTAAATTCACACTCCTACTTACGAAAGGAAATCTGCTTCACACTTCTATTGTAAAAGAAAAGACACTTGTGTAGAAAAGAAATGAAATAAGAAAATGCTCTTTTTAAACTATGAATTTGTTTTGATATTTTTAAAAATAAATGCAAATAGTAACAAGATTATAACTAATAAAATAGAACATAAATACCATACATAGTTCCTGGTTCCAAGGAGAGTGGGCCCTTGCTCCTCTCAAACTCAGGAACAAAACTTAATCAGTGTTGGAAACTTGAAGTATTAATTCATAAAAATGAAATAATTACACTCTGATTGAAACCTGTATGCTTATCTAACTCTCGATCCTCTATTTTCTTTATATCCCTATTTTTTCCTTTCTTCCTCTTTTTTTTATAGTAAAAAGTCTTACACTTTATACTAATACATTTAACTCAGAATAGGATGTAAAAGAATAGGACTCCTAGTCAATCCCTTTATCCAAATGATCCAATTATTTTGATGACATAAATATCCTATCCTATAATAGTCCTAAAATCTGATTATATACAAATTTATCAAAAGTAGGCCCTTCAAAACAGCAAGCAGTTATTTTCCTTATGTGATTCTAGCTAGAATGGTTCTTTCTTATCCTATCTGGTCTCTAGCTTCCCACTATCCTTACAAAATTCTCGATATTGACCCTACGGAGTCTATAGAAATGTCCCTTTGGAGTTCATAGAAATAAGCCTGCAGAGCTGTAGAAATGACCCTATAGAGTCCGTAGAAACAAGCCTATAGAGTCCATAGAAACAAGCCTATAGAGTCTGTAGACATGTGCCTGCAGAGTCTATAGTTCTACTGGATGGAGATCAAAATGGAAGGTTCATTATACATCACCTGTGTCTTCTTCTTGAGCATTTTTCACACAAAATATCACTAAAACATGCTATATATTAGACATTAATGACAAAGTAAAGATTCAGTCTTTGGTTTAATATAAACAAGACAAATATCTATTTTCCATGTAATAGCTATATAAGAATCTAAGATTTGTATAAGATACTATCCTTCGAGAGATGATTTGAAGGAAATAACATGTCAATGATGAGCCAAATTTTGAGCTCATCATCTCCCCCAAGCTTTACCTTTTGCAAGTCCCATTACAAACATGTATTAGCATTCATAGCTCTAGCTTCTACTTTCTACACTCTGACTCAAATCATATTCATCAAACTCATCTATTATGTGTCTGTCTGAATTACTAGTAAATTCTTGATGCATTTGAATCATCTATTTCCATATACTGAATTATTCTTCTGATTATGGAGCCCAACTCTACCATCCTGGAATGGGTATGATTAGCAAAGAAGGTCTATATCTCATGCCAATCCATTTATGTTCTCCCCCACGGTTGATTACCTCTACTAGAATTTCTAAAATTTAGGATGCTCTCCTCATACTCCATCTTAAGTTATTTGGGGACATAACTTCTTGCCTTTTAAGAGGCACTAAAAGTTGGTCCCATCTGTTTACACTTGTACTCACTACTGAATCAAAATTCTATCTTGAAAACAAATCAAAAGAAATAGTGCAATCATATAGAGCCTATAAATAATGTGTCTTAACCTCTTCATTTAAAAAAGCATAGTGAAAATTCTATTTAATCAATCTCGGAATAGGAAAGGCTGGTCTAACACATAATCCTATAGTCTTAGCATGATTTGTATAGTCCTCAAATCTACATTTCCATGCTATCTAATTTTTGAATGTAGAATGTAATGCTCTCAACTGAACTTATCCTACATGAAGATTTATCAAAAACTTATTATGCTCATGATCTCCTAGAATCAAGTCATGCAAATAGAATTCATAAAGCAAATTCTGTTGATCAGGTTCAGCACTATAGAAAATTTCCAAAAATGTTGTTGGTTGTAAAATTTTATAAGGAAGATGACAAGAGATCTGTAGAAGCTACCATCTGTAAAATTGTTCAAACAAAAACAAACTATATGCAGGAGAAGGATTCCTACATGCCAAAAGATTTTCTCCTAATTTTCATGCATCTTGTAAATTTTCTTCTAACTCTTGGACTTTAACCTCTAATTCTTTCTTTTCATTTTCCAAGAGTTTTTTCAAAGAAGTTTCATCTTTTTTTTTGTTGAAGTACAGAATATTTTTATTCAATTTGATGTAGTATTTTCAAGGGAGGAATACCTGGATCACTTGTTTGACAACCATGGTCAACAAATGTTTTGGGGGGAGAAAGTGCAATAGCAGGTGCTTCAGAAAAATTCACTAAATTTTACAACCTCCTGTTTTCCTTCTTCAGACTTTCTACATACATCCAAAGATCAATCTGTTCATCTTCATGTTATTTTATTTTTTCTCTCACCTATGAATTGTTGTAGCATGATCAGCAGATATTGTATCTAATTTCTGCACCAAAGATGAATTGAGATGGTCCTTATCTTGGAATTGATTGATCAAGTTAGCAATGTTAGTTGTTTGTTGTTGTTCAAGAGCTTGAGCTTGAGAAAGCTGCAAAGTTAGCTACATAATAAGATCATTTAGATTTGATGATTCACCTTTTTCATTGGTACATATAGTTTTCCCTTTATATATTGTAGTTTCAATTGGAACAAGTGGTTGTTCTGCCATGCCTAATTCCTTTGTCGTGTGCAACTCTTCCTCTAGATTTGGCTCTTCCATTATGATGGGAGAGTTTCTTTCTGAAGGAATTTCTTCAATATCTATAGGTGTAGGAATATTTTGATGTATGGGGGAATGAGACACCATTTTAAGACTGTCTAAAATATCTACAGCTTCTTGCTCATCTTCTTTTGTTAGAATGAGCCTTCTCCTTCTTTTAGTTAGTCTTTGAACTACACTTGGTTGATTTTCCTTCTCAACCATCAAATCCTTGGTCATCTCAATGTCTGTAGGAACCGTCCATCTCAATTTTCTTCTTCCTATCAAAGTAACTGGTTATACTATAGACTCATGAGGTTCTTGTGGAGACCTTGAAATTTTAGGGTTTTGAGACCTTGTAATTCTTCTTGAAGAAGAAGGGATTTCTGTGGAGGCTACAGTCTGAGATTTTTCCATTGGTGCCATTTTCTTAGCTATTGTGGTAGGTGGAGATGAGTGTTCCTATGGTACATTTGGGGTTTCTTATGCTATATTGTTATGAAATTCCTCCTAGACCTCTTGACCTTGCTGAAGGAAATGATGCTAGATAGTAAGTTGAATAAGGCCATGATGCCTAGGAACAACAGTAGGGGTTGTAGACATAACTTGTAGAGCACCATAAAATAAATATGGGAGGCTAATTTTGTACTGAGGGTTTTTTCTCCCATGCTTAATATTTATTAACATTTTCATAGCATCTCTCCCTAAAAGACTATGTTGCCCTTCACAAATGATATATTTAAGTACCCACTTGGCTACAAATTTTCAAGGTTCAGGAAGTGAATATATTTTAATCCCTTTTGATTTTCTCTTAAAATCTACTAAACATGAAGTTCCAATTTGCCTATTGCCATTAAATTGACCAATTAAATCACTAAATGAAACTCTTCTTGTGGCTCTCATTCCTTCTTTTGGAACTTCTATAATTTGGCTTATGATTTGAGTTGTAATAGGAATAACAATGCCTTTCATAATTGAAAATTCAAGGGTGAGATTGGTAATAAATTCACTTACCATTGTTTTGTCAAAACCCTAGAGCTTTCAATGAAAGGTAGCTAGCCATTAGCTCTAAACACTGCAACAGAAGCTTTGTCTTTATGAAACTTTATTGGATCCTTCAGCTATGACTTGTCTTCTGTCCCATTTCTATGTGGAGTCACAGTCAGCTCAGTTCCTTTAGCTCCAATTAAGGTGTAGACCAGTCATTTGTTGAATTTAGTAGGCAAAAAGGCTCTAAGGATCAGCTTCTATTGAAGTCTATAGACAGGAAATAGTTCATTTGAAATGCTATAGCTGCATGAGTTTGTAGTGTTTTATGATGATGTGAAACAGTAAGGCACCACAAATTTCTATGGAGTGTGCCAACCATTTGATCTCATTAATACAATTCATGTAAAATGATGACATGTCATATTGATGGTGACAACAATTCATTTCTTCATTTAAAACCCCTTTTTTATGATGACCTGTCATTATGGTACTTGATGACTCAATTGATGATATTAAATCCGCACACTTATCTATACACATTTGGTAGCTTCATTGCATGCATTTTCATTATGACATGTGTCATTATATTTGGGAAGATTCAAACTTAGGTCATCTCAAAAGAATAGGTTCTTAATCAAATCAAAGATAATTAGTTAACTAAACATAGAGAAATGAAATATATGTCTTACTTATTTTAACCTTAGACGTTATCCTTGCTCGCCATGTATCCTACACAAATAGGTTCGCATGGATTAGTTCACTGCATGGAGATGACCAATCATAGTGTCATGATGAAATTTTCTTTTTTTAATATATATATATATATATATATATATATATATATATATATATATTATTTTAAAAATTTTGTTTTTTCCCTTTGGCTAGCCATTGCTAGTTTTCTAGCCAAATCCCTTTTTGCAATGCATAGCCAGCCAACAAGCTAGTTTTCTGGACATGCATTGTCAATAGAGTCCTTAGAAGGATTTTCACTATTTTTTTTTAAATTTTTGGCTAGAAAATCAAGGAGCGTGTTCACTGAAAGAAGTATAGCTTTCCAAAATAACTACTTGATCCATTACTTTTTGAATAAATTCATCTTTGTTGAGAGGTTTTTGATAGAGCTTCAATCTATGTCTATTGACTAACAGAGATCTTCTACTATCATCAATAGGTATCAGATTAACAGAATCATTTTCATAGACCTCTTCAATCTCATAAGGTCCCAACCATCTTGTTTGTATTTTTCCTTTGAACTGTGAAAATTTAGAATCAAATAATAGTGCCCAATTTCCTTTCTGAAACTTTCGCTACTTGATCTATGCATCATGCCAAACTTTTCATTTCTATTGTACCAGTTTAGTTCTTTGTAGTGCTTCCATTCTCATTTCATCAAGTTGATTAAGATGTAGGAGTCTTACTTTCTATACTTCTAACTCAATTCCTACTTCTATAGTTGTTTTCAAAGTTTGTAATTCAAATTCAACAGAGAATAAAGGTTTCTTACCATAAACCAATTCATAAGGTGAAAACCTAGTTGTTGTTTTCCAAGTAGTATTATAGGCCCAAATAGCTTTTGGTACCTTATCTACCTAATCCTTTCTGTTGGAATTAAAAACCTTGGTTAAAATGGTTTCCAATTCCCTATTGGTGACTTCAACTTGTCCATTTGCTTATGGATGGTATGGAGATGTTTTTTTGTGTTGAGTTTGATACACTTGCATAAAATGCTTTATCACGTTTGACATGAACTATGGTCCTTGATCTGAGACTATCTCTCTTGGAGCACCAAATCATTACATGATTTTAAAATATAGGAAATCAGCTACCATCTCCTCTCGTACATGAGTTAATGCTTCTACTTCTGCCCAGTTGGTTACGTAGATTGTACAAACTAGAAGATATTCCTTTCCTCTAGAAGGAGGATCCAATGGACTAATAAAATCAATTCCCAGTTTCTCAAATGGTTCTAAAACCAATTGAGGATGAGGGTACAGGGCATCTCTATTGAAAGAGTGGGTTGTCCAATTTGCTGACAAGCATCACAGTGTCTGACATACCTTTTTACTTGCTAATGAAGATGAGGCCAATAATATCCTGCCCCCATGATTTTATGTATAGTTATTTGAGATAAGTAATGGCCTACTCCTAGTTCATCATGACAAGTTCTAATGATATCATAAGTTTCACCATTTGTCACACACCTATGAAACACATGATCAAGTCCAAGTTTAAATAGCATTCCATTAATCCATTTAAAAAAATAACTTTCTTTGATTAATCATTTTTTCTCTTTTTGTGAAAAGTGTAGAGGAAACTTCCCTGTAGTGAGGTAATTGGCTATATCAGCAAACCACGAAGATTGTGCTGAAATAGCAAATAATTGTTCATATGGAAAGTCATCTTCCACTGGTACTTATTCACCTGTAGTCTTCATTCTTGATAAGAAATCAGCAACCATATTAGATTTCCCTGGTTTGTATATAATAGTAACATTAAATTCTTGTATGAGCAATAGCCATCTAATAATCCTACCTCCCATAATTAGTTTGTTAGTAAGATATCTAATAGCTGAATGGTCTGTATAGACAAATACCTTGTAGCCTATTATGTAGTGTCTGAATTTTTTCATTGCATAAATTATAGCTAAGAATTCCTTCTTAATTGTGGTGTAATTTCTTTCAGCAGATGTCATGTTTTTGCTAATATAATATATAGCATACATGTTACCTTCTTCATATTTTTGTCCAAAAACTGCTCCTAGTGTTGTATTGGATGCATTTGTGTATATATGGAATGGCTTAGTCCAATCTGGTCCTCTTAATACTGGAGTAGTAACAAGTTTATCTTTGATGGTTTCAAAGGCCAGTTGGCAACTATCACTCCATTTGAATGTACTATCTTTTGTAAGCAAGGCAAACATAGGGGCAACTATTTGGCTAAACTTATCTATGAAGCATCTGTAGTAACTAGCATGTCTTAAAAAACTCTTAACTTCAGTTTGTGTTTGTGGAATGGGTAAGTTGGAAATTATTTCAACTTTCTTTGGATCTACTTGAATGCCTTATGCAGAAATATGGTGTCCTAGGACTATTCCTTCATCCATCATCAATAAACATTTCTCATTGCTCAAAGATAATTGATGTTTCTCACATATGATCAATACTCTTTCCAATTTGGTAAGATCTCTTCATAAGTTTCACCATAAATAGTGAAATCATCCATATATACCTCAACATAATCATTTGTAAGGTCAAAGAATATTGTCAGAACTGCTCTTTAGAAGGTTGTTGGAGCATTACGGAGTCTAAATGGAAGTACTCAATAAGAAACAGTTCCCCAAGGGCAAGTAAATGTGGTTTTGTCTTGATCTTTTGCTGCTATAGTTATCTAGTTATACCCACTGAACCCATCCAGGAAAGAAAAATATTTCTTTCCTGCCAAGTTATCAATAACTTGATCAATAAAAGGTAAAGGAAAGTAATCCCTTAATGTTTCTTTGTTTAATTCTGTATAATCCACACATACTCTTAACTTTCTATTTTTCTTGGGCACAATTACCAGAGGTGACACCCACTGGATGTCTGAGATAGGGTAAATAAATCCAACTTCCAGCAACTTTTGAATTTCTATTTTGACTATTTCCTTTAGTTCTGGGTTTATTCTTCTTTATGGTTGTCTGACCAGTTTGACAGATTTTGTGTAGATGTGATGAGTGCATATGTTGGGGTGAATTCATTTCATTTCGGTATAATCCCAAGAAAAATCCTTGGTATGTCTTTCCAATACTTCAAAGAGTTGATCTTCCTCTTTGTTTGTCAACCAACTATTAATGTTCAAATTTTTTCTAGGTAATACCATGATTGGTTTTATACCTGGGTAGTTGGATTCAATTTTATTAAACTCACTAATTAATGAGTTCAGAGGGAATGGATGAGGAATTAGCTTATGAAACATAGTTACATTATCAACAAACTCTTTTCCAGGAGGAATTAGTCTTGCTAAAGAACAATGAAATGCATCTAAGAAATGAGTTTGCTATTGTTCTGCCAATTTCTACACACTTTCTTGAATCATGCTATGATCATATGATGAAGAAATACTAGCAAAAGTATAAGTGGAGGTTTCAATATTTTCCATTGGACCTAATAATCCTAAATTAAGGTAGTCTATAGCTTTTGGACTGGCATAGTCTGTAGTTTCTAGACTGGCAAAGTTCATAGATTTTGGACTAGTAGAGTCCATAGATTCTAGGTATCTATCTCAATTAAATTATTCCAAGTGTTCTTTGACTGTGATCATGGCTAAGGAGGAAATGTTGTTTAATGTTTTATATGATTTATCCACCCAAAGTTTTTGTATGCAATTTGTTGATGGTTTTGCAAGAGGATACAAAGAGATGCATTTGGATTTTAACCCATTGGAAATGGTCATGTCTCCTAACCTAAAATCAATCAATGTTGTTATAGTAGCCAACCATGATCTACCTAGGATTATAGGATATCCTAGATTCTTTGTTTTGGGTTGCAAGACCATGAAATCTACTAGATATTCCCAAGATTCTATTAAGACTTCAACATTTTATATAGTTTGGTTTTGTTACCGACTGATTTGCCATTTGAATAATGGTAGTCGTAGGTTGCATTTTCATAAGAGATAATGCATGGAGAGTATCAGTTGTCATGACATTGATTACTACTCCCAAATCTACCAAAATGTTAGGAATTTCTTTTCCTTCGATTGTGACTATGATCACTGGGCTTCCTAGATCTACATATTTTGGAACTAATAGTTTTCTTGCTAATAAATCAGCAACTTTTCCATCAACGTGAATGGTTCCAAGATATTTTAACTTCCTCTCAGGTGTCTTAATGCAGAGGTTTTTGATGATCTTATTTAATTCAAGTATATCCCTAATAGCTTGTAGAAGGGGTACCTCAATATACCAAGTTCGAATCTAGTTTGATATCAAATTTTCTTAATCTTTCAGGAAAAGGAACTACTGGTGTAGTAGTGTTTCCTTTGTTTTCTTCAGGGCTCATTTTGATTTCAGCTTCTCTAGTGTTTAATTGAGATGATTTAATATGTTCATTTTCATTAGGTATCTCAAAAATGAGTATTGAAGGTTTTTGTATAGTTTTTCTTGATCTCAAATGTATGTCTGAGCACTTAATAGCTCCCACATTGATTGTTTCTTCTTGTTCATTGACATAAATAGGTGTTGGTTGTTTATTTTTTGGATTCACTATTAGTTGTTTAGGCATTGAGGGATAATTAATTAGTCCTTGTTACTAAATAACTATGGGTGGCATGATGGTTTGCTATTGAAGTGGTCTTCTTGGTTGGGTTAATTGTGACTATGGGTTCCACTAATGATTCCATTGTTGATATGGCTATGGCATCCAATGCCACTATGGTGCCCATTATTGTTGTGGCTATGGCACCATCCATGGAGGTGTTGACATCCAATCTTGTCTTGCCCATGGATTTTGAATTGATGGAATTTGGGGTTGATTCCAAAATGGTGAAGGAACTGAAGCATTCCATGGATGAACTATATTTATTGCACTAAATTGTCCTTGAGCCTGGTTTTGAGGAGCAAAGTTTTGTCTCTAAATATAATTTACTTCTTCAATGGACTGGACTTGTGTTTTCATTTGATTCTTTAAAATAGGCAAAAGGGTGAAATATTTGGCATCATGATCTGTTGCATCACATATCCCACATGATGAAATATTGGTTCTATCTAGAGGGCAGTCTCTAAGGGCATGCTTCTGTCTACACTTAAGATAGTAAATTGCTAAAGGTTTTGTTACATTTGCCTTAGCTTAAAGGCCATCCAAAGTACTATTTAGTGTAACCAGAATATCTATTTTGAGATTAGCAAATTCTTTCATTAATTTACCCACTTCATTAGATTTCCCCAACTTTCCTTTCTAATTCCAGGTTTTGTTTGAGAGTAATTGGTACAAAGTTTAGAGATCTGATCAAAAGCCAGCTTATTTATGTCTCCTCTGCCCATTAAATTTAAGGCATCTCTAGTGTCTTCGTCTAATCCTTTCAAGAAAACCAATTTTTGAACATCTTCAGTGAATGGATAATTACTTCTTTTATGAGTGAACATGAATCTATCCAAATAATCTTCTAAATATTTATCCTCATTTTGTTCGATCTTGAATAAATCCTCTTTTCTTTCTCACACTCGACAATAATCCTGGTATTTGTTCAAGAATTTTGTTTCCATGTCATCCCACATTCTAATATAATTTCCAGGTAAACCCATAAACCATCTCATAGATGCATCTTTAAGTGTAGAAGGAAATAGTTTTAATTTCTAGCTATCAGTTGTGTAATCATAGGTTTGAAATAAAACCTTAAATTAAAATAAGAAATGATATGGATCTTCTATAGATCATCTCCAAAAATTTGACAAATTAGCTGGTGAAATATTTTTCATGGGGTTTGATCATTAGGATATACAACAATAGGAAAGGACAAAGTTCTTCCTAGTTGTGTGATTTGTTGATTTTGTTGGTGAGCCATTTCTTCTTCTGATGATATTTCAAAATTGGGATGATCTTCCCACTGAATATTTGTGGTCTCAGTTATAGGTTGTTCCAAGTTCTCAAAATTTTCTTCAGCTATGGATCTCTGAAATTCTTCTTCTAATTCTTTGTCAATCTCTAAATAATGTCTTCCTACAAGAGATTGATCTTGAGGAATTTGTCCTATGGGGCTTGCTTGTGGCAATGGCCTAGTTTCTATCCCAATTTTAGAAGATTCTTGCAAATAGGTTTCACTTGTATCCTTTAGTTCACTACTCAAAGATGTTAAAGGAGTGTCCACTTGTGTTCTTGGTGGAAACTTTGGAATAAATCATCCCTTAGAATCTCTATAATGGTACATCAATTTATTAATTGTTTTTATTTTATGATTTTTAAAAAAAATTCTTTTTACTCTAGATCAATAATTATTACCTTACTAACACCTTATGTTCCTTGACAATGGCACCAAAAATGATGAGTGTCATTTAACTCCTCATTTAACCAATATGCAATTTGTGTCTTATCAACCACGACTGGTGTCCAAATCTATCTGCAGTAAGGTATGGGATGGTAGATCTAGAAGTCTGCTTATGGGGGTGCTTGCTGATCCTATTCTAACTTTGACTAAACTACTTAATTCAAGCTTTTGCTTAAAAAGAAAGAAATCAAATAAATCCACTCTTTTGATGGAATTAAAAGATCACACTCCTATTTTATGTTTGTAGGGAAATTAAATTCACACTCCTACTTATGAAAGGAAATCTACTTCACACTTTTGCTGTAAAAGAAAAGACACTTGCATAGAAAAGAAATGAAATAAGAAAATGCTCTTTTTAAACTATGAATTTGTTTTGATATTTTTATAAATAAATGCAAATAGTAACAATATTCTAACTAATAAAATAGAACATAAATACCGTACACAGTTCCTGGTTCCAAGGAGAGTGGACCCTTGCTCCTCTCAAACTTAGGAACAAAACTTAATCAGTGCTAAAAACTTGAAGTATTAATTCATAGAAATGAAATAATTACAATCTGATTGAAACCTATATGCTTATCTAACTCTCGATCCTCTATTTTCTCTATATCCCTATTTTTTCCTTTCTTCCTCTTTTTTTATAGTCAAAATTCTTACACTTTATACTAATACATTTAACTCAGAATAGGATGCAAAAGAATAGGACTCCTAGTCGATCCCTTTATCCGAAAGATCCAATTATTTTGATGACATAAATATCCTATCCTATAATAGTCCTAAAATCTAATTATATAGAAATTTATCAAAAGTAGGCCCTTCAAAATAGCAGGTGGTTATTCTCCTTATGTGATTCCAGCTGGAATGGTTCTTTCTTATCCTATTTGGTCTCCAACTTCCCACTATCCTTATAGAATTCTCGGTATTGACCCTGTGGAGTCCTTAGAAATGGCCCTACATAGTCCATATAAATAATCCTATGGAGTCCATATAAATGAGCTTGCAGAGTCCATAGAAACAAGCCTACAAAGTCTTTAGAAACAAGCCTGCAAAGTCTGTAGAAACAAGCCTGCAGAGTCCATAGTTCTGTTGGATGGAGATCAAAATGGAATGTTCATTGTACATCACCTGTGTCTTCTTCCTAAGCATTATTCACACAAAATTTCACTAAAACATGCTATATATTAGACATTAATGACAAAGTAAATGTTCAGTCTTTGGTTTAATATAAATAAGACAAATATCTATTTTCCATGTAATAGCTATCTAAGAATCTAAGGTTTGTATAAGATACTATACTTCAAGACATGATTTGAAGCAAATAACATGTCAATGATGATCCATATTTTGAGCTCATCAATATACACTATATACATTAACAATCATATTCTAGGTTGCACACCATTTTCATGCCTTACTCTATTTGAAGTGGTTGGCATTATCGAGTGGCCTAACACTACCTAATATACCCAAGTGGCTATAGATCCAACATCTCTAGTTAGACATTTCTAGTTATATTTATAAATTTTAGTTTTAAATGCATTTACTACACATGGGTAGGACATGTTGGAGTCATAGTCTGCTTGAGTTATTGAGTCACCTACATGAAAGATTTAGACACACCATCAGTCTAACGAGGTTATTCATAAGTCATGATCCACCAAGTAGGGGTGGGTAATGATGGATTCAAACTTGGATTGAGTTATTAATCCACCCACACATGATAATTAAGGAATCCATTAACCCAGTCCAAGATATTCTCCAATTGATCACTATTTACATGTACACACATAGGTTTTCACTAGGTTTATACATTGGTTCACATACCTAGTGAGGTGTATTCATTCCTTTCCTCTCTCTTTACTTAGTTTTATCTTTTTACTTAGTTTCACTTCTTTACTTATTTTTTTATTAATGTTTGATATCTCTTAATTAAGGATTGATATACACATATTTCACTTACAGGATATGCAATGAATCATACTTCACGTACTCATATCCAAACTCACAGGCTTTGATTCTTAAGTAAGTCTAGCTATGTTTATTTTTCCTTTATCCTAGTCATTTCATTTTGTTACATTTATATAATAAATGTGGGGGGAAAATGTAATCACCTAAAAATGACACTTGAGTGCAAAGAGTGCTATTTGAGACAACCTATCCTTAGCTTATCTCTAGACCCATCTTAGGTATTATTTTCACACTTATATAGCCTTCATTCAGACCATAAACATCCCTAGTCATCCCTAAAGTGGTCCCAAACCCTTATTCTTACATCTTGGCCCTTTGTGCCTCAGGTTCTACCACCTGAACACTAGTGCCATAATAGGGATAGTAGCATCACATGGTGATAGTGTCCCAATTTTGGTGTTATTATTATTTCCCTCCTTTTTTTCAAAATGAAATATTTTCAAATACCTCCTAGGGTCAGCCTAGACATATTTTATTACCCATAAAAGCATTAGAATTGTATATATACATGAGTTTTATCCCTCTAACCACTAGATGTAAATGAGATGAAAATTACACAAACTCAAAAAAAGTTATGCATAATCAAGGTTATCAATCCCTATTCTACTCTATTTATGAATACTATCATCTACAACATTCTTAAGCTCAAATTACTTTTATGTCTGATCTCAATCACATTCAAAGCACTCAGGTCTATAATCATACAAGATTCACTTGCACTTACACCAAAACTTAGGTGGGGAGAACAACATTGGTATTGATCCCTCTTCTATGTATTAGTATTTATGAAACTCTCATCATAATAGTATTTTTAGGATGTTCAACTTACCCCACTAACAAACACACTTTACTACATGTATCAACTAGATGTCGCAGTAACATGGAGGATTAGGGTTTGCTTATACAAATAATTAAAGTAAGTTATATATAGCATTTCAAAACTTGTACATGTAGGAACATGATTGACAGACCTAAACACAAGTGCACCCAAAAGCTCAGAATGATTCTACATAGAGAACACTACCACCAAAATAGAGACACTAGCTCCACATGGTGTTATCATCCAAGAGGGTTTTTGACATATGGATCATGTTTGTGACACTCAGACCAACCTCTACCTTAGTCTTTAGCCTCTAGTCATCTATCTCAGTTAGTTTTTAGATAAGTTCTAATTTACATTATTTATTGATATTTTCAAAAAGGTCAAATTAAGTCATTTCTATAACAAATAAATCACTATATTTATTGCATATTTCTATCCTAATTTACTATACTTATCTCTTTAACAACATACGATTTACTTTCACTAAGTCCTAAAAGGTTAAAAAGCATGTAATGCACATCCTCCTCCATCACAGTATGGGCATCCATTGGATGGGATTATTGGTACTTGCACATGATACACACCTCCTATGGTTTAAAAACCTTATATTACATTTGATGACAGTGACATTAAGGATGTTGAGCATTATTCCTATTATTGAGGTTTGGCATTAAGGTTATCATTGATGTTAAAGGTTCCTGATAAGGTTGATATCATTATTGTTGTCATTTATTATCTTTGCTATACTAGAGGTGTTCTTATGAAAATTTGATGTCTCAATGGTGTTGCAGTGATTATTGTGTTATAACAAGCTAAAGTGTTGAAGGTCAATTAGCATGGTCATAAGGTCGTAGGTCTTTATGAGGTCATTAAATAGTGTAGCTATGAGAGAGAATATTGGTAAGTGTTACAATAATTTTGAGAGTGTAATATATTATTGGTATATGTTCTTATGTCTACATGAGTGATGTGAAGATCAGCATGGAAGTTCCTTGTTATCAAAGTTGTTAAGTGCTTGAGCCTAGTAGTGTCTTGAGAAGGTATGTGCATAGGATGCCTAGTATTATGTATGAATAATCATGGTTGCATGGTGAGATGGATTTTATCAATATTTTAAAGGTTATAAAATATTAATATCAAGCGTCTTTAAGGACAAGGTGTCTTGTGAAGCTTAGTTATGACATGAAGAGACCTTGTGTGAATGCATAAGTTGGGTTTCAAGGTGAGATACTATTTTAGAAGGATGTTTGAATTTTTTTGAGTATGTGATATTTTATGTGAGCATGTGAGTGATGTATTGAGATATTGAAGGTCATTTCAAGGCCTAATGAGGTGTGAAGACTTAGGTGTAGAAAGCAAAGTGGTGAGAGCATGGCCTGATGATGCATGGGGTTTATTTTCCAAGGCAAGTATGCATATGTGAGTTTTATCAGATGTGTGATATATGGTCCTAGGTTTATTCATTAATTTTTAGGTTAAATTTTGAAGGTTAAGGCAAAAAAAGTGTTTTGAGGTCTCTCAAGTGCATAGAATGAAGGGTTCTCAACTTGAGAAGGATTTTATTATATTTTTTAACTCATCTAAACTATAAATGATAACCTAAGATATTTATGGTATATTTGGAATGTTCTTATCTCAAAATTATAATAATTATTTTTTATATTGAGGGGATATGCTTTATAAATGATCCGTAAGAATGTAAATAGGTTTAAACCCTCTTCGAACCCAGATAGTGACCCAATTTTGAAGATATAAATAAAAAGTGCTTGAGATAATTTTAATGCTTAGATAAGTTATTTTATCATTTATTTGACTCTCCCATATACATCTAAGTGGTATTGGTTAGAGAGAGGAGAGAGAAAATGTTGAGTTATAAGCTTGTTTATGAATAAGTTATTGTAACTATCAAAAGGTATATTAGATAAAGTTTGAAAATCATTATATGGATAAGGTTGATAATTTTATTTATTGTATATGAATGTTTTTTATAGGTTATATTCCTCAATTATTTTAAACCGATCATCCAAGTTATCCAATCGCTAATAGGCCTAATGGTGTAAATAGTGAAAAACTTGGGCAACAGTGAGAAGATGAATTGGGATGTGTGTTCAGGGTAGAATGATGGATAAAAGTACATGAAGATGTTATTTAGGACTGTTATTTCCTATTAATAATTGGTATATATCTTGGAATTTAGGTACAATGGTGAAAATGATGAAGCCAAAATGAGTTGTCTGACTCAGTGAGGATGATGTATAGTGAGGTCAACAAATTGGTATGTAAGACCAATCGTTTCCACTAGAACATATGACGTTCATATTTTAAGATTTTATATAGATTTAATAGGATCATATAATTTAAAATAAGTATTTTAAAGTATTCATACATGTGTTGAAGGTTAATGTCAACATGATTGTGCTTTAAAGTAAATTAGCAGTTTTGAGTAAGCAAGTTGTTGTGATGAGTTTGAAGATCTATGACCTAAGATTAATTATATAATGAATATGATGTTATTTATAACTTTAAAATAATTTTAATGATTTTTTAAATATTTAAAGTTAGTGAAATTGGTTGAAATGTTGAAGCCAAAATGGCTTGTCTATTTTTAGTTTGACTGTGTGTAGTGAGGTCAGAAGATTGGTATGCAAGATCAATATTTAACATTATACAATATAATTTTTTGTATTTTAGAGTGTTATATATATTAAAAATGATATTTTAAAAGTATTATTTTTCATGGGAATTGTTATTATAGGTTTTGAAGATCAAGTTGTTCATGACTAGATTTTGGGGTGTTCTGGTAATTTTGAGTGGGCCATTTATCGAGAAGTGTTTGAGTGATTTTTCCCTATGTTATGAAGTATAAATCACATTGTGATTTTTTTAATTTCATGGAGTTTATATTCATGTGATTTATTATCATTTTTTATTTTATTAAATTATTTTCAAGCTTCAGTTTATTTAGCAGACATTTTGTAGGTCCATAGGCCTAATTGTGAATAGTGCAACAAGCAGTTTTCAAGTGGTGGTTGGAGATTAAAAAAGTGTCATGAAACTAATTGAGATTAGTGGGAGTATATTTGATTTATATATGAAGTTTTAATTCCATTTACATAGTTTTAATGTGTTTTAATAATTCAAAGTGTAACGTGTCCTAAATAGACCTAATGGAATTAGGTCTCCATGAGACCTAAAAGTGAAAAGAGGTATAATAGAGTTACGATAGAAAAAAGGGAATGAATATTAATTTGAATAATATTAATGAGATATAATAAGACCTATTTCATGAATGACCTAAGAGGTTAAGGGTGATTATCTGAATAAGTGGCATATGAATAAGGAATGGTATATATACAAGGTAGTTTTAGGCCTATTTGGGTAAGCAAAGTGTGTAGGAATGAAATAGTATATTGTTGAGCAGAATGAGGTATTGAATATGATAAAAGGAGTTTGTATTATATTTAATTAAGATATAAATAGGTTAATATATTTGTATATCAAGGCCATATGACCTAATCTATCTTAAAGAGACTTAGTTGAGCAAAGAAGCCTAGAAGGTAGTTTGAGAAGGATAGAAGAGTGAGAAGAGATAAATAAGGTGTCTAAAATATTTTATATTAGTAATAAGGTGTTTTTAAGGTGATAAAATGTTTAAAGTGGTTGATTTGGTGCTGATTCATCTAGGTGATTGGTGTCTCCTTGCAAATTGGTACTTGTTAAAGCCTAGTTGGGTTAGTGCTTAGCTAGTTAGTGTTGGTGCTCCATGTGAAATTGGTGCTTCACTAAATTATGATATTTTGATTTATAAGAATATATTCCATTTTTAAATATTATTGGGTTTTCTTCCCATTGAGGTATTACCACATATATGATGTGTTTTGTTATGTAATCTTGTTTCATGCTTTTATGGTTGATTGGTTATGAATTGCTTTATATAGATGTTGACATGATGGTTCATGTATGCCAAGGATGAATTGAAAGAAAAGTTTCAAATAATAATTCACCCCACATATTAATAATTATGATTCTAATAATTGGTATCAAATAAGATAATTTGAAGTAGGCCAAACATCTTAAAAGAGATCTTAAAAGCTAGGATGTCTAGTCAACAAGCTCAAGGTGGCTAATATACCAATAAAGCTTCATTATTTAATGGGACTAATTGTGAATTTTGGAGCATCATAATGAGGAAATATCTAATTTAATTGGGCCATAATATATGATATTCATTTGTATATGGATACACTCTATATCCAAGACCACTAACTGATGCAGTAGGCAAAAAGAAAAGTGAGAGCAATTCCAAGGCAATGAATTCCATTCTATGTGGCCTATCAAAGGTATATTTTGTGAATTTGATGCACTTTGAGTCATCCAAGGTGATATAGAACAATTTTAATATTATCTATGAAGGATAAAACTAGGTAAAGATGGCTAAATTGTAGACTCACAAAAGGCAACTTGAAAGTCTATCTATGAAGGAAGATGAGAGCATTGTATCCTTCATGTTAAGGGTTGATGAATTGGTCAATATCACTAGAGGATTATGAGAATAATTTAAAGAGTCTATAGTTTTTCAAAAGGTATTGACATCACTAACTCCTAATTTTGATTCTAAGGTATCTATAGTAGAAGAGATGCAAGATTTGGATAAGCTAGATATAGATGGGATTCATGGCATATTATATGTCTATGAGATGAGAATAAATGAATGAAAACCTCCCAAGAAGGAATAAATATTCAAAGCTGAGAAGAATTAAAAATCCAAGAAGTTTAAGGATGAGGTATGTTTAGATGTTGATGATGAACTAATATCCATGTTTGATAGAAATTTGATTTTGGATCTAGTAAGTACAAGGGTAAGTTGATTTTAAAATGTTTCAACTATAGCAATATTGATCACTTTGCATCTAAGTGTCCTAAAAAGGATAAGACTGAGCATAATGAAGAACATTATGAACATCATGGTGATAATAAAGTCTATAAGTTTGATAAAAGTAAGAAATACTTTAGGAAGTATGAAGGTAGGAAAGGGTCATTCAAGAACAAAAGAAGTTTTTATACCAAAGAAGATAATAAATAATGTGATGTAAGTGACACAAGTACATTTGATAATGATGATGATAGTATTGAACATAAACATGAAAATAATGAAAAATTATTCATGGCTATAGAAACAGACAATGAGAATTGCTCAAAAGTGAAAATCCTTATGGATGATGAAGAATCAAATGAAGAAGAGGCTGAAGTGAACCTTGAGGTAGAATTGGTAAGTGCTTTAAAGGAGTTAATGTTTTAAAGAAGGAAGAATTATAAACTAAGATTATTAGTTAAGGTCTATGAAGAGTAGATTGGTTTTTTTGAAGAGAGACTAAGTAACACATATAAGGAGCATGATGAGATCATCAATCAAGTTAAGACTCATATAGAGATAGTCATTACTAGCCTAAAGGATAAGGAAGAAGAATACACCAAGTATGAATCAAAAATAGAATCCTTAAAGTCAAAATTGGATCAAGAAACTAGTAAGATGAAGACCTATGAGAGGTTTAAAAAGAGTACTGAGTCTCTAGATGAAATCTTGACCAGCCATAAGTCTACAAGAAATAAGATAGGTATTAGTTTTAAAGAATACCAAAAGGAAGAAGCTCAAGTCAAGGAGAAGACTAATGAAGAAAATAATTGTAGACACCAAAATAGTGTCAACCCCACCTTGGTCCCTTTCTAACTTTAACATGCCTAACCTATACTTTATTAATTTAAAATACATATTTTAAATTAATCATCACCCTAGACACCTCACCTTGGATACCTCTCCCTTAGACCATTTTTCACCCTATGACTAACCATAATCACCTAAGACCTATCTTCACTCCTTTCTAACCTCTCTCACTAACCCCCGCACCTAATAAATCCACCTTTAGACTATTCACCAATGAAAACTAAACTTGGCAGATGGAGGAACAGGCAAAAGGCTAAAAAAAGCCTTTTTACCCATTCTCTAGCCACCAACGTCGGTCAACCATCAGTCGATGTCAGCGGGATCACCGACATCAGTTACTTAAAACTAAATTCTAACCTCAGCTGGAGGCCTGAATGCAAATTCTCTTGCCCGGCCTGAATGCAAATTATCTTGCCCACCTGAATGCAAATTCTCTTGCCTGGTTGAATGTGAATTCTCTTGCCCCTCAAAGCCTAATTCTCTTATGGACGGGATCCAAATTCTCTTGCTCCTTGACTCTTTATAGATCAAAGGCAAGCTTTGGGAGGAGTCATCAACATTCTATCATCACTCTCTAGGCTACGAAACTCTACAAAATTCACTTCACACCGGATTAAAATGTTGCATGAGGTCTTCAGCATCAGCCATAATGAGAACAAGTCTTCTACACTTCTAGTTCTCCACCAAGAGCTAATTATTCTTTAGTTTATATTTTAGTATTTCTAAACTGCATTGGTAATTAGTCCATTGGCTATTTTTGAGTACTATTGAGACCAAATCTGGCTTTCTTCTTGGAGAGGCTGAAAAGCCTTTCTTTTATCCTGACCTATTTTGATAACCTGTCCCCTACCTTTGTCCTTCCTAAGACTCTATCCACTGTCCTGCATCCCTACACAACCCTTTTGAATCTCCCAAAACATTCTGTTGAACATAGACATACCCTAAAACCCATCCAAGGCCCATTGCCCCTACTGACAACAGCATCAAAGCCCATTGCCCCTACCGACGTCGGTAGCCTAACTGATGTCGGCAACATTGACCAACTGACAACGGTAGACTAACCGACATTCATGACTGTGAGAGGCAGATTGCAGGAATTAGGTACACATTATCTATTTATCTTCTTTAGCCTTTCATTATTTCTCTTTCTAGCAACACTCTTTTGTCAAATAAGTGGACTGTCACCCCTCAAGGAAGTCTTTGCACTTCTGGGACCGAGCTTTGCTTGGCAGTCCACCATATATCTATCTAACATTTTCTTTGTTTAAGTCTTTCTTATCTATAGGTGTTGTCCTCCAAAACCAAAGAGGAGCTCCTTCAATCATCTATATACGGTGCACAACTTCATCTGGGTACGTACAAACCCCTGACCATTTAAGTTTAGTTTATTTCATCTTCTGAATGTAAAAAGCGAAAATGAGTAGAAACATTTTGGCACGCTTGGTGGGACCCTGGAGTTTTCCTTGGGTTCATTTCTTCTAAAACAAACTTTCATATAGGTGTATTAGGAAAATTTCTCTTCTTCCATCCTTCTTCTATCTTCTCATTTTGAAAATAAACCATTAGGACAAGTTAAAAAGAACTTCTTTCTTTTTCTTCTTGTCACTTTTTTCCTTGCATTTTAGAGTAGTGAAATTCATGCTCTTAACCTTTTCCTAATTATTTGCATCCAAACAAAACATTTCAATTTGGGGTAAAACTTATTGCATCTCATTCCTACTTGAATGCATATTTAGCCTTCTCACTTAGTAATTAAAAAGCATTATGAATAAATCATAGTGCACATATGTTACACAACCTGACCACATTCACAAAATCAAACATCTAAACATACCTGAGACAAGGCCCGACTAGGATTTCATCAACTAGTGGATACCTTACCCTACTTGGCGATCCTATTTGGATTTCACCACCAAGAGGAGGACCCACTATGTTCTCTAGTAGAGTATAAACTCTAGGTGAAGTATATATTAGCTAAGTGACCCAGCTTGGCTCTGGGTTCATGAAGTGAGGGGGGTAAGCCCCTAGCACCAAGCCATGTACAAAACCTAACACAAATCTTTGAGCACCAAAACTAACCTGAAACCAACCTTAGACTTCTTCTTTAGGACCCATTTCAAAAGCCCAATTCTCAAACACACTCTTCTAAGTCATAAGCCAACACGACTCTAAAATTTATTCTTAGGAATTTAATGTTTAGAGGCTGCTTGCATTCATCTACTTTTCTATTTTTATCTAGTTTTTTGAGCTGGTAAGGATGCATTATTCTGAGCTCCAAAAATAACTCAAAACTTTCTTCTTTCTTCCAAAAACTTTAAGTTTTATGAGTTTCTAGAAAGACACAGTAACTGACATCGATTTTTCCACCAACATCAGCAACTGATCTTCACCGACATCAGTTATCTAACTGACATTGGCAAACTTTCTTCACTGACATCAGTTTTTCTACCGACATCGGTCACTGTCAAAAAAATTACTTCTCAAATAGCAAGCTAAAAACCTGACCTTTTTGCTGTTAAAAACAAATTCTAGTTTTTTGAGGCTGAAACATATAGTTTTTAAAACCTAAACAAATTTTGCCTTGGATGGTTTTGACACGTAGTCAAACCAAAACTCTTATTGACCACGCAAGGCAACAACCACTCCCGCCTTCACCTTCTATATCAAGTCCCCAAATGGAGTATAATTTAGAAACTGAGCGTACTCCTATCTGACCAACCCCAACTCAACATCCAATTGTTCCCGAAGGGGATCAAGACTTTGAAAGGTTCCTTGACCTCAATGTCAAGGCTCTTCAGCACTATCTCACGAGAAGTCAAACATGAGATCCTTCAGGCAACCCAATTTATGGGATGCCAACTTCCTTAGTTGAAATGGCAATCATATCAACAGCCTCTGTAACCCAACCCATGGTCACCCAGGCCATTGCCTCAACTAACAACCTGACCATGACCAATCTTCAAAGTGTGGCCTCTCCTTTTATTTATGGACCTAACTCCTTTGGGGTTTCTGTACCCCCTCAACCACAAACCATTCAACAAAGTTCTACACCATTCCAGAACTTAATTGTCTCCATCCCACCTACTATTGCACCCATAAATACAAGAGTAACTACTTATCCTTCAGCTAGTGTTGCCACCATCCAACCACCTTTGGCGACATCAAGTCAAGTTATACCCTCTAGCTTTATGACACAACCACCCTTGACTTCAACATCAGTCCCCATGACTAGTTATCAATATGTTGTGCCTATACAAGCGCAACCAACTATGTCATACGCTCCATCTAACACATTCCAAATGCCTTACAACCTATGGGGTGCCCCACCTAAAAATCCATCAATCGATCTAATCAAGATGTTGATGGATAAGATGTCTAATCTTGAGACATCCATTTCAGGTTCAATAAATGTTCTCTCATATGAACAAATCTGTAATGAACCTATTCATCTTTCGGTCCCAATCTGACCATATCCTAGTTAGTGGGAACTTCTTAAGTTTACTCACTTTTAGAGTAAAGAGGACCCACAGCAACATCTACGAGCGTTTAGACACGCTTGTTACCTTATAACACATGATGATGTGTTATTACTACGCACATTTCCCATGTCGCTTTCTGGTGCTGCCCTTGATTGGTATAGTTCTATTACCAGTCACTCTCTATTTACCTTCACTCAACTAGCTCAACTATTTCTTGACCACTTTTCAATTAACATAACTAAAAAGGTCTCCATCACGGACCTATATTCTATCAGACAATTTGACGATGAATCAATAGTTGATTTCATTGCTCAATGGAGAAGTTTAATCAACCAACTCTCCTTTTCTTTACCTCAACCTGAGCTCATTGAGCTCTTTTCACAAGCATGTGCCAAACACATCTCATCTACTTTGGGGGTCCAAACATTCCACACATTTGATGAAGCTTTCACCATGGCTAGGAAGCTTGAACTCCATGCTATCGAAGAAAATAAAGTCAAATTGTGTAGTAAAAACACTAACACAAAATCTAATGACCCTCCTTCCAAATCTTCTACCTCCCATTCCAAATCCAAGGGTTCAGCAAATGCTATGGTACTTAGATCATCATCATCGACCACAACTAACCAATCTGAACCTTCCACATCTTAAAGCATTACAAGACAATTCTAACAATGATACATACAGTGTCAATATACTCCAATTAGAGAATCATATGCATCCATGTTGGATAAACTAGTCAAACAGGGGGTCCTTAACCTCCCCCAAATTTGACCACCACCTCAAATTGATCCCTTCTGTGCCATCCCTGCATGGTATAGGGAGAATTAATTCTATAATTATCACCGTGTCAAAGGCCATGACATAAAAAATTGTAAAACCCTCAAGAATGTCATTTAGGACATGTTAGATAAAGGTGATCTTGTCTTGGATAACCCAAATGAGCCACCTAACCAAAAAATAGACATCTTTAGACAACCTTTCCCTAACCATCCCCCTAGTCAAAATAACATTCAGACCACAGCTGAAGACCCCCAAGAGCGTAATATACGCACGGTCGATATGGTTTCGCCTTTCATCCCTAACCAACCTCTTCCACAAACCAAAGAGGTTAGTCAACCTATCCCTCCACCACAAGAAGAAGAGCCTTCTTCTCCTAATAATCCTCCATCTACCCCTCTTATATTAGAGGATGCTCTAACCATACCAATGCCACTAGCCCCACCTTCATCCTTCCTACTACCAATGGAGGACCATACCTTTCCTACTCTTTAACCCCAAGTAGAAGGCATGATCATCCCTATGCTCTTTCCTCTCGAAGAACCCCATTCTCTAATTCCTTCTCCACTGAGAGAAGATCTTGTCTCTTCACCTACTTCAACCGAAGAGGATCCAGTAATGGCTCTCTCTCGCCTTTGGCCTAAGATTACCACATCTAACACATTCCCACTCTCACAACCACCCAAATCTTCTAAAAAACTAATTATAAATCCTAGCACAATAGATTCTAAACCATTCTCTCGACTGGCCAAAAACATAGGATTTCTCCATTTGAGGACTTAGAACATGAGGCATTATGGGAGTGACTCAAATCTCCTTATCTTACACATCCCGTTTCATCTCGTACTATCGACCCTTCTGTGACAAAATCTCCAAGAGTCACCAATGAAGATCGGGCATCTACTTCCAAATATTTAGAAGCTCAACCATCCACATCTGAGCCTAAATGCTCACAAACTTCCACTATACTGAAATAGGTTAAATCCTTGGTGTTTGCCCCATGTCAAACCTCACTCACCCACAAGTGAAGGTCGATTTGAATCTCACCCCCCAAACTAGTGGTCCTCTTGCCATATTAAAGAAGGCCACTAAACCACGTCATAGAACTCCTCCTCCACCATCACCATTGCCATCTATTTTGGGCCCCCATCCTTCTACCTTAATTGGAGTGCTCCCTACTCCAACACCTAACAAAAACAAGTTGCCCCCATTACTCCCTTTACCCACCAAAAACATACCTCCTCTAAAAAATTTGGCACCCCTCACAAAGAAAGTGTCATCTACACGAGTGGCCACACCACCAATCAAAAAGGTGGTATGGAAATCTCCCTCAACAACTCCAAAACAAAAGTCATCAACACCTAGTGCATCAACAAGCACAGACCCATTAGTGGGTTCATATGCTTTGATACTACGCTGACTTTTGCAAACTTCTAGCATCACTCTTCCACCTATTAAACCATTTAAACCTCTCGAACCAAAACCGTCTTGGTTCGATGACACTAAAATCTGCCTATATCATCACTCACCTAGGCATGACATTGAAAATTGTTGTACCCTCAAGGTTGTGATTCACCATTACTTGGAAAAAGACACCCTTCTTGTTGAGGATATTGTCAATAAATCTCCAACACCGTCTAATGTCTCCCCAACCTCTCCACCTTCATTAGGATCCCATCATTAGATGATGGTCCCTTTACCTCCTTCGCCCCCTTTATTCGAGATTAACACCATCAATGTGGCCACTAGGTCACAAACCTTAAAGGATAAAGCAAAAGAGAAAGTTGCTATTCCTTGGACCTACCCATTTGTCAAACCTACTCAACCACCCAAACCCAAAATTTCTATCTTGGGTAAATCCCAACCCACTTCTTCAGAGGCAATCTATGATTCTATGGTGAAACAGCGTCACCAAACTCCTGTGAAGATGACTTTATATGATGTCATTCAAATCTCTCCACAACATCGTCAAGCTCTAATCAAAGCTTTACAGGAAGTGGAGGTCTAACCTAAGGACCCCCAACCACTAGCTGCCTTAATCCAATCATTACCCACCGTCGCCTCTATTACCTTTAGTGATTCTAAAATTCCTACCTCCAACTTGGAAGATCATGATGCTGCCCTTTTCATCACAGCCTACATTGATCAAACTCACATTAAGTGAGTTATGATTGATGGGGGTGCCAGCATCAATATCATTTCCACCCATGCCTATGACCAATTAGCCCTCCTAAAGAATTACATGTTAAAAACTGATGCAATTCTTTGATCTTTTAATGACTCCAGCACCACTACCATTGGCACCGTCATCTTACATATTCATGTTAGCCCATGAACAATCCTAGAACTCTTCTACATCATCGAAGCGGAGTTCCAATACAACATGTTATTAGGATGACCTTGGATTCATACCATGGCCTGTGTCCCTTCTACATTACACCGTTGTGTCAAATTTGAACACGATGGTCAAGTCCATGTCATTCTCATAGACCCCTCCCCTTTAAAGACATGCAACACAACTTATCAACCCAACGATGTTCTCATTCCTTTAAAAACATTGACCCAAACACCACCTCCACCCGTGGAAGCTTCAACAAGTATGCAAATGGCAGTTACACCTACACCACCTCCTCAAGTGACAACAAAAGACCTTATGGAAGATACCTTCCAACGTCTTTGACTTGGGGAGTATCATTTACTCACCTTGGACATGTTCTAGACTCCTCAAGAGTATGGACAACTTCATCACAATCCTAGCTATGACCATCATATCAGAATGGTCATCCCTTATGGTCCTCCCAATCTTTAAACAAATCTCATCTATGGAGGGTTAGATCGAGCTCCCACTGATTGGAATCCTCTTTCATCACTCCAACTATTTACATTTGACTTCTCTTTTCTTGGCAACCCAAACTTTACTCATACCTATCTTTATAGGTGTGCATGGAAGGGCTTTGGATTTGGGCACTACAAACAAGGCTCCCACCAGCCCGTCAAACCACCAAATGACAAGGCCATAAAGAATGCCAAGAAACGACATGGCCTATGTTTTGAAGAACCTACTGAAACTTCTAAAAACCCTCACCTTGAACTTATCATAGAAAAATCACCTCTAAACTCGCCTATTCCCCCATCTTCACCTATGGAGTCAGTGGTTTCCATCCCTCCTAGTTTTTTTTGCATAAACACCATTCACTTGGAACCCCTAACCTATCAACTAGGTGGGGTATCCAGGTCTCTCCCTCTCATTTATCCAAACATGATAGATGATGAATCTGCTATCATCAACACTGTCCAATGCATAGATGATGATGCCATTCTCACCTACATGGGTGTAGATGACTCTTTCATTCAATGATCACTTCCTTTAAAAATGCTGATTATGTTAAATGAATCGACCATTAACATTAACCTTCCATCTTTTGATGTTCCTCACATTTTAAAGATTGGTCAATCTTTAGACAACCAAGAACAAATTGACTATACCAAATTCCTTTTAGACCATAGCAAAGCTTTTACTTGGTCTTATAGTGATATGCCTGGTATCGACCCTAACATTGTCATCCATAACATCGTCACAAACCCAGAGGCTAAGCCTGTCAGGTAAAAGCTTCACAAAATGCATCCTTGCATTGCACTCCTTGTCAAAGAGGAGCTTCAACATCTTCTCTTCGTCTCATTTATCCAACCCATTGATTATCTGCAATGGGTGTCAAATATCATCCCTGTCACAAAAGCAACTGGGGGAATTCAAATTTGTATTGACTATCGTGACCTTAACCTAGCTTGCCCAAAGGACGATTTTCCTCTACCCACCATCGACCAACTTGTTGATGTTACGGCCGGTTATGAGATGCTATCACTCATGGACGGGTTTTCAAGATATAACCAAATCTTGATTGTGCCAGAAGATCAACACAAGACCACCTTCATCACCCCATGGGGGACTTTTGGCCTAAAAAATGTAAGCACCACATATCAACATGCCATGACCTACATCTTTCACGATCTCCTCCACAAAATCATGGAGGACTATGTGGATGACCTACTAGGCAAATATAAACTCTGCCATGACCATTTAACTATTCTCAAAATAATCTTCACTCGCCTCCTCCAATACAACGTTCGACTCAACCCCAAGAAATGTGTCTTTGGGGTTCTCTCTGGGAAGCTTTTAGTCTTCATCATTTCCCTTCGTGGCATTGAGATTGATCCTGCTAAGATTTGAGCTATACTCGAGATGCTGCCACCTACCAATCTAAGGCAACTTCATAGCCTACAAGGGAAGCTTCAATCTATTTGTCACTTCATCTCGCAGCTTTCTGACCGATGTCAACCCTTTCATCACCTCCTCAAGAATGACATCTCCTTTAATTAGGATAAGGATTGCCAAGAGGCTTTTGAGGCTCTTAAATGTTATCTTGTCTCTCCACCAATCCTTATTCCACCTAAAGATGACCAACCTTTCTATCTTTACATCTCAGGAACTAATTATTCTTTAGGTGCCATGATCATGCACCGAGATGAACAAAATCATGAGCAAGCAATTTATTATATAAGCCGAATGCTCATTTATTATGAAACTCGATATACTCATACCAAAAAACTCTATTTGGCATTAGTCTTTACAGCTACCAAACTCCGTCATTATCTTCTCAATCACAAAACTTATGTCATCACCCACACTGACCCCCTTAAATACATGCATTCCAAGCCATACCAAAACCAACGTATGGCTCATTGGCTCATGCTTCTTACTAAGTTCGATTTGGAATTCATCCAATAAAAATCTACAAAGGGGAAAACAATCATTGACCAATTAGCAGATGCCCCTCTACCTGACAACCAACCCTCTCACTGTGAATTCCCTAAAGAATCCATTGCCACGTTATCCATTGATGACATTTTCTATCAAATGACAATGTTCTTTGATGGGTATAAATGTCAACACGGTGGGGTTGTGGGGGTCATTCTCATCCCTCACGAGGGTGAGCCCATGCCCCTATCTTTCAAACTTGACTTTGAATGTATCAACAACATGGCTGAATATGAAGCCTTAATTTTGGGACTTCAAACCACCCTTTTCCTAGGCGTCAAGACCATCAACATCTTTGGTGACTCACAACTAGTTGTCAATCAAATCAATGGTTCATATCTTTGTAAAAATGAAGTTTTGCAAAGGTACAAACACTGTGTTGACACCCTGCTAGAATCTTTCGACCATTACCTCTTGCAAATTGTTCCTTGATCTATGAATAAGTTTGTTAATACTATGGCCTCTTTAGCCTCACGCATTCCATCCTCATCATCTTCCTTGAGAATTTATGTTACGGTACACCATTTGGCATTACCTTCATATATCTCCACTAACATCAACCTCATCAGCACCATTGACTCTAGTCCACACGATGTTTGGTATAAATAACTTGTTGACTACTTAACTTTTTCTATTATCCCTCCTGATCTCTCTAGCAATGCGCGACATGATTTTATCAAAAGCACGGGTCAATATACTATGCTAGGGTGTCTTCTCTATAAAAGAGGTTTCGATGGCCTCCTTCTTTGATGTCTAACCTCCACTAAAACATCTCATGCTATCAAACAAGTCCATGATGGGATTTGTGGAGGGCATTTTAGTGGTAACTCGGTTGCAAAGCGCATCCTTCACCTGGGCTATTATTGGCCCACTCTTCACCAAGACTGTAGCAATTATGTTCAGCATTGTATCAAATGCCAACAACACGCTAACTTACTTCACATCCCTAGCCATGCTCTACAAGTTGCTAAGGACTTCTGGCCCTTTTCACAATGGGGCTTAGACCTAATCAGTGAGATTAACCCCCATTCATCTCTTTGACATCAGTCCATTATCACCGCAACCAAATACTTCACTAAATGGGTGGAAGCTATTCCCCTCATCTCCACTAAAGCCAAAAAAATTGTCAACTTCATCAACCAACACATCATCTGTCATTTCGGTGTACCCCACAAGATCATCACTGATAACGGCAAATCATTCAAAAATAAAACTATCCAAAAACTTTGTGACTCATTTGGCATCAAGCTCAGCTTCTCCTCACCTTACTACCTACAAGCAAATGGGTAGGCTGAGGCTTCCAACAAAATTTTAACCAAAATTCTAATGAAGGTGGTCAACGATACTCTAAGGGATTGGCACATTCACATTCCCTTCGCTTTGTGGGCCTACCGCACTAGCATTCGAACCCCTACGGGTGCTACACCTTTCTCTTTAGTGTATGGAATTGGGGCCATCTTGCCTCTTGAAGTACAAATACCTTATTTACGCATCTCTTTGCATGACATACTTTCTAACGATGACTTTTGTCAAGATTGGTTGGCTCAACTTGAGTTACTTGATGAACGTCACCTTGCTGCCCTTAACCATCTCCATGTTGTAATATCCCCTCTAAACAGGAAATATAGCAACACAAAACTTTGAACAAAGATACAATTTTTGTTGAATAAATTCAGAAGAATAACAATAATATAGTCTCTTAATAGCAAATCACAGATTTTATCACTTGTCCTTCTAAATTATTACAATTACAGTCCTCTCTTATGCATATAAAATATGACATACAGTCTTGAAACCCTGGTCTTTTACAAATCTATAAATAAAACTTGAATCTGGAACGGCTCGGGTTGCTGTGTAAAAACACAGTCACCGTCGTCGGTAATACTGCCGCTGTCGGTAGCTAATACTACCGTCGTCGGTAATACTACCGTTGTCGGTAGCTAATACTACCGTCGTCGGTAATACTGCCGTCGTTGGTAGCCATCGTCAGTAATACTGTCATCGTCGGTAGCCATCATCGGTAATACTGCCGTCGTCGATAGCTGTATAAACCTGTACGGCTCTGTACGGCTTCGTACGACCGCCAATAAATTACACCCTGTTTGTAGGACCTCTGATCTAAAAATATATGACTCTAATACAAAATATCTCTATATGTATAACTTATTTGAATCAAAACAAGAATAAAGAAATACCTAGATTATCTGTAATAACTTCTGTGTGAAGTTATCTCTCAAACCTGAAATTTTGTGATAACTTCTGGATGAAGCTATCTCACACTTTGGCAATAGATCAGCTAATATTCCACAGCCTCTTAATTGCACACACTGAAGAGGGAACGTTCTCCAATGCAAATGGAATCCTTGAACCCTAGGCTCAGTCTTCACAGAAGAAATTCTCAAAATCAATATCAATAATCAATAGCATAATAAACAATGGCCTCCATGAGAAACCCTTATACCCTCAAAAAGATATGCTTGCCCTAATTAGGGTTTCTAATTAAAATTAGGTTAAATAATTAATATTTGATTAAATCAATCAAATATTAATATCTCCCTCAATACATGTCGGATCCACGAACCGATCGAAGCTAGTGAATCAGGGAGTTATTCCGCACATAACCATACCACAATAAAGGTGCTCCACTGCATATCAAATATCCCTAAAAAGTAGGAGCTCAGGCCAAATGTGTCTGAAATACCCTGAATGAAAATCAAATGTAGAAATCCTGTGAATTAAAGTCGAGCCAAGCTCCATTATGACCCTCTATCCATCTTATTAGCCTACGAAGGTCGCATAATAGGCTAACCATGAACTCAGAACATGTCAATTGGAAAGGGGACATCAAAATCATATCAAACATGCCTATAACAAAAATTTGAAAGAGCGAGAATTCAAAATCAGGGATCTCGTCCTTAAAGAAAACCAACACGTGACCAATATGGAAAGAATTAAATGAGGCAAGTTTGCTCCCAATTGGCTCAGACCTTATATCATAACACACAAGTATGGATCAGGGACTTATCATCTTTCTTCTCTTGAAGGCCAGCCAGAACTTGAGCCCCTTTATGCCTTGCATCTACGACTATTTTACTATTAATCAAGTACTCATTCACTTGATATTTAACTTGAGCTCATCCCTTGAGCAACCCCTGCCATCCTCATTCTTATTCCCTTCTTTTCCTACAAACATTAGTTAATCCTTTTTGCATTAATGCTTTGTCCTACTAAAAGGGGAAAACCTTAAACCTCTATAGTCTAGTCCATGACTAAAACTTTAGTCCACAAAAACCTGGGATGCCTAACAAAAGGTCATAAAACTATAAATGTAGACTACTCCCTCGAAGGATAGCTGCATAATTGTTGTAATTGATAGACTGCTCCATTGAAGGATAGCTATTCAAAGACATTCAACCATACAAAGCAAAATATAGACCAATCCCTCGAAGGATGGCTATTTCCCTACAAACAACACACTCTTAGAGGCTTCCCACATTGATCAGCTTCACATATGACCACAAAACAAAACAGCATCCCCACGTAGACTTCCTGCATTGATCAGTCTACCAAAAAAAATTGACTGACAAGCTATTAAGTCATGGACTTGCCTATAGTCGTTCTTAGGGTCACCTATAAAAGGGGCAAAGTTATCCTTGCTAAAAAGGGTTACGCTATCCTCACATCTCACATCATCAAACCTATCACCCCAACATACTCAAGGGATTTTGAGCTCACTTAATGTCAAGTGATTCGAATACTTCTCTAACACCAACCAATCATCTACAACGTAATGCATGAACAGGGCTTTTGTTTGCAAAAACCTTATCTATGTTGTCATTATAGTCCTTGTCAATGAAAGAGAAACGCGCCTTTCACTTCTTTTTTACATCTTCATCACATACAACCAAACCCAACCAAACCAATTCAAACCAAAACAAACCAATAACATGACATCATGACATCATAAATCATCATAGCCCATTCACACTAGTTTTTATGGAAAACAATACACATGGAAACTATCGACCAAACTCAATTTATGTCAAGCATATACAGTTACCAATATGGGAACGTACTGAAGCATAAATATACTCATTTCATTTTTAGCATACCTCCATCACCAATATGGAAAATTGTTAGGAATGAAAAACCACACAACCAATGTTATAGAATACACCATCACATAATATGGAAAAGGCTGTAACATCATCATGCATTCATCATTTCAAAGCATGTACCATCACACATATGGGAAATGCTAAATAACCCTAACCTAACCAAACCAACCTATCAACCACTTTGAACTCCTTCTTCCCTTTTGGGGAGAACTACATTGGCCTAAGGCCCTTACTACAGGGGCTATGTAGGCAACACTCAAATGACATGGAGTCTTCTGAGGTTAGCTTAGCCATCCATTTGCTTTTTCATCTCCCTAACGATGTTGGCCATCTATTCGTTTGTTTGTCTACCTGATGGACAAACCATATAACCTTTAAACATGACTTAACATAGTCAAACCCAATCTATAACCTACCCTCTTCTTCCCTTTTGGGGAGAACTACATTAGCCTAAGGCCCTTCAAATAGGGGCTATGTAGGCAACACTCAGTTGACATGGGGTCTTCTGAGGTTAGCTCGACCATTCCTTTGTCCATCCATCTAATGGACCAACTATCTATACCAACCCAAAATCATGACCAAACAATCAGCCCTAACACTGAATGAGTTACCTAAACTTCTCATGGGGCACATTGGAGATCACATACATCTCCCTGACCACAACACACGCCACTTAAGATCATACCATAACTCAAACCGAATCGACCAATGACCTTGGAGATCACGACTATCTCCTTAGACCATGACCACTTCTGAGACAATTATGCCTTGGTTGTTTTGATTGCATATGTTACCTCACAAATAGTTAGCAAATTGTCCACGACCCTCACAAGTATCAGATCGTGCTCCAGTTGATCCCCACCACTTGTAACATTTTTGTGTTTTCTAAGAGCACTTCCTAATCCTGGGATACTTGGAACATGATGACCATTAGAGCTACAACTTGGATCAAATAACCCAATCAACTATGACTAAAAGCTGGGGCCCAATTATTTCAATTTTAGCACTCCTCAACCTTTGACTATAATAATTTGACCTACCTATCACATGAAGTGGTATATGCACAATCTCAACTATTGCAGCGCTCACAGTCCAACTTCACCATACCTATCCACTATCTATCAAATCGGCACCCAATATCAGGTTACCTTCCCTCGATTCCCACTTTGAGGGGGAATACCTCATCCCTTACCTGGAACAACCTACACCTTATCCCATATTTGGGGCAACTTGCTCCTATTTTTGTCTTGCAGTTCATCAAGAATAACCAACAAGACAAAAGGGGCAAATGTAGAGACCAAAACAGTGTCAAACCCCCTTGGTCCCTTTCTAACTTTAACATGCCTAACCTATACTTTATTAATTTAAAATACATATTTTAAATTAATCATCACCCTAGACACCTCACCTTGGATACCTCTCCCTTAGACCATTTATCACCCTATGACTAACCATAATCACCTAAGACCTATTTTCACTCCTTCCTAACCTCTCTCACTAACCCTCGTGCCTAATAAATCTACTTTTGGACCATTCACCAACGACAACTAAACTTGGTAGAGGGAGGAATGGGCAAAAGGCTATAAATAGCCTTTTTACCCCTTCTCTAGTCATTGACGTCGGTCAACCATCGGCTGACGCTGATGGGATCGCCGACGTCGATTACTTAAAACTAAATTCTGACCTCATTTGGAGGCCCGAATGTGAATTCTCTTGCCCAGCTCGAATGTGAATTCTTTTGCCCACTCGAATGTGAATTCTCTTGTCCACCTGAATGCAAATTCTCTTGCCCCTCGAAGGCTAATTCTCTTACAGATGGGATCCGAATTCTCTTGCTCTTCGACTCTTTACAGATCAAAGACAGGCTTTAGGAGGAGGCATCAATATTCTATCATCACTCTCTAGGCTAAGAAACTTTGTAGAATTCACTCCACACTGGATTAAAACGTTGTATGAGGTCTTTAGCATCAGCCATAATAGGAACAAGTCTTCTACACTTTTGGTTCTCCACCAAGAGTTAAGTATTCTTCTGGTTTATATTTTAGTATTTCTAAAATGCATTGGTAATTAGTCCATTGGCTATTTTTGAGTACTATTGAGACCAAATCCGGCTTTCTTCTTGGAGAGGTTGAAAAGCCTTCCTTTTATCTTGACCTATTTTGACAACCTGTCCCCTACCTTTGTCCTTCCTAAGACTCTGTCCACTATCTTGCATCCCTGCACAACCCTTTTGAATCTCCCAAAACATTATGTTGAACACAGACATACCCTAAAACCCATCCAAGGCCCATTGCCCCTACCGACATTGACATCAAAACCCATTGCCCTTACCGACATCGACAGCTTAATCGACGTCAGCAACATTGACCAATCGACGATGGCAGACTAATTGACATTGGTGACTATGAGAGGTAGATTGCAGGAATCAAGTACGTGTTATCTATTTCTCTTCTTTAGCCTAACATTATTTCTCTTTCTAGAAACACTCTTTTGTCAAATAAGTGGACTGTCATCCCTCAAGGAAGTCTTTGCAATTTTGGGACCGAGCTTTGCTTGGCAGTCCACCATATATCTTTCTAACATTTTCTTTATTTAAGTCTTTCTTATCTATAGGTATCATCCTCCATAGCCAAAGAGGAGCTCCTTCAATCATCTAGATATGGTGTGCAGCTTCATTTGGGTATGTACAAACCCCTAACCATTTAACTTTAGTTTCTTTCATCTTCTGAATGTAAAAAGTGAAAATGAGTAGAAACAATAAGGTCAACATGAAGAGACCAATCAGGTAGCCTAATGTTATGAGGTATGTTAATTCATTTAATGGTTACTGTTATACATGCAATCAATTTGGTAATAGAATAAGAGAGTGTAAAAGACCCTCTAAAAATGAAAATAGGTATGAATGAGGTTATTTGCTAAAAATTTCATAATATTAAACACATTTCAAGATTTTATCCTAATAGAGTTATAAGGTCATCAAGTTAAAATAAAAGGTTTGAAACCCCTAGAGTGCAAGAGAGAAAGCAAATGAATGTGTAAAAAATAAAGATAGTAAAGGTGAGTCATTATAAGTATACAAGACCAAGTGGACTATTTTTTATGATAGATCACACTTCATATGTGAAATCAAGTCAAAAATGTTCATTATCAGCTCAAATTGTTGACCACATGGATGATGAAGAAGTCAAGCCAAAAAGACTAATCAAGCCTAAAAATATCTTGAAGGATATTCAATCTTGTGAGAGCATGGAGATCTAGGAATATCCTAAGCTTGTGTTGTTTTCATGACCTATGGAAAGGGGTGAATCCATTAGGCCTCATGGAGACACTCTTTAGTTGTCATAAGCATGGTGGATACTTGGTTTGAGAGGGAATTATTCAAGTTGTTTTTAAAGCTCCAAGAGTAGTTGTTGACAAGCATAGATGATTTGATAATTTTGTTGATTTATTTGGTGAGCTTAATTTGTGAATAAAAAGGGGAAGTCAATATTTATTAAGTTTAAATCAAGATTTTGGCATCTTGGTAAGTAATTTTGAGGTTTAGAGTACATTTATAGACTATGCTTGGGGGGGGGGAGATTGGTAGCTCTGAGTTCTTTTGAAGTTTCTAAGAGTATACAAAAGTTGTAGTATGTATGACCCTTTATCATTAATGTCAAAGGGTAATAAATTTCAATAAGGGAGATATAATAGAATGGTGAAAATGAGAATGATCAATTTTTAGTGTGTTTTCCATCAATGATAAAAGGGGAGATTATTGAGAATTGTTCTTGTTATTGAGGTTTGGTATTGATGTTAAAGGTTCTTGAGAAGGTTGATATCATTATTATTGTAATTGATATTTTTTTTATCCTAGAGGTGCTCTTGTGAGAATTTGATGTCTCAGTGGTGATCTAGTGAGTGTTGTGTTATAAAAATCTAAAGTGTTAAAGGTTAGCTGGCATGGTCATGAGGTCATTGGTTTTTATGAGGTTACTAAAGAGTGTAGCTATGAGAGAGAATATTAATCAGTGTTTCAATAATTTTGAGAGTGTACAATATGATTTTTATATGTTATTATGTTTGCATGAGTGATGTGAAGGTCAACATGGAAGGTCATTGTTGTCAAACTTGTTAAGTGATTGTGTCTAGTAGTGTCTTGAGAAGGTATGTGCATAGGATTCGTAGTATTATGCATGAAGAGACATGGTGGCATGGTGAGATGGATGTTATAAATCTTGTAAAGCTTACATAATATTGATATCAAGTGTGCTTGAGGACAAAGTGTCTTGTTAAGCTTTGTTATGACATGAAGAGACCTTGTGTGAAGGCATAAGCTTGGTTGCATGGTGAGATAAGGTTGTAAAAGGATATTTAACATTATTTAATCATGTGATATGTTTTGTTAGAATGTGAGTGAAGTATTGAGATATTGAAAAGAGGCTTGAAGGTTAGTTTAAAACCTAATGATGTATGAAGACTCAGGTGTAGAAATCAAGGTGGTGAGAGCATGGCTTAATGAGGCATGAGATTTAGTTTCTAAGGAAAGTATGCATAGGTTAATTTTTTTTAGATGTGTGATATATTTTACTAGGTGTATTCATGAATTTTCAAGTCAAATTTTGAAGGTTAAGAAAATAAAAAGTGTTTTGAGGTCTCTCAAGTGCACATGATGAAGGGTTATCAATCCAAAAAGGATTTTATTGTGTTTTGTATCTCATCAAAATTCTGCATGGGAACCTAATCTATTCATGGTATATTGGTAATGGTCCTAGATAAAAATTCTTGACATTAGTTTTTATACTGAGGGGCTATGATTTATGAATGATCATTAAGAGTATCAATAGGTTTAAACCCTCTTAGAACCCTAATAGTGACCTGATGTTGAAGATATGATTCAAAAATGGTCAAAATGGTTTTTAATGCCTATTTAAGCTATTAGATATTGTATTGGACTCTCCTAGGTACCTCTAGGTGGTATTGGTTAGAGAGAAGAGAGGTAAAATGTTGAGTTATAGTTTTGTTTCTAAAGAATTTATAACTGTTAAAAGTTGTATAGGACAAAGTTTTCAAATCATTCAATGGAAAAGGTTGAGAATTTTATTTATTGTCTATTAAGGTTTATAAATAGGTTATATTCCTTGATTATGCTAAACTGATCATCCAAGTTAGTCAATCGCTAAGAGGTCTAATGGTGCAAATAGTGAAAAACCCAGGTAGTAGTGAGAAGATGAATTAGGATGTGTGTTTAGGGTATAATGATGGATAAAAGTAAGTGAATATTTTTTTGGGGATTGGTATGTCATATTAATGATTTTTATAGATTTTTTAAGTTAGGTACAATGGTAAAAATGATGAAGCCAAAATGACTTGTCTGACTCAGTGAGGACTCTATATAGTGAGGTCAATAAATTGGTCTATAAGACCAATAGTTTCCACTAAAACATATAATGTTCATATTTTAATATGTTCTAGATATTTTAGAGGATATTCTAATTTCATAATATGTCTTTGAAATTGGTCATATAGGTGATGAAGATCAATGTCATCATGACTATGCTTTAAGGTAAACTGGTAGTTCTGAGTAAGCAAGTTGTAGTGATGAGTTTGAGGCTCTATGCCCTAATTTGAAGTATATAATGCATATGGTGTTTTTATTTGTGACTTTAAAGTATTTTTCATGAATTTTTAAAGATTTAAATTCAGTGAGAGTGGTTGAAATGTTGAAACCAAAATGGCTTTTCTAGTTCTCATTTGATTATGTAGTGAGGTCAAAAGATTGATCTGTAAGACCAATAATTGACATTAGACACCATTATTTTTGTACTTTATATTTTTTTAGATGTTTAAAATTATATTTTTAAAGTATCATTTTTCATGGTAATTATTCTTTTGTATGTTGAATATCAAGTTATTCATGACTAGGTTTTGAAGTGTTCTGGTAGTTCTGAGTGGTCCATTTACAGAGAAGTGTTTGAGTCCTTTTACCCTGAGTTGTGAAGTATAAATTTCATTATGATTTTTTAAAGGTAATGGATTTTTTTCATGTGATTTATTTTCATGTTTTTTTGATTAATTTTTTTACAAGCTTTAGTTTTGTTTGGTAGACTTTCTGTAGGTTCACAAGCTTAATTGTGAACAGTGCTACAAGGGGGTTTCGAGTGGTAGTTGGAGCTAAAAAGTGTTGTGGATGTAATATGATATTAGTGGGAGTATATTGGAGTGATATATTAATTTATACTATCATTTTTATATTTTTAATTTTTTTATAAGAAGGTAAAGTGTAATGTGTCCTAAAGTAGACCTAATGGAATTAGGTCTCCATGAGACCTAAAAGTGAAATCGGGTCTAATATAGTTATGATAGACAAAAAGGGACTCAATATTCATTTTAATAATGTTAATTAGATGTAATAAAACCTATTTCATGGCTGAAATAAGAGGTTAATGGTGAGTATCTGACTAAGCAGCATATGAACAACAAATGGTATATATACAAGGTAGTTTTAGCCATATTTGGGTAAGCAGAGTGCGTATGAATGAAATAGTATATTTTTAGTATAATAAAGTATTTAATAGTATCATAGGAGTGTATAGGATCTATCATTAATATATAATATGGGTAATGTATTTGGATATCAAGGTCATATGACCTAATCTATCTTGAAGAGACCTAGCTAAGCAAAGAAGCCTAGAAGTTGTTTGAGAGGGATGGAAGAGTGAGAAGAGATAAAGAAGGTGATAATCATATGTTGTATGAGAAACAAGGTGTTTTGAAGTTGATAAAAGGTTTTAGGTGGTTGAGTTAGTTTTTAGTTATCTAGGGGATTGGTGCCCCCTTGCAAGTAGGTTCTTGTTAAATCTTAGCTGGGTTGGTGATTAACTAGTTAGTGTTGATGCTCTATGTGTAGTTGGTTATTCACTAAATATAAATATCTTGATTTATAGGATTGTATTACATTTGAAGTGATAATTGGGTTTTCTTCTCCTTGAGGTTTTCCCATATATATGATGTGTTGTCTTGTGTAATCTTGTTTCATAATTATATGGTTGATTGTTTATGCATTGCTTGATCTATATGTTGATGTGATGGTTCATGTATGATAAATATGAATTGAAATAAAGGTTTTGAATATAGATTCACCCCCCTCTTATTAATTATGATTCCAATAATGGATGATGATCTGATATTTATTATTTTTTCATTAGAGCATTACTTGATCTCTAACCTATACATAGTATTATGATTGATAATGGTGAAAGAGAATTTTTTTAAATCATGACATTAATTATACATATGGGTTATACTCAAAATGATTTGCATCCTACTATCAGATCAATTAAATCATTTGATGGGACCTCCCATAAGGTTATTTGTGATATTGACCTAACTTTATAGGTTAGTCCTACACATGTGGTTACTACATTTTAAGTTATACCTTTCACATGAATCTCTGATATGTTATTGGGAAGACCTTGGATACATACACTTAGAGTAGTCCCTTCCATAGTTAATGGGTGTGTTAAATACATTCATGCCAATTGGGTAATTATAATTTCCATAATTTCAAATGAGCATCATTTTGAATAAAATAAACTTATACGTAGGCTATTAATTATAAAACCAACTAACGTTAACTAACCATAAAAGGGTAAATAACAAGTAATACAATTAATTAGGTGGCTATTACTTGAGAGACCATTACATCATAGACATACAGTGGATTCCATGCAATCCCCCTCTACTACACACTAAACATAGATATCTAGAGCACCTACACATTTTTCTATTCCTGATATTCCAAAGAAATATCAATGATGGGTTCCTTAAACCTCTCTTTCTACTATTCCTATTATTTCTTATAAATTTTAAAGTTCCATTTTACCTAAATAGAGCACTACATAAACTACAGTGATAAATATTGAACCTATACATGATCCTTGATAGTGTAAGTAGACTATTACACTAAGTTTATAATGGAGAGATATATATGACCACCCCTTTTATGGGATCATAGGATAGTCTCTTATTATTCCAAAAAATACCAAAAAAAATAAATAAATAAACATTTAGAAATAGAAAAACATTTTTAGTATCATACATATTCTATTGGCTCCTTGGCATCTATGTGTTAGTTTCATGTTGATGGATGGCATACCAATTATTTCATACACATGTGTGTCAAGATAATACTTGAGTGTGATACATGAATACATATAAACATGATCTCATCTCTTTTTTATGTTGGGTTTTACCTCTACTCATGTCACTAGGTTGTTGGGGGCATCCATTTCTTTGATCATAATACATATAAATTATATCATTCTATGGTTAATTTACATTATCATGTTTGAGATCATCTATGTATTTACACATGACTTTATCCATGATTACATATTTTAAAGGGTATTTGATATGCTATGTTCTTGATACTTTTTTATAACAAATTTAATCCATGTGCTACTATGATATCTGTATGCTGGTTATTTATGCTTTCCTTTATACACTTCATTGATTGTATTTACTTCCCATTGCATTACTTGTTCAAGAATTTGAACATTCTCCATTTTTTTATAGCCACAATGCCTTTGCTTGCTTTCTTAGACATTTACATAATGTCATTGTTTATGATATGGGCATTTGAATATGTCATTCTTGATTTTATGGATATTTGACTAAGTCATGTTCCTTTGATTGTGCAGCATTTTAACATGCCCCTTACTTACAACCTCCTTGGGTAATTTTATGTTGAATTTCTTTTGAGTGATATTTTATGTGTGATTATTTTATTATTAATATTTTACTACTACTATGTATACATTTTCGTGATATCTATCATGCATCTTAGGCCTTCATGTGATAACATTGTTATATGTGCTTCAATGCTACATTTACCTAGACATGTCCTTTTATATATTACATGATTCCATTCATATATTATTGAGTTATCTTCTCTTTTCAAGGTGATGTAACTCAAATTTCCTATCTTTATCTCACCTCAAAATGGAGGCATATAAATGGTGTAATGTCATAGAAGCAGTTCTCCATGCTTGGCATAGTTTCTAGATTTAGTGGGGGCATGATTTGGAAGCATGTTAGCCACATTTATTTAGTATTAGGCATGCTTATATTATAATGGTGGAATGTTTTGGAAAAAAATTGTCCACATTATCACTTATTTTAATTTTCATATTTCTCCACACTTCCCACAATTTTTCATATTTAGTTGGCACATGATTTAGAAGAATGTTCTCCATGCTTATTTAGTATTCATCATACACAGATTATAGTGGAGGCATGTTTTGAAGACTTGTTCTCAACATTTTCACTTGTTTCAATTTTCATATTTCTTCACACATAGTTGGGGAATGCTTGGGAATCATGTTAGTTACACTTCATTTCCAAATTAGCTAGAATGCATAGTTATATGATTTAGATACACATTTGTGGCAAAATTATATACATTGGTATTATTTATATATAAATTTTTAGTATGAGACATATTTAAGATGCATATGTTGGAAATGTGTGCCTAATATTTAATATCCAAATTAATTTCAAATTTCAAGGCACTTTTAGGGACTGTCACAACCAATTAGGTTGTGTATTCCTATAAAATTTCCAAATTGGTAGTTTAAGTATTGATTGTGACAACCTATCCATATCTCCTTTTTTCATGTTCTTGTGACCCTTATAGACACCTTTTCACTCGTTATCAGCTATTGAAAACCTTCTAAATGGTCATTCCACCTTAGTTAAGATGATTTTCCTAGGCTAATCCTATTCCCTCATGTCCCAATTCTATAGGATAGGATCGCCATCCTTGGAATATAGAGTTGGACCCTAGGGTGTAAATTTTTTTCCAATCCTATCCATTTGCATTTTGAACCCAAATGATCATTTTAATCTGATTCCTATCCTTCATTATGTTGGCCTAGTGTGAATACATCTAACCCATGACAAATGGTTCCTTATAAAATCTTATCTAAATCTCATTTACAAAATGGGGTGATAAATCTTACAAATCAAGAAAGAATACAAATAAAACACTAAGGCAAAATTGCCTATTCTATGTATACAGTCACCCAACACAATTGCAAATATAATCAAACCCTCATACCAATCCCTAACCACCTCAAGAACTCTTAATTTGAAATTTTTTCATCCATATTACATTATTACATAAAGGAAAATAGTTTGGAGAACTACATATGGCTTGATCCCTCTTTAGAGTATTGGTATGTGGGTAGCGTGACCACACAAGGGGTGTGAATTACACATTTAGTGCATCTTACACAATAATCCCCCCTTTTCTCAAGTGGTTCAAACATTGTTTTATCAAGCATGATGGTGGGTTAGGTTTTGAAAATTAAATCATCTCTAAAGTGATTTCTATTGATAATCAACACTCAAGATTTCATAGGTAGGCTCACACAAGAACAATGCAAAAAATCTAAATGTTTAAGGTCTCTATGACTAGTGTGGACAACAAAGGTAGTAGACTACGAAATTAAACCTTGAAGTGTCATATTTTTGGTGCTCTTATCCTTTATCTAAATGAAATATAGATTCAAGTTGATGACATTATTATAATCCTACACAACTAGTTTCAACGTATATTTCACCTATCTCAGTCTAGTTTCAAGCTAAGTTATATTTCTCCTTATTTATTATTACTCTTAGAAAGGTAAAAAAGATAAATAAATTATATAAATCATGACTATATTTATTTTAATATTCTTTACTAATTTATTATTCTATACCCTTAACTAAAATATGAAAAAGACTCCATTATTCCCAAAAAATTTAAATCATTTGGTGAACCGAACTTGCTTTGTTTGAGCACAAAAACCCTAAAAACCCTAGGAAAAATTCCTTGCTGATTTTTCTAGTATTTTTCTAATTTTTTTCTTGCATATATAAATTAGATTTTCACATTTAAATTTTAAAATTTACCATATTAATTTTAAAAATTATTTCATTCAAACCCTAATTGAATTTACTATGTCCCTTTGCTTCTTGAGGTATCACCTGACATGTTTGTGAGCTTTGTATCCTTTTTATGCATATTCTAGTTTGTTATTTTTAGGACTTTACATTTATTTTAGTTAGTACTTTCCTTCCATAAAATTTTGTTTATTAAAACTTATTGCAAAAAATTCAATGCATTTTCAATTTATTTTCCTACTTTAATAATGACCCAATATACTGGTTTTGACAAAATTGATAAGAGATAATTTCAAGACCTTTTAACTAAACATCCTAATATACAAGATAATATTATTAAAATACTAAAAGAAGAACAACAAAAAGAAAAAAAGGTCAATCTTATCAAACCAAAGAAAAACTAGTTGAAAATGACACTATGGGGATAACTATATCTCAACAAACCCCTATAGTATCCCAACCTTCCTATGAGGCACCATCAGTTATGACTAGTACATCCTTGTCTCTCAATGTGGCTACCTTTGTGCAAGAGATAAAATATCTTCAATCCAAGGTGATACATATTGTGCAAGGTGTCTCTAGACCAATAGGGGCTTTGGATTATTTTACTTTACTTCATACACCATTCACACATATATTGCTTTTACACCCTGGCCACCAGGTTTTGTTCAACCCAAGATCACTCTATATGATGAAAAAGGTGATCTAGAGACACTTTAGATATTTTCATGTAGCATGCTTGGACTATGTGACAAATGACACGTTATTAATCAAGATATTTCCATAGAGTTTAAAGGATTATGCTCTATAATGGTTCTATAATCTACTAAATCAACTAGTCAATGCATTCAATCCTTTAGCTAACATGTTCCTAGCTCATTTCAGCATTAACATAGGTGACAAGGTTTTTGATTTCTAAGTTTCAAAATATTAACAAAGATCAAATGAGCATCTCATAGATTGTGTTCATTGATATAAGACTATCTTGGATAAAATGACTAGTCCCATGGCCAATCAAGAATTATAGGACCTCTTCAAACAGAGTCTTCTACCAGCTTTGCATGATTTAGTAATGTTTAAAAGGTTATCTTCCTTCACTGATTTATGTCATACACTAAAATAAATGGAATTAAAATTAATTTCCATGGGAAAACTTAAGTACACAAGCATATCAAAAACAACAAACAAGAGTAACAACAAAGTCTCATACAAAGTAAAGGTTAATGACAACAAAATTCAAAATTAACCTATAGTTAATGCAACTTCAAAGGCCCCTCAGTGAGTGGTTTTATTCACGACTCCTCAGTGAGCCTTTACCAATTTACTAGTATCTCCATACAAAGTCTTACAACAACTATTAGAATGCAATATCATATCTCTCACTCTTATTTAGGAAGTTGATACAACAAAGCCTCTTCCACATGGATATGATCAGAATGCATTCTATGATTTTCATAGGGCTCTATGCCACACAATGAATAGATGCATTAGTTTGTAACACAAGTTATAAGACTTGATAGATGGCAACCTCATTGATCTTGTCACTTCAATTGAGCCTCCTCAAGCAAAGAAAACATAGGACAAGGCTCTAAACATTTTCTCAGATCCTTTCCCACAAAATTCTAAATAAGAGATAGGGGATACATCAAGTGTTCACCATTCATATCATGCACACCCTCCACAAACTACATACCAAGTAACTTCAATTGAGTCACATCCTTTGAGAAACATGATTGGTGTGTATAATTTGAGAGGTCTAGATAGATATTTGATCTCTTTTTTAGAGTAGGAGATAGTTGAGGATGATTTAGATTACTATGCACACTTTATCAGAGCCTACATTGATCATCATCCCATTCATAGTGTTCTCATAGATAATGGATCTAGTGTGAACATGTGCATTATGACATTACTCTAGCATTTGGGATAGTCAGAGTAGGATATTACCCTAATGGACATAGCTATCAGTGGATTCAGTGGACACATATAGAGTTCATTGGGTGAGATTATACTTACTCTATAGGTTGGACCTACACATGTAGACACACCATTTACTATTGTTCCTAGTGTAGGAGTCATTAACATGTTTCTAGATCAACCATGGATCTAAAAACTTCAAGAAGTACCTTCTATAGTTAATAGATGAATTAAATTCATTCACGTTAATCAGGTTGTTATAGTTTGTGGAGTTTTGTATGAGTTATCACTCTAGACTTCAAAGACATATACTACTCTATAGTCACCAATTTTAGCTCCTCCACCAGTTACAATTTTTTCTTTAGTTTAGAATCAAAAATAGTCAAGGCCTCTCTTAGAGTGACCACTACATCAATGATAGTTTCAAGACTCTAGACAATTTCTAGCTACAATATTCACACCCAGGGTAGTATCATTGAGGTCACATGCCTCTACACATAAAACATATTTTCAAAGATCTTCTACTACTAGATGGGTCCTTAAAGATCCCAATTGTTGCATCCACTTCTCAGAGTTACAAGGGGACCCTAGTCAATTTCCACTACAAATATTTTAGAACATTTACAACATACATAACTTTCAGAGTCATAGTCTTAGTCCTTCCATCATTCTTCACGATCATGCATGATCCCCCCTCAATACAAGACACCATGATAAGGAGTCTCTTATGGGATTTATTGGTTAGTATAATTTCTTCTTAGTCTTTCTTGTATATCATTTATTTTCTCTTTTTTGTACATAGTTTCCTTGTGATTTATTATACATAGCTTATTTCAAAATACCAAAAATAATAGAATATTTCAAAATACCAAAAACAATATAACATTTCAAAATATAAAAACATTCAAATAACTCAAAAAATCAAAAATATTTCAATTGTATGCATCATCCATGCTTTACATATCTACTACCATGTTAGACTTCCATTTGCTATTCTATGTTATTATTTGTTGATTTATCTCCATTACCATGCTTCACTTGATCCTATTTGAGTGTGTGTAGTGACACATAGATGCTTGATTATTTCACTCTACCCATTGAGGGGGCATCCTACATCTACATTCAAGATATACATTATAATATCTACCCACCAGGGGCATCTTATATATGACTACACCATCAGGTTATGTCATTCCTACACCACAAACTCTAGTTATCATGTTGATTACTTACTAGCTTACATAGATTATTCTATTGACACTCACTAGTATATAACACTTATGTATTTCTTAGCATCTACCTAGTCTTGTACTCTATGATTTGAATTATTTCACTTCTTGATTTTATTAGTTAGATGTGATATTATTTCTAGCATTTACATGCCCTTCCTTCTTGTTTTGAGTAGTTATATGTGATTGTATTTCTTAGTTCCTATTTTGTACTCTTATGTGTGCCTTCAGACATTTGTCAATGTCCTTTACCTATTTGCAATTATATGTGTATGTGGAATTTTAACATGCATTATATGCTTGATTTCCTAGTTTAAGTGACATGTTACCATGTCCCTTGTTTACTTGGATCCTTATCCTCTTTTGTATGCTTCTTGCCTTGCATGCTTATTTTCTTATTTACTTCTCAATTGTTTGCAATGCCATGATCCACATCATGCATTATCTTACCATCTTAGATGTCATTATGAACATTATGCTCTATCCCTCCTTGAAAATTAAAAACTAACAACTAACATTTTCCAATTTTAGTTCAATATACTGCGCATGCTATTATATTGCTACATCTATCTAGGCAGACCCCTATTGATCTAACAATCTCCAATACAAACTATGTTATATCTTGAGACATTTTTTTATTATCATTACTATATAATGTATTTCATAGCATAACATACTTTCATGACTCTTTATATTTATGGAATTCATTATAGGGTCTTCATTCCTACCCTTATAAGTGGGGAAACAAATAGGGGTTTTATCACATAGATTGGAGCCTTTTACCAATCAAAAACTAGTTTTTAAAACATTCAAAACAAAATTCAGAATCCCAAATAGGTAGAATAGACCAAAAAGATAGTGATGAATACAAAATAGTGATCATAAATAGTAAAGGACAAGATCTCCATACTTAGACTATAGCATTAGATAGCAAAGTGTCTTATTTTTGACACTCATGTCCAAATAATAGAAAACTCAAAATTTCTAGAAATAGACATAAGGTGTGGTTAATTATAGTTTTATCAGCTATAGTATAGTTTAGATTGATTAATTGCAGTACAATTTTACTTAGAGTATCTAGATATAAGGGGCATCATATATGGGATGATGGATCTTGCTTCCAATTTTATATTAGGTAGTTGGTACAACTTTCAGATCAAAATCCATGTTATAGACACCACTGATTAGGGGCAATGTGTGCAGTATATTTAACTTCTTTTCTTTCTATTTCATTGTATTACCTAGGTATTTTTATTAATTATGTGCCTTATTCCATCTATAAGTGGTTGGCATCATTTTGGAGTGGATTTCATATAAGCCTAGTTCTTAGTTTTAGAGTGGCTTTCATACAAGCCTAATCTCCACTTTTTGGAGTGGCAAAGATTGGCCTAGTTCTCAGTACACATTTTATTATCCATGCCACATTATCAGATTATAGAGCATCCATGGGATTTAGGATCCATCCTTTATGACACACATTCATAATAGTATCATTTCATAGTTTCACTTAGGGGGCAATGATGGAGCCAAATGACTAACTAGTCTTTGTATTCTTAAGCCACCTACTCAAAGGGATTAGACACATAGTCCAAACATTGATTAACACATGCATGATTAAATAAGTTCACTTAGTGGGAGATGATGGAACCAAAGGGACAACCCTTTTATTCTTGAGCCACTCTCAAAGAATTGAGTACTCAACTCCATTCAAGATTTTATTTTTGGTATAACACATAAGCAACATTACCCAACATTACTCAACATCACTCAGGATCACACATCTTTATTTGCTTCACCCTATAGGTAAGTTCAGGTATGCTTTCTAATTTTCCCTTACCCTAGTATTTTACTTTGATGCACCACTAGAATAAAAGTGGGGTAAATGTAGTTATATAAAATGTTTAAATTGGTAGTTTGAATGTGGCTTATGACACCTTATCCATAGCTCCTTTTTCATGCTCTTGTGAGCCTTCTAAACACCTTTTTGCTCATTAACAACCATAATAAACCTTATAAATCATCATTCCACCTCAATCAAGCTACTTTTCCTTGGCCAATCCTATTTTCCTAGATCTTAAGCCTATAGGATAGGAGCAACATACTTGGATTATAGCACTAGACCCTAGGGTATCCCATTTTTGATGCTCTTGTCCATTTGCATTTTGAACCCAAATGGTCATTTTCATCTGATTTCTATCCTTCATTATGTTGGCCTATCTTGAATACATCTAACCCATGACTAATGGTTCCTTATAAAGGCCTATCCAAATATCATTTACAAATGGGGATGACAAATATTACAAAGTAAGTAAGAATACAAATAAAGCACAAAGGAAAACTTCCCTATTCTCTATATATAGTCCCCCAACATAATTACAAACATAATAAAACCATCATACCAATCCCTAGACACCTTAAGCACTCTCAATTTGGAATTTTTGCATCCATATTACACTATTTCACAAAGCACATTAGGTAGGGGAACTACATATGTCTTGATCCATCTTCAAAGTTTTAGTATGTAGGTAGCATGCCAACATAAGGGGTGCAGATTACACATTTAGTGCATCTTATACACTAACCCTCTTTTATCAAGTGGTTCAAACATTGTTTTATCAATCATGATGGAGGGTTAGGTTTTTAAAATTAAATCATCTCTATGGCAAGTTTCATCAATAATCAACTCTCAATATTTCATAGGTAGGCTCACATAAAAACAATGCAAAAACTCAAAAAAATTTAGGCCTCTATGACTAATTTAGAAAATAGTGGCAAGAGTGGACTACAGTATTAGACCCTAAAGTGTCCTATTTTTGGTGTTGTTCTTGTGTGATCTTGCCCATGAAATCTTGAATGTTGATTATCGATATAACTCATTGTAGAGTTGATTTAATTTTCAAACCCTAACCCTCCATCATGCTTAATAGAACAATGTTTGAACCACTTGAGAAAAGGGGGTTAGTGTGTAAGATGCACTAAATGTGTAATTTACACCCCTTATGTGGGTATTCTATTGACATACCAATAATTTGAAGAGGGATTAACCCATATATAGTTCTCCCACCTAATGTGCTTTGTGAAATAGTGTGATGTAGATGAAAAAATGCCAAATTGAGAGTGCTTGAGGTGGCTAAGGACTAGTATGAGGGTTTAAGTATGTTTTTAGCTATGTTGGGTGACTATATGTAGAGAATATGGAAGTTTTCCTTAGTGATTTATTTGTATTCTTTCTTTATTTTAAATATTTTTCACCCCCTTTTGTAAATGAGCTTTGGATAGGCTTTTATAGGGAACCATTGGTCATAAGTTAGATGTATTTGCATTAGGACAACATAATGAAGGATAGGAATCATATGAAACCAACCATTTGGGTTTAAAATGTAAATGAAAAGGAGTGTAAAAAAAGGGACACCCTAGGGTCCAAAAATATAGTCCAAGTATGGTGCTCCTATCCCATAGGCTCGGGACTTGAGGTAATAGGATTGGCATGGGAAAATCAACCTAGTTGAGGTGGAATAACCATTCAAAAAGTTTATGATGATTGTTAATGAGTGAAAAGGTGTATATAAGGGTCACAAGAGCATGAAAAAAGGAGCTATGTATAGTGTGTCACAAGCCACACTCAAACTACCAATTTGGATATTTTATATGACTACAGGGTGTAATTTTTTGGATGATATTGATCCAATCTACTATAGTACTTGGTTGACATTTGGGTATGGATAAGGTGATAAAATCACTCAATATTTACAATTTTTTAGGTTGGATTTGATGGTATATTAAAACCTCACCATTTTATACTATGATTTGAATTGGTTTAATCACACTCACCAAGTTATAAGTATGACCAGGTTGCACAGTTGAGCTAATTTCAACTACCAAGTGGAAACTCATCCTTTCTCCAAGGTTGGGGACATGGCTCCTCCTCCTCTCTCTTTATGCACTTTATAGATTAATATTTTTATCCTAATCTTAGTTTTAGGGCCTTACAATGATATATATTTTCAAATTGACTTGAAAATAGGTAAGGTGATTACATCACCACACGTGTATTCCTAAACCTTACTATTTTAATTTCAATCAATCTTATATACTTTCAATTTTAGATTATATGCACTAATTATACACTATAACATGATCATGGTTGTAGGTCATCAAGAAACAAATCAATTAATATGGACTTAAGAAAAAATAAGGTGTGTTATACACACCCTGGTACACACTCCTTTCCTTTAAACTAGTAATTTAAATACTAGATTAAATGGGAAAAATGTAGATTATATTTGTGAATTATATAGGACCTCAATCATGTACACTTGAAAAAATTAGACCTTGGCTATTCCTATTATTTATGAACTTTCCCTTCCTTCTAAAGCCTTATATCTACTCAATCTTATTACCCTTTACATATCTCATAATCTTACTAGACTTATGTTTATGACACATACATGATAGCTTGCCCAAAATGATTAAAACATGCTCATCTTACACCCTTTCAAGTTTTGATAATGTACCTACTTTCTTGCTCCCTAGATATTAGTGTTTGGGGCATACACCTATGTTGATGCTAGTGTCCTAACCTAATGCAAGTGTCCAGTACCGTAAAGTCATCTAATTTATAAATGAAACATATTCCAATGTTCATGTTAAGTGTTATTATGTGAGATATTATCCAAAAGTATTTTTTATAAATATAAGATCAACCCTCAGTCATTCCTCACCTAAAAAAGGACATGACACTCCTAAAAATAACATTTAAAAAAACATTCAATAAATCAAAGCTTTCATTTTTTATCATATTTTTATATCAATCATAGGAATAACACATACACAAATCTAAATTACTAAAGGATCAGCCTAAGATCTTGATTTTATAAGTTGAAAGCTAGATCACCATTGTACTTGATTTACACATATTGTAAGATTCATGCACAAGCCAACATGAAAAGGATAAATACATAAGCTAGAGGCCCTCTTATGGAGTATTGGTTATGTAGGTGTGGATCAAAATACACCCATTTGATTATCTTGAGCAGCTCACGTTTAGTATCAAGCTCACTCGATGTATCTATTAGTTTCCTTTCATCTTCTTCCTTTCTCAAGGCCCCCTTTTATATATTTGGCCTAAGTATTGACCTTATTTTGCTTCTGAAACATGACATCCTAGTGATTCTTTAGCATTAAGAAGTCCTTAGCTCATCTCAATGTATCACCATCTCAACATGTGACAACCCAGTGCTCATCTGAGGTCATTTCCTTTTGGTCAAAAATTTGAGTAGTAGCATTGGATAATAAGGTGATGGGCATGACCCACCAATAAATTATCAAGGGAAACATGGTTTTTCCACTTGGTGCCTTCATGCTCATTTTTTCAAGAAATTTCCAAAATTCCCTTAGAGAAGCATTTTCTTGACATGTGACATCATAGTGCTTATCCAAGAGTGGTTTATTTTTGATAAGACTTCAAACAATGCCATTAGTTGATGAAGAAATGAATGGGACCCACCATGTGGTTATAATAGGGGAGAGGTGAGATTTTCCATGTGGTTCTATGATGCTTATTGAGGGAAATGTTTTCTTATCAGAGTTAGGAGTTGTTCAATTGGCCAAGGAAAGTAGACCTCCATCTCCAATGTCATAACAAAAGTAGCTCTAGAGATATACATGTGGCATTACTACACTCCTCTTGAGCATCATAATCATATCAAGGTAGAGCAGTTGTATCATATATAATATCTATAAATTAAATGTACTCATAATATTGAGTCCTTCATTCAGTTGTAATGGCATCATCATATGCATGAGTGCTGGTATTCTAGGTGTTACTCTCATGAGAAGCTGCTTCACCTATATATTTTGGGCTCATCCCTTTTGGAAGAGGTTGATTATCATTTACTTGGTAATTTTGCTATTTTAAAAATAACCACTTGTAATAGAATAGGAGTAGAAATAGCTTAAAAAATTTCCATTCTACGACCTTAGTAGGTGTCCCTTACACATGTGACTGGACATTTTGTATTATGTCTTTAAGGCTTTATGTATTATGTTCTCCGCCTAACAATGAAGAGGATGTGGTTTTCTATGTCAATTTGAGTGAATAGTTATATCTACTTGTTATTCCATTTATTTTTATTTTATAGTATTAATACTTACTTGCATCATAGAATTTAATTCATGCTTTATGCTCCCTTATAGTCTATATTTTTTAAGGATTCAATCTATTTTATGCAATTATAGGTTAACATTTTAAATCTCTTGATGCATCACCTTAGTTCATTTTATTTTAATATTATTTACATTTCCTTCCTTCCCTTTTTCACCCCCTAAGATTAAATCAAAGAGCCAACTTATAAAATATTGGAGGTTGCTTTATAAACCATAACTTGGTCTCACACATATGAAGCTTCCCATAGAGGTTGTTTAACCTGAAGTGAGAGTTTTAGGCATCAATAGTTTTTTTATTTTCTATCATGCCTAGTGGGACCTTAGATCTGCTAGTCTACTTGACTACAATCTCAAGTTTATGAGCTAAAGACCTATTACAAGATCATAGATAGTGAATAATCTAAGCTTGATAACACTACCTCTATGATCTCTAACTTGCCAAAATACTATAGGGTATAATGCTAATAAATAACAACAAATGGCTCTTCCAGGACCACCAAGGAACTTTGTATCATGAGATAGAAACAACCTGCTTATCCCTCTAGTGCCCCCAGCTACATGAGACCCCATTCTTACAAATTCCTGAAGGCACCCCTAACTTCTTGGGAAAATATTTCAAGACCATAGCTAAACATCTCTAAGATGTTGTAAATGTGTGCACTGTACACTATGTCAATGCACAAAATGTAGCTTTAAGACTAATAGTTGTTCCTTTAAGGGGCAAACTCTTGATTATTACCAATCTTTCCCACCCAATTCCATATCCATTTGGGATGACTTGGGTGATATATTCTTTGATTATTTCAATGATAAGGTGGACCGTTCATCCCACCTACAATAACTGATAACTATCAAAAAGGCCCTATAAGAAGCCATTATTGATTTCAATTCTAGGTTTGAGAAGACTTGGCAAAGGATTCCAATAGCTTCTCAACCACCCACATGCATGTCCATTTTATATCTTCTTAAGGCCTTCAACTTAGATATTGATATCATGATCTAATCACTTGTATGTTAGACATTATTGGATGCTTATGATCTAGCAGTCAAAAATAATTTAATAGCAATGAGAAAGCTTCCTCCTTGACTACCAATGTTGATATTCTTAAATATATTAATGAAAACACAAGAGGAAGTTCCAAGTAACTCAAGATTACCACCTTTTATGTACATGTATTCATCTACTCAAGTAAGCACATCTACTTCATCCTCACTAGCCATATAGATGAATTATATGAAGAGTATTTTGTGAATATTCTCTAATGAGATTAAATATCAAAAGGTATCATGCTATGCCTCCAAATCCCCCTTTTAATAACTATCAAGAAAGGAGAGCACCATACCAATAGAACCAGTATTAGGAGAGGCAAAAACAAAGCCACCAGGTGTTAAACAATTAGACATGTCCCACAAATCAAATGGTTGTAGTCCCTGATCCCCTACACATGGTATCACTGCATGCAAACAAAGAGTTAGTCATTGGCCAAAAAATATTGGAAAATGACTCTAATTTCTGGTGTTTCCATTGCAATGACACTTAGAGAGCCCAAAATTACCCAAGGGGCAATCTATAATAGAATGTTACTAAATAGTGGTGACATGAAATGTATTTGATACAACCTATAGATACCAATCTCTATGGATTGAGAATGTAGTCTTAATGGAACAAATGTAGGTAATGTCCCTAAAACAACAAGAAGAAATAACCCTAAAACATGAAATTTTCTCCTAGGTAGAAGGCAAAGATGTAGTCTATACCAGTGAAGCTCTTATGTATAGAGCTCTATAAGTTCAATTGGACTATTATAAACACTCCAAGAAAATATTATCCAAGAGCCTCAAAGCCACCAAAAGGCCCAAAGTAACTTTTGATAAAATTTTGACACCTTATCCTCCACCTCTAACATATCCAAGGTGGAGAAAAATATCATAGAACAAGGTAAAGAACCTTGAGGTTTTGCTCTTAGGATCATACAATGTGGTGGAGCAACTAAAAAGGGTTCTAGCCAATGTTTGTCTCTGGGATGTGCTATCTATCCCTAAGTAAAAATCTCTAATAAAATATGCCTTGGAAGAATGAGTGAAAACCATGTAGGAAAAGTTAGCTATGGATTCTATACATACAAAAGGAAAATAGGATAACACGAGTGCACAAGCCCATATACCATCCACATTTATCAATTCTAGAGAAGGGGTAACTAATATGAAAGCTACCCTATTCTATTTGACACTTATTATGGAGAAGAAATTATTTCAAAACTCCACGATCAATTCTGGTGCTAGCATAATAGTGATGCCCAAGTAGACAACAAATGCATTATAATTATAGTATGAACAATTAAATAAAGGAGTGATGCAGTTGGATGGAAAGAAGGTTCAAACCTTAGGAATCATTAGGGCTCTCCCCCTCATATTATATTATTATCCTAGCATTTCTATATCATAATATGATGTAGTGATAGACGTCCATCCCATCTTTAGACTATGTCTATCAAGATATTTTACCACCAAGATAGGTCGGTACCTATCATTGGATTGGTCTCATTTGATTCTAAGGACCAAATATGGCTCAAAGTTAAAGGTGTTATATTTACCACTTCATCTTGAAACAAAAGTAGATGAAGTCATGATGAACTTTGAATTGACACACACTTGTTTCTTAAAAAGAGAGATGTACTATGTGGAAATGATTGAAGGGGAGAAAGTATCAGACATCAAAAGCCTAGAGGAAGAACCCCTCATCAATGAATTTATTGAGAGTGGCCCATTCACAAACTTAGACAACATTGGTCACATAACCTACATAATATATGATAAATACCAAGCCATTATTGAGGTCACAAAGAGGAAGGAGGACCAGAATGATGGGGCTAAAGGTGAGTCCAAATTTTGGAATCTACATTTTGATGGTGTAAAGGAGCTGGCATCCAACTAATCTCTCCTTCTAAAGAATAAACCCTTTGATCATTTTAATTCTAATTTTCCTACACAATCAATGATGTTGAATATAAAATAATGGTCCATGGCCTCATCTTTGCTGAGTGGATGGGCATAATGTAGTTCAAAGTATGTGGTGATTTCAAACTAGTGGTAAGGTAAGTAAGAGGAGTTACATCTGTGAATAATGTGTGCATGAGATCCTATTGCCACCATATATGGGATTTGATTGAAACATTCAAAGCTTTCAATATTCAGATCATCCCTAGAGCTATAAATGTAGAGGTTGATACGATGGCAATAATCAGATCCTAGTTTAATCTAGTAATAGACTTGTTCACCAATGAGCAAGCTATGCAGGTTATCATCAAACCCACCCCATCCTCAACAATGACTGAAATTGTCAAGTATTTAAAAGTGATGATTAGATTTTTCATGTTTCTATAGCAATTATGAAAATTCATAGAATAATTGAAACCAAAGATTGAAGAGACCTATGGGGACTAGATAGTGCAATTAAAAACCAACAAGCTACCAAAGGGGCTCATCACATTAAAGATTTTGTTCAATTCTAATGATTCCAAGAATGATAAATGAAAATTTATCATAGATAAATATGATTACTCTAAGCTTTATGTTAGAGGTGGAAGAAAATTAAAGGTGGGAAAGGAGGTTCCTTAAAAGAATAAGGAGTAGTTGGTCACCCTCTACTAAAAATATGAAGGCATCATCACATGGACCTATTAGCATAATTATGTATTTACCTTGGGTTATTGACTAAGGTAATAGGTATATGGTTAGTTTCTTTATCCACTTGGGTTAAGAGGTTAGTTTGTTTATCAAGCTTAGTTATTTCATGCTAGCCAAAATTAGTTGTTTTACCCACCCTTTTCACATGATTCTCAGGTGGTTCATTTCTTTGACTATTTAATAGGCCTTCTTATATTATTTAGATATGGAATGTATGTTGTGTAATACAATCGGGTTTTTTCTCAATCTCTATGTTCTTTCTAATATGGTATTTAGAGCCCATGGTTTGTACATCCTAAGTGGAGGTCTATGGAAGCCAAAGAGGTTAGTGTCTTTCCAAGGAGGAGCTTCATACACTGAGTGGAGAGCCAAAGGAGAGAAATTTATTTAAGCTCAACCTGAAGACCCAAAAACTACCTAGGAGGATCAAAAGAGCAAATAAGATTGAAATAAGGTCAAAAGAAGCAGTTTTAGGTGATTTAAATCCTTTATTTATTTTTTTGGGTAGACTGTATGGTGTACAATGTCGTACAGTTTAGGTAGAGGAAGAAAAATTCAAATATTGATCATTTTCAACAAAATAAGAGTCTAAACTGTGAGTTAATTCATAACTTGAATAGTGGTGTAGATGGTTTGTGATTTAGTTGAGAAATAGGCTCAGAATCTGTGCCTAAAGTTTCACAAGTAGGCCAATTTTCAGATTGGCTAAATATTTTCATGAAATTTTTAACCTAAAGTTTTATTATTTCAATTATTTATAATTTTTTAATTGAAATAAATAAAAAATTTAGCCAATAGGGGTCATTGGTGACCTAACACTGATTAATAATCATAGAAGCATCTGGGAAGTTAAAAAGTTCACCATTTTTTTGGGTTTTTTATTTAGATGTGGATGAAGAATTTTTTAAATTGAAGTTGTAGATTTCCCAATTTAATTATTTTAGTGATAGAAAAATTGAGAACTTTCAATTAGTAGTTAGTTTATTATTTAAAAATGGTATAGTTGTTTAATGTCAATATAGAATCAGTGTATACACAGAATTTTTATTAAAGTCATTATAATTTTTTTGATTTAATTGTTTTCATGAAAAACTAGGTCAAATGGCTAGTATTCAACACCTGTTACTACTAGATTCACATAAATTGACCAGCAAGAACTTTAGTTTTTGGAGTCACAAGGTTTTGATGATATGTGAATATCATAAACTTAATCAAATAGTGCTTGGTAAAGAGCAAAGGCCTGCCACTGGTTATGATAACTATGATAAACATCATCATGAGGCTCTTATGTTGTTAAAACTATCAGTAGCTAGATAATCTAATCTCAAAGGTCAAAAATACAACCACTTTATCAAATTTATGGACTAATATTACTTTGAAATATTAATCTTCTAAATCTGATAGGGTATTATAGTTGAAGAATTTGTTATTTTCTACTAAGATGTAAAAAGGTGGCTTCTTTTTTTAGTTTTTGTTGCAAATAAAGGACATCAATGATCAGTTGAAGGTTGTGTAGAAGCCTATTGATGAGAAATATTTGATTGCTCTAGTTATTCAAAATCTTTCACCTTCATTTGAGTCATTTATGGAGTCCTTGTACATGATTATTGAGACACAGACTTTGGACTTTGAAAAGTTGTCCACATTGCTATTGCAGAAGGAAAGATGACAAAAACAAACAATGTTGTCTACATCTAATTCTATAAAAAGTGCATTATTCATCAAGGGAAAGGGTAAGTAGTTTGGTAAAACTAATAGTTCTCTGACATAAAATTTACAAGTGGTTCTAATAAGATATCTAAGAGGAAATGTTTTTAATGTAAGCAACATGGTCACCTTAAGAAATATTGTAGGAAAAGATAACCATATATGGCTAACCCTAGAAATAAGGCTCATCATATGAATTTAGATGAATGTGAAGGCAAGGAAACATATCTTGATTTTGATTTCATGGCTTCCAATGGTAATTCTATGATGGATTGAGCTTGGTAATTTGATTCAGGGGCATCTTGCCATTATACATGTCATAAGGACTAGTATGTGGATTTTATTGAAAATGACAATAATAATGAATCTGTATCTTTGGGAGATGGTAGAACTCATTTTGTGAAAGGATATGGTAATTTTTAGATTAATTTTAAAGGTGCAATTTGGTATACATTTAAAAATGTTAGGTATGTGCCTGATATGAAAAAAAATTGCTTTTAATTAGTGAGATAACTTTAAAATCTAATTTTGATGTAAAGTTTCAAGGATAACAATGTTTAGTCATTATCAGAGATAACAAAATTATTGCTATTGGGATTGGTGAGAAAGGCTTGTATAAGCTTGTAGATCCATAAAGGGCAAAATAAAGTGCGCTTGTAACAATTGATAGCACATATATGCTATGTCATCAAAGGTTTGGGAATTGGAATTTGTAGTATTTTACTACATTGAGTAAGACTAAGATTGTTAATGGGATTCCTTCTATTCAAGATAGTTATCATGTATGTACTAGATTTTAGTTGGGGAAGCAAGTTAGACTTTCATTTAATGTTGGTAAAGCTTCAAGAGCTAAGGGAGTATTGGATCTAGTACATGTGGATTTACATGGTCAAATGTAGACACCTACCCCTTATGGAGCCCTTTATTTTCCATTGTTGGTCAATGATTTCTCTAGGAAAAAGTGGGTATACTTTCTAGTGAAAAAATCTGATTATTTTTCTAGCTTCCTTATTTGGAAAGCTATTGTTGAAAAATAGGTAGGATGGTCTGTGAAATATCTTAGAATGGATAATGGAGGTGATTTCATCTCAAAATAGTTCATGGATTTTTGTGCCATTGAAGGCATACACAAACAATACACTACCCCTTACACTCTATAACAAAACAGAGTTGTGGAAAGGAGAAATAGGATGGTGATGGGCATGGCTTGTTGTATGGTCTAAATTAGAAATGTATCATAAATATTAGTAATAATTAGTGAATACAACAATGTACATACTCAATAGAAGTCTTACAAAAGCATTGGATAATATGACTCTAGAGGAGGCTTGGTTAGGTTGAACTCTATATGTAAGTGTTTTCTAAATTTTTGGATGTGTAAATTTTGCATTTATTTTTATTCAAAATAGAAGTAACTTGGATGGAAAAATAAAAACATACATGGTTTTTGGGTATAGTGAGCAGTCAAAGGCCTACATATTACTTGATGCTTCTACTAACAAAGTTGTGGTAAATAGGGATGTCATAGTAAATTAACAGATGCCATAATTCATAGCAACCGATATAGTTTTTGATATTGATTCATTATTTTATAAGTTATGATGTGAAATTTGAATAGGAATCTTGTTCATTAGTGGAATCACATTCTAGGGAGGGAATTGATGCAGGTGATTATGAGGTTCCAATAGAACAACCAAAGAAGCCAAAGTGGTATTCTACCATAATAGAATCACTAAAAGAGGGAGACTTAACAAAAGGTGTGGAAGGAAGAAGATTGAGATCAGGAAAGTAGTTTGGTAATAGAGGTGAGAAAGAAAATTTTTCTCTAACAATTATTATTTCACATGTATTTGAGCCTAATTATTTTTCAGAGGCTAAAGGGAATCATGATTGGGAATCAGCCATGTAATTGGAATATGATTCCTTGATAAAAAAATAAGACTTAGGAGCTCATGGAGCTACCACCAATAAATAAATCCATTGGTTTTAAATGGATTTACAAAGTGAAATGTAAAGTAGATGGTTCCTTAGACAAACAAAAATCCAAACTTGTTGAAAAAGGTTATGCACAAGAGGAAGGGGTTGACTATGAGGATGCTTTTTCTCCTACTAAAAAGATGGTAAACTTTCATTTTATTTTTGCTATTTTTGCTCAGTTTGGATGGCAGGTGCACCAAATGTATGTCAAGAGTGCTTTCTTGAATGGATATTTTAAGGAGGAATTCTACACGGTTCAGCCATAGGTTTTTTAGGTTCCTGGTAAGGAACATCTTATTTACAGGTTGATCAAGTCCTTGTATGGGCTTAAGCAGGCTCCTTGATCTTAATATATGAAGTTAGATAATACCTTAGGGAGTCTAATTTCAAAAGGTGCAACTCTAAACCAAATCTCTATTTAAAGGTGTCTGGTCATGATATCTTGATTCTCATTGTATATATTGATGATATAACCATCACTGGGAGTAGTGCTAGTCTCATTCAATAAATGAAGGCTAAAATGTTTTGTACTTTTGACATGATAGACTTAGGACTACTAAAATATTATTTAGGTGTTGAGTTTTGACAAGGTGATTGTGTTATTTTTATGTCACAAAATAATTATGCCAAATCATTACTATAAAGGTGTATAATGATGGATTATAATCTAACTCACACACCTATATAAGTTGGATCTAAAATTTCAACTGACACTGATTCACCTCTGGTCAATGAAATATCGATAGCTAGTGGTTAGTCGCATTTACCTCACTAAATCAATTATTTGTTTTGTAGTGATTTTTATATCTCACTTCATGTCTAAATCATAGTAAGTACATTGGTTAGCTACAAAACAAGTATTAAGATATGTCAAAGTTACTCTTGACTTTGGCATACTCTATGAAAAGTTTATAGATTTTGATCTATCAAGATATTCTGACTCTGATTGGGAAAGATCAATAGATTCAAGAAAATATACAATAGGTTATGTATTCATTCTTGGTTTAGGATTTTTCTCATGGTAGATCAAACTAAAAACTATAGTGGAATTATCTTCAATAGAAGTAGAATATAAAGTTATGTTCAGTTCAGGTTGTGAAACTATGTGGATAAAGAAAATCTTAGAGGATCTTTAATTTGAGTCATCAAATCTTAATCTCATTTTTGTGATAACTAAAGTGTTTTAAAGATGGTGAAGAATACATTATTCCATGCTAAGACCAAAAACATTAAGTTTCACCATTATCACATCTAAAAATTGGTTAAAAATGAAGACATCAGTCTCTTCTACTACCGTGCTATAGAGAAACCAACTGATATAATGACCAAACCACTTAGTGCATAGAAGTTCATAAAATTTAGAGATAAACTTGGTCTTGTTTCTAGTTTTGACATTAAGGGAGGGTGTTAGCATAATTATGTATTTACCTTAGGCTATTGACTAAAGTAATAGGTATATGGTTAGTTGCCTTAACCACTTGGTTAAGAGGTTAGTTTGTTTATCAAGCTTAGCTATTTCATGCTAGCCAACATTGATTATTTTACCCACCCTTTTCATATGATTCTCGGGTGGTTCATTTCTTTGCCTATTTAATAGGCTTTATTGTATTGTTTAGATATGGAATGTATGCTATGTAATGTAATCTAGTTATTTCTCAATATTTGTGTTCTATCTAATAGGACCTATGATGAATTGAAAGGATATGACCATAAGGTCATTCAACACACCATAGAATTGGTGGAGGGATCCAAACCTATCCGATAGAAGCAAAGGTTGGTAAACCCAAAAATTAATTCCCTCATGGCTTAGGAGTTGAGGAAACTAATCACCTAAAAAATCATATACCTGATCAATCATTTTACTTTGGTATCCAACTTAATTCATATAGAAAAGAAGAGTGAAGAGATCTGACTATGCGTAGACTTATGGGACTTGAATAAAGCTTCCTTGAAGGATCACTATGCCCTTTCCTTTATGGAACAAATCCTTCAAACAATGGTAGTTGTGGAAATGTTTTCTCTATTGGATAGGTTCACTAGATATAATTAGGTATGGGTAAGTGAGGAAGATCAACACAAGACCAATTTCATGATAAAGTGGGGAACTTTCACATATGCAAAGATGTATTTTGGCCTTTCCAATTTTGGGGCTACATTATATCAAGATATGGATGTGGATTTTAAGGGCCTAATCAATAACATCATCCTCATCTATCTGGATTACCTCACTATGTTTTTTAAGAAGGAACCACTTTGATCATCTGGAAAAGGTTTTCCAAATTTGTGAAAATTTTGGGGTTGATCTTAACCCCAAGAAATGTGTCCTTGGAGTCTTGCAAGGCAAAATGCTTGGATACGTAGTATCCAAAGAAGGGATCACCATCGATCTAGAAAGAGTAAAAGCCATCAGAGACTTACCCTTGTTGTTAAATAATAAAGGGGTCCAGTCTTTCTGTGGGATGATTAACTTCATCAACTAGTTCATATCTAACTTTTTAGGATTGGTGAGACCAATCAAACTAATCTTGAAGAAGGGCCAAGCATTCAAATTGACACTCAAAGGGAGAAAAACATTTGATAAAATCAAGGATACAATATCCATCACACTTGTACTAGTTAACCCTAAATTTTCTAAATATTTCATTATGTACATCTATGGGAGTGAGCATGGCCTAGTGATTGTGTTATCTCAAAAGTAAGAGGTAGGAGGAAATAAGCACCTGATTACATTCTACTCAAGAACATTGTGTGGGTATGAAGTAAAGTATAATTTTATAGAGAGATAGGCTTTCACCATTATCATAGGCCTCAAAGGGTTTAGGCACCTTGTGGTGGGTAGTAAAATAATGTTATACATGGCATACTCTAGATGTTGTGAATATATAATGGAAGTAGAAATCATCAAAAAATGGGATAATTAGATCTCAAAAATCCTTCAGTATGATATCAAATTCAGGCTAACTAAAGTGGCTAGATGAAGAGGAATCTATGAGTATTTAGCCCAATATGCAGATGTCCTACTAGAGGAACTAGACACATCGAAAGTAGTCCTACTAAACCAATATAAAGTTAATAAATATTAGGTGGTTGATAGAATCTGATTCATTCAACTTTACTAGTATCTTGATGGCCTCATCATACATAATAGGTGTTTCTATAGGCTATAAGGGTCTAGCTACACACTAGTTCAAGAAGTCCTATTCAAAATAAAATTTGATGGATATCTTCTCTAATGTGTTGAAATACACCAAGACAAGAAAATCCTCCAAGATATGCATTTCACTCCCCTAGGTGGAGACTTTTTAGAAAAAACCACCATGACCAAGATCATGCATGTGAGTGATACTAGTCGACCATGTTTGTAGACTTCCATCAAGTAGTCAAAAAATGCCAAAAATGCTAGTTATTTATGGGGAAAAGGAAAATTTTGGCTATACCACTGAATCTGATTATGACCTATGAACCCTTCACATAGTGGGGTTTAGATTTCATCAAAATGATCAATCCTATCTCTAATGCCGATCACAAGTGCATATTAATGGCCATTGATTACTTCATTAAGTAGACCAAAGTGGTCCTCTTAAGAAAGGTGATTGAGAATATAATCTTTAGCTTCTTGGAGAAACTCATGGTAAGGTTTGGCCCAACCAATATGATCATCTTTAAAAACACAAAATACTTCCTTGGGTCCATGATTTTTGAGTTTGTGCTCCAGAATAGTATCTTCTTAAAGATTTCATCCAATTACTAGTCATAGGAGAATAGGTTGGTAGAGTCAACAAACAATAATTTGATAAGGATGATCAAAAGGATGGGTACCAAATAGAAAAGGGAATGCTAGATGCACCTAAAAATGGCCCTATGGGTAGACCACATCACTCCCAAGCAGATCCTAAAAACTTTCCCATATGAACTCATGTATGAGAAGGAGGTAGTCATGCTTGTGTTATCAGCGCTCCCCACCTTATAGCTTCTAAAATATATTTAGATTGTATAAAATAGAGTGATGGAGGTTAGGCTCATAGAGCTACTTAGCCTGCAAGAGGAAAGAGAGTAGGCAAGTGATGCAAAAATCACCTGGCAGTAAGTGGTCAAGTAGTGGTTTGACAAGAACAATACAATATTGTATGGGAAACTTCAAAAATGGGCATGAACCTCTATTTTGACACTTTTGGGAAATTATCCCAAAATTTCACATGTATGCTCCAATACCATTTTTTAATTTTATAATTTCTAAATCCTAATTACGCCTTTTTAAAAGTTATGGACAAACATATTTTTACCCTTTAAACATTAGAGGATGTTCAAACATATTTGCATGCTCTTCCAACTAATGGCAACCCATACAACTATTATAGAAGACCATTTTGTACATTTCCTTGCTCTCTTGGATCTTGAAGTGGATTTTGAAGTTGTATTTGGAATTTAAGATGAAGGAAATAGATTTATGAGAAATAAAACATCACTTCACTTCCCTCTAGAACCATAACATAGAATAAAACCTCAACAATTAGAGGAAATGACTATGACTTCACTCCTTCAATCCTCTTAGAAAACTAAGTTAGTTGGCTTATCAAATCAACTCTAAATATAAAATAAATCATGGATAACATGAGAAATAGGAGTCATCATATTCTTAAACAATTTCATCAAGTGAATTATAAGGTCCTTCCCAATCAAGAGAAAAACATGTAGGGTGCATAGATAAGTAGGTAAAAAAATATAGTGAACTTCATGAGGATGGTTAATGAAGCACAGGACACCATTATTAAAAACATCAGACCCAAGATTCAAACCCAGGGATTTGGTTCTCAAGTATGATCAAAGAGCCATAAAGTTGGGCCAATATGCAAAGTTTGACTATTTATGGTGAGGATCATTTTGTATCATCAGTGACAGACAAGGAAATGATTTCAAGCTAGAAGATGAATAAGGCAATGCATTGGAGATCCCAGTTAACATGATTTACTTGAAACATTTCACCTAGTTGACCTCCCTCCCCCTTGTACATGGTTAGTTATTTTCCCCTTTTTTCTTGTGTGTTTCCCTTCTTATTTGTTGTTTCCCTTAGTTTGTTTCCCTTTCCTTTGTTTTTTATTTTCAATTGGTGCCATTGACACAAGTGGATCCTCTCATTTCCATGTGTCTTCACCCTAACCCTCCTAAATGTTAAAGCATTCTCTAAAAGATAATTATCTACTCACCTCTCCTGCCATTAATGTTAGATTCTCCATATTGTATGATTCCCCATAAGGATCATCATAAATCTCTTGCTAGTTGCTTCTCAAGCATGTGTACCACCCTAAACATTTATGGAGCACCCCAAATTCAAAAAATTTCATGATGATTGCACTAAGGAGCATCGACATATAAATATACCTCTCCTCATCTATCCAAACACTTAGACATATTGGGATTTTTTAGAGTATTGAGAAATTGAGTAAAGTATAAAGAGCAAAGAGTGTTGAGCCAAGAATTATGAGACCCTGTGAGTAGAATTTGTTAACCTAGTATCTTACTTGTGAATAGAGAGTGATTTTTAAGAGGAATTATTGACATGGAAACTTCAACATATTTTTTTAGAGGTGAAAATCATCCAATAAAATAGAGAAATCACATCTCACGTAGTTAGGGAGGCGTTCCCCCTCCATATGTGATAAGTAAGTCATACACTTTTACCCCCACCTAGCCAAAGGAAAAGGTGTCTAACATCAAAAGGATGGCCAAAGGGCACTATATATACCAAGAATTGGTCACTGATTTCATAGATGAGATATATGACCCTAGGCTAGCTAAAAACCCTAAGATCTTAAGGGAGGGCACCCACACCCATATGATGAGAAGGTATAAAGGAATGACTATGACTTGTTTAGGTACATAATGTGGGACTACACACTAGCCTAGTTCATGGTTTCCTATACTCATCCATGCCTAGAAATCATAACCCTCTACATAGAAAAGTATGATGCCAACATGATGTAATTATGAGCAACACCCATTTGAGGGTGAAAATTAGTGCAAATGACATTAGGGAGATTCTCTAGATCCGAATCGACCCAAACGCTAACATCTACAATATGGAGAACATTTAAGATGTTTGGGACACCCACATCTGTGACACGGTGAACTTCATCAATTTAATCCTCCATAGTGGCTACACAAAGGTTCCTCCTCTACCCATCCCACTGGTAAAATTCCCCATGACGTACCTAAAGGATACCCTATTCATGTTTGACTTCATCTTTGGGATAGAATCAGACACCAACATCACCAATTATTAGTTAAGGGTGATCTTCCTCCTAATTATGATGAATAAAGGGGAGGTATATAGAATATAATTTGAAAACTCCATTGCCACCACCATGAAGAATGAGCTGGTAAACGTTTCAAGGTTGGGTACCTCCTAGTATTCCTCCTAACTCTTGCATCTCATTTTGTTCCATCACTCCCAGTTCTTCACCACATATCTCAATCTCAACTCCACTAAGATGGGATTTTCCCCTAACATGGTGACCCCAGTCACAGTATGAACCCACATCCTATCAATCATGCAAGACTAATAAAATTTCTCAAAACTCTTTTTATCCCTTATCCTCATCAACCTCAATTGAGAGACAATTGGCTGATATGATTATGGACATGCAATGATCATGGATCACCAAATGTAGGGTTTTAGTTGATTAGTTCTTTGGAAGCCATTTCACCTTCATTTGAGCCCATGGGTTTAAGGGTAAGCCATTCCATCTTATATGCCTACTGACAGATAGAAATTTGGCCTTGGATTTATCCTATCAACTTGATGTAGTGGACTCTATCTATGGATAAAGAAAGAATGATAAATCTTTGTATAATGTCCACTTCACAAAAAGAGGTATCATGGTGTTGAAAAGGTTGTAGGAATGCCTATTTACATCCAAACATGTGGATATTATCCTCAACTTATTTGATGATAGGTAAGGCTATGACCCAATTGGTTTCATAACCTCCTTAAAAACCACTAGCATGCCCAATCACCAACCCTAGCCATACCTTGAGGAGCGGAAGTCACCTTCAAAAGATGACCCTAAGTATTACATAGATTTATATTATATCTCATTGGACACCCATAGGCCATGGGAGTCCTTCTATGACATGGTCCAAACATTCAACCCTTCTAAAAATTTGACAAAGGGATTGAGGGCACAACTCACTCGAAGGGATTGAAGCAAAAATAAAATAGCTACCTCTACAAAATATAGGCAAGAGATTGGCAAGTTGTACTCAAACTTTGAGGATGATGAAAGAGATGAAACTTTTTAAAATATCTAAGATGAGCATCATCCAAAAGAGGAATTGAAAGGAGGATTCTTTGCAGAGGAAGAATAATAATAAATATAAGAAGAGGAAGAATAAGATACGCCTAGGGAAGAGGTGGGGGACATGCCTAAGACTAAGGAAAATGAAGTCTCAAAGATCTGAAAGCCATCAACCTAGTCACCTCCTTTATACTTGTACCCCACAACCTCATAGAAGCAACAAGCCTTTTCAAGGCACCTTATAGCTGGATCATCACAACAAAATTGGCCTGAGACACCAAACTCTAGCCTTCCACTGGAGCCCCCAAAGAAGAAGATATGATTCGCATAGCCCCTTCTTTCTACCTCAACCTTTGTCTTCACCCTCATGTATCCATCCATAGTTTTACCTTAGTTTACAATAAACTCCACTTCTCAACCAATTAATTCATTAGCCCCACTCTCCTCTTCATCCACCCAATCCTCCACTAAGATCACATCACTTTCTTCCATGGTCCCGATCTCCTCCCTCATGCATTTCTTAACTCATCTACCTTCATGATCCACATCATCTTCTATCATGGCTTAATCACCATCCATTTTAATCCATGTGATCCAACCTTTCTCTCCTTTCACCCTCACCCTTCATCCACTCACATCCAATGGAAAAACATCCACTACTTCATATCATCAAGTGACCATTCCATTCACACTGCTTCAAGGACTCCCCTTCTTAGGGGAAAATGTCTAGTCACCAGAGCAATACCATCAATAGATGGATGCAGTGAAAAGGGCCTAAGAGGCCTAAATATAAAGGAGGAAGGGGAAATAATCCAAGTCCCCAAAAATTAATCATATGTGGTCAATCTTTGACCCTATACAACAATTCTTAATGATTGCACACATGGCCCCTCAAGTAGTCAAGCCCCAAGATCAGATACAACTAGGGGACTACATAATATAATTAGTTAGCCTCAACCTTAATTATACGAGACCCACTTATAGGGTCAAGATGATGGAGGAAATTTAAAATTTTGTGACTATAGACTACATCAAATCAACTTGACAAATGGAGAAGACCAAACTATAACTCATCAAGGTGAAGGCTATAATAGACCACCTTAAAGATGAGGCTAATGCTAAAGACACAGATCTCATTAAAGTGAGGTCTAAGCTTTAGATCCATGTCTCCAATGAAATTTTCTAGGTAGAAGCCAATATAACGGTGACCAAGAAAACCAAACTATAGGATAAAGACATTGAATAGACATAGATCTAATAAAAACTCTAATATTTTAATGGGGATTTTAAATAATTATAATAGTAGGTATAGCAAAAATCCTTGGTCAAGGACCAAGAAATAATGCAGCTGAAGATCAACCTCACTACCCACTCCAAGATCATAAATATCCTCCCAATCATTTAATGCCTATATATATCCTACTAGGAGAGGATTAAAGGAGCAACCACAAACCTGAATCCATCCCTCACCTTCATCATAGATTCACAAAAGTTAAGTTACTAGGTAAACACACTCATTGACCATTTCATTGCCTTCATAACCCCCAAGGTATAAGATTCACATCTCCTTATATAAAATCTTTAAAAAATTTAGACAAAACACTATAGGAAGTAGGGGTGGCCAGCTGAAGGTAAGTAATGGCAAAGGTTAATGAATTTATAAGATGCAACAAAGTAGCTACCAAGTGTAAGGAAATCCTTAATACCTTAGAAAAGGTGATCTAAGATAGATGGGGACACATTGAACAACTAGTCCAATTGGGACTACCCTCCCAAGTCCTAGTAGACAACATCTTACTAGAGGACCAAATCAAAGTGCTCTTAGAGAAAAAGAGAATGACCAAACTATTTTTGTGGCTCTTGATCAATCATCTAGTGTCTCTAAAGTGGAGAAAATATTACAACCACTCACCCAACTAGAATTTCAAATTCTAGTAGTAGTATAGGGTTTGGGGAACATTTCCTTCAAAGATATTATTGACCTAGATAGAGCCTTTGAGGTTCTCAAGAAGAAGGACCAACCCAAGGAGGAAGAATGGGCACCCTTACAATGGCTCTTCAAAATTTATAAGTTCATAGACATTTCTCCTATTTTAATTTTTCTACTTTTACTGGTCTATGTACTAGAGTTGTGGGTTCTCTCATCCATGAGTGGATACCCCTATGAGTCACCAAGAACTATGGATCAAAATCCACCCTTTTGATTATCTTAAGTAGTTCATATTCAATCTTGGGCTTGTTTAACATATCTAGTAGTTGCCTTTTATCCTCTTCCTTTCTCAAGGGCCCCTTTTATATATTTTTCCTAAGTATTGACCTTCCTCTACTTATAACATGTGGTAGCTCGATGCTTCTTTAGTGTAAATAATTATCTGGTTCATCTCAGAGTAGAACCAGATCAAAACATGGTGACCTAACACTCATCCATGGTGACCCAAAACTTGTTGAGGGCAAAGTTTTATTATCAGAGCTAGGATTTGTGCCATTGACCAAGGCAAGTGAACTTCTATCTCTAATAGCATAATAAAATCAGCTCTAGAGATAAAAACATGGCATCACTACACTCCTCCTAAGTAGTTATACCATATCTAGGATCTCGGGATTAACTACACTCATGATCTTGAGACCTTTATTTAGTTATAATGGCATCATCATATGTGTGTGTGCCAAGATTTCTAGGTATCACTCCCATGAGAAGATACTTTACCTATATATTCTTGGCCTGCCCCTTTTGGAAGAGTTTTGTTATCATTAACTTTGTATTTTTACTATTTTGAAAACAACCACTTGTAATAGAATAAGAGTAGTAGTAACTAGAAAATTTTCCATTCTAAGACCTTAACAAGTGCCCCTCAAAGTTGTGATTGGAAATTTTATATCATGCTTATGAGGTCTTTTGTATTCTATTATCCACCTAATAATGAATAGGATGTGGTGTTATGTGTTAATTTGAGTGAAAAGTTATCTCTGTTTGTTATTCCCTTTCTTCTACTTCTATAGTATTAATCCTTACTTGCATCATAGACTTCAATTCATGCTTTATGTTGCTTTATAGTCTATAGTGTTTAAGGATTCAATCTATTTTATGTAATTATGGGTCAACATTTTAAATCTCTCAGTGCATCTCCTTAGTTTTATTTTAGTATTATTTGTATTTCCTTCCTTCCCCTTTTCACCCCCAAGATCAAATCAAAGAGCTGGATTCTAAAATCCTAGAGGTTGATTTATATACTGTAACTTGGTCCCACACTTATGAAGCTTCCCATAGAGGTTGTTTAGCCTAAAGTGATATTTTTAGGCATCAATAGTAGGTAGTGCCCACTAACAATGAGGTCTTTGGGGCATCTCGATACTGTGGCCTAAAGTCCCAATTAAGAGGAAGAACTAGGATTTTCATCATTCCATGAGGAGTGATAGTCCATGACATAGATTTGAATGCACTAGTATGGAGATGATAAAAAAACCTAGAAGTATATAGGTGGTTGCATTATCTTTCAACAAGTTTAATATATAAGACACTTATATTCTAGTAGAATAATAACATCAGCACAAATTTCAAAGGTTGAGGCTAGTATCCACAGATCTAGATGCACTCAAATTATAATTAGGTCATTATTCCAAAATATTCTTCTAATCTACTTCCTACCTGTGGCAGATCCAGATCTATATTAACATCATGAACTAGTTAAACACTTCATTTATTTGTCATTTCCATATATAGCATAATAATACTTTCCATATTTAAACTATATTTATCTTATGAATTTAACATATGTTATATCTAAGTTTATAATATAATTGGCCTACTATAGATTTGATTATCACCCTTATGCATTGTCATTTTTATATTCTTAACCCTATACCCATGTGAAGGAGTCTAACCCTCCAAACCATAATTTAGGGTTAAACACCACCTAATCCTATTTTATTCATATTCCCTCTTGAAGTCCCTTTATTCTCCATTTAATTTATTTTTACAACTTTTGGAAACCAAATTTGAAAAAATTCAAAAACTGACATAACCATCACTCATGGTGATGTAACCACTCCATGTTATAGAACCACCTCCTATATTCCAAAACCACCGTGGCATTTTCATAAACCACTATGGTAGTTATATCATAATAATGTGGCTTATTTTTTAACATAGGGTTGGTTATATAACATGTAGTGGAGGTTCTATAACCTAAAGTGGAGGTTATGTAACCACCCCATACAAAAGGGGCAATTTTGTCACCTCCTCTTTGTCTTCCAAATTTAGCTCACGAGATCCATTCTTTCACATGTTTTTACATGTTGATTTTGTTTTTATTAATTTTTTCACCTTATGTTTGCCTCCAATCTAGACCAAATCATTCCTCTTCTATTTTTAATCATTTTTAGTCCATCCCAAGTTCTACTCTCAGTTCCACTTAGTTAAACTACTTCATGCAATGTCCATTACTCTGCTAAAATTAAGTCAAATTTTTCTTGATTTTTGATCAAAAAATTGCATTAGAGCACGGAGTTTTAAAGATTTTAAAAATCCACATATTGATACGATTATTTCAACCTATATTATTATTTTGATTGATTACATCATTATAAGTAAGGAAGTGTCATTGATTCTACAACCTAATATTTGTAAATAGTGCACTGAACCAACCACATATTAGATGTTATTTATTTTAGCTTGTGTATTTCATCTTCTTCCCCATATTGTGATGTACATTGGTTCATCTTATTGGTTATATAGCTCTTAAAGTCTTCACCTAGATAATGGAGTTAGCATACTAAGGACAATAACAACATATATTACATGATTTCATCTAGCCTCTACCTTGATCAGGTTGGAGGTTATTTATTTTCATTTAATTTTATTTATTAGATCAAATTAGATTTTTTTTCTTGTATTATATTATATTTATATTCTAGAAAATAAAATTTTGATAGGAAAAGAATAATTTCCTTTCCTAGTATTTGTAATAAAAATAAAGTAGTTAGTATCTTTGTTTTATTTCATTCATTGCATTCATTGAGAGTATACAAATTTTTTATGCAAACAACCAATTTTATATTTCAAAATGAACTCTTTCCATTCACACACACACACACACACACACACACACACACACACACACACACACACACACACACACACACACACACACACACACACACACACACACACACACACACAAATAATTAAAAAACCCCTAGATCAACCTAGGTAGATAAAAAAACTTGTTTTAATTCTGATTTATCTTTTTTTGAGCAAAATAAAATAGTTTATTAGTCCATAATAGCATTAAATCAGAACTTATACAATCAAATTAATCAAAACAAAGTATTTTTCATAGCTAGTGTTCATCCAATCTAATAATTTTGAAAGTTTTCTTGGCTTGCATATGAGTAAAATAAGTGTCAGGAGCTCAATAATATATTTTTTTATTTAGAATATAAAACTATTATTAAATCATTTACATGTTGGTAGAATATTTATGTCACACATAATTACATTCATATCTTGTTCATAAAACCATAAAAAGAAAATAAACACATAGCTTCATCTAGGTTGCATCTAGAAAAGTTAGAAAAATCAACATTTGATTAGTTAGAGTAAATATTTCTCTCTTACCATATATATATATATATATATATATATATATATATATATATATATATATATATATATATATATATGATAAAAATGTTTTATTTTTTAAAATTTTAGTTTGCTTATCATTCTTTGCTTCAAGTCATTTAATTTTAGCATGTAGTTAGTTTTCATTTTTCAAGTTAAAAACATTATTTAAACAAAACAAGGCAAAAAATATTTCCAAAGCCTTGACCAATGATGAAAGACTCTTAAATAGAACCTTGATTCTAAAAATATAACATGTCCACTCAAACAATCAATTTTCAAGACAAGTTCATACACTTACACCTTGCCTAGTCCCTTTTAGACGACACTTATCAAAACCCTTGGTCTTGTTAGAGAAGGTGTTTTGAATAAGGTTAGGGTAAATAGACACACAATTAATAGATAATATGATATAAAAATTGGGTTTAATATTTTTTTTCATCCCACCATAATCCCCCACCTCATTCTTGACTCTCTCAACACTGTAGAGGAACAAGAATGAATTATTGATCCACACATCATTACCTTCCCCCAAAATAGAGGTTGATAATATAACATGATCCAAGTCTAGATATTCACCTTGACACCCCTTTTCTTCTCTTTGAAACTAGCCTCATCATATATAATTCACATTTGTGGATGACATTGACTGGTCATAGTCAACCTGTCAAATTTGATCTCATCCCACAAGTCATCATCCTCCTTTACCCATTCCTAGCATTGATTAAGAGATTCACCTCATAATCCTAGACATAGAATGACCTTGGATATCTATTTCCACACAACTTGATGCTCTCAATGAGAAATGAGATGATATAGAGGTATTTTTATTCCATCATGAAAAATCCTTGCCAAAACCCATTCCAAATCCCATTTTGATTAATAACCAACCTACCCATAGCCCTAACCATAATAAATCCATTACATTGACTAAATCAACCTACCCTTAGAGAGTTAAGTTCACTATTTATCATGTGATATTTGCATGTACATAGGCTATGGTGTTGGTTGTGATTAAGGTGACTGCATTAGAGGAGCCTATGGAGGTGACATGTGCTTTTCTTCAGGGATTGGTCTACATTGGGTCCACTTTATCTTATTTTTCTCCACTTACACTTATGATAGTAATTCAATGTCATTGGTAAGATTGAGATGAATATCATCGTTCTTATAAGGCTCAGAGTTATATGTGATATAGATTTAAGCCATGTAGTTTGCCACAAGGTCCAAAATAACCCTGTAGGAATCACATTATTTGTACTCCTCCCTTCCCAAGGCATAGGAATTATTATTTTGTGCCATCTTATGCAATGAAGGTAAATTAATGTACTTGTGATGGTGAATAAAAATTGGGAAGTATGGACACACCTTATGCCACTGATCAAGTGAGAAACCCATGAAGCCCTTAACTACTTAAAAATCAAAGTCTTATCAACCTAAAATTAATCATATTTCATTAAAGGATATTATCAACATAGATAGAGCCTTTGAGGCTCTTAATAAGAAGGACCAACCCAAGGAGGAAGAATGGGCACCCTTACAATGGCTCTTCAAAATTTGTAAGTTCATAGACATTTCTCCTATTTTAAATTTTTTTCTTTGACTGGTCTATGTACTAAAGTTGTGGGTTCTCTCATCCATGAGTGGATACCCCTATGAGTCACCAAGAACTATGGATCAAAATCCACCCTTTTGATTATCTTAAGTAGTTCATATTCAATTTTGGTCTTGTTAAATGTATCTAGTAGTTGCCTTTCATCCTCTTCCTTTCTCAAGGGCCCATTTTGTATATTTTTCCTAAGTATTAACCTTCCTCCACTTCAAACATGTGTTAGCTTGATGCTTCTTTAGTGAAAATAATTCCTTGGTTCATCTCAGAGTAGCACCAGATTAAAACATGGTGACCCAACACTTGTTGAGGGCAAAGTTTTATTATCAGAGCTAAGAGTTGTGCCATTAGCCAAGGCAAGTGGACTTTTATCTCTAATATCATAATAAAATCATCTCTAGAGATAGAAACATGGCATCACTACACTCTTCCTAAGCAACATGATCATATCAAGGTAGAGTAGTTATACCATATCTAGGATCTTGGGATTAACTACACTCATGATCTTGAGACCTTCATTTAGTTACAATGGCATCATCATATGTGTGTGTGCCAAGATTTCTAGGTATCACTCCCATGAGAAACTAATTTACCTATATATTCTTGGTTTGTCCCTTTTGGAAGAGTTTGGTTATCATTAACTTTGTATGTTTACTATTTTGTAAACCACCACTCGTAATAGAATAAGAGTAGTAGCAACTAGCAATTTTTCCATTCTAAGACCTTAATAGGTGCCCCTAAAAGGTGTGATTGGAAATTTCATATTATGCCCATGAAGCCTTTTGTATTATGTTCTCCACCTAACAATGAATAGGATGTGGTGTTATGTGTTAATTTGAGTGAAAAGTTATATCTGTATGTTATTCCCTTTCTTCTACTTCTATAGTATTAATCCTTACTTGCATCATAGACTTTAATTCATGCTTTATGCTACTTTATAGTCTATAGTGTTTAAGTATTCAATATATTTTATGTAATTATGGGTCAAAATTTTAAATCTCGTAGTGCATCTCCTTAGTTTTATTTTAGTATTATTTGTATTTCCTTCCTTCCCCTTTTCACCCTAAGATCAAATTTAAGAGCTGGATTCTAAAATCCTAGAGGTTGATTTATATACTAAAACTTGGTCCCACACTTATGAAGCTTCCCATAGAGGGTTTTTAGCCTAAAGTGAGATTTTTAGGCATCAATAGTAGGTAGTGCCCACTAAAAATGAGGTCTTTGGGGCATCTCGACAATGTATGGCCTAAAGTCCCAATTAAGAGGAAGAAATAGGATTTTCATCATTTCATGAGGAGTGATAGTCCATGATTTATATTTGAATGCACCATTATGGAGGTGATAAAAAACCCATAAGTATATAGGTGGTTGAATTCTCTTTCAATAGGTATTCTATATAGGACACCTATATTCTGGTAGAATAATAACATCAACACAACTGTCTAAGGTTGAGGCTAGTGTATATAGATCTAGATGAACTCAAATTATAATTAGGTCAATATTACAAAATATTCTTCCAATTTGATTCCTACCTATTACAGATCCAGATCTGTATTAACATCATGAACTAGTTAAACACTTCATTTATTTGTCATTTACATATATAACACAATAATACTTTCCATATTTAAACCATATTTATCTTATGAATTCAAAATATGTTATATCTAAGTTTATAATACAATTGGCCTACTATATATTTGATTATCACCCTTGTGCATTGTCATTTTTATATTCTTAACCATATACCCATGTGAAGGAGTCTAACCTTCCAAACCATAATTTAGGGATAAACACCACCTAACCCTATTTTATTCATATTCCCTCTTGAATTCCCTTTATTCTCCATTTGATTTAGTTTTATAGCCTTTGGAAACCAAATTTTAAATACTTCAAAAAATGGCATAACCATCATTCATGGTGATGTAACCACTCCATGTTATAGAACCACCTCCTGTATTCCAAAACCAGCATGGCATTTTCATAAACCACCATGGTAGTTATATCATAATAATGTTTCTTATTTTTTAAAATAGGGTTGGTTAAATAATATGTAGTGGAGGTTATATAACCTAAAGTGGAGGTTATGTAACCACCCCATACAAAAGGGGCAATTTTGTCACCTCCTCTCCGTCTTCCAAATTTAGCTCGTGAGATCCATTCTTTCACATGTTTTTACATATTGATTTTGTTTTTATTAATTTTTTCACCTTATGTTTGCCTCCAATCTAGACCAAATCATTCCACTTCTATTTTTAATAATTTTTAGTCCTTCCCAAGTTCTACTCTCAGTTCCACTTATTTAAACTACTTCATGCAACCTCCATTGCTCTTGTAAAATTAAGTCAAAATTTTCTTTATTTTGGATCAAAAAAATTACATTGGAGCATAGATTTTTGAAGATTTTAAAAATACACATATTGATACCATTATTTTGAATCTATACATATATTATTATTTTGATTGATTACATCATTAAAAGTCAGGAAGTGTCATTGATTCTACAACCTAATCTTTGTAAATAGTGCACTAAACCAGCCACATATTAAATGTCATTTGTTTTAGATTATGTATTACATCTTCTTCCCCATATTGTGACGTACATTGGTTCATATTCTTGGTTATATAGTTATTAAAGTCTTCATTTGGATAATGGAGTTGGCATACTGAAGACAATAACAACATATACTACATGATTTCATTTGGTCGCTACCTTAATCAGGTTGGAGGTTATTTGTTTTCATTTAATTTTATTTATTAGATAATATTATAATTTTTTTTCTTGTAGTATATTATATTTATATTATATAAAATAAAAATTTGATAGGAAAAGAATCATTTGCTTTCCCAGTCTTTGTAATAAAAATAAAGTAGTTAGTCTCTTTGTTTGATTTCATTCATTACATTCATTGAGAGTATACAAATTTTGTATCCAATCTTTAGGTGAGCATTAGAATATAACACACAAACTTTAAAACATTGCAAACAACCAATTTTATATTTCAAAATGAACTCTTTCCATTCACACACACACACACACACACAAAATTTTAAAAAAAAAAAAAATTAAAAACCCTAGATCAACCTAGGTAGACAAAATACCTTGTTCTAATTCTACATTAAAGTTTTTTGAGCAAACTAAAATAGTTTTTTAGTCCATAATAGCATAAAATTATAACTTATACAATCATATTAATCAAAATAAAGCATTTTTCATAGCTAGTGTTCATCCAATCTAAGAATTTTCAAAGTTTGTTTGGCTTGCATATGGGTAAAATAAGTGTTAGGATCTCTCTCTCTCTCTCTCTCTCTATATATATATATATATTTAGAATATAAAACTATTATTAAATAATTTACTTGGTATAATATTTATTTCACACATAATTAAATTCATATCTTGTTCATAAATCCATAAAAAGAAAATAAACACATAGCTTCATCTAGGTTGCATCTAGAAAAGTTAGAAAAATAAACATTTGATTAGTTAGAGCAAATATTTCTCTCTTACCTTAAATGCATTACAAATCAATTGTGTGTGTGTGTGTGTGTGTGTAAAAGAGAAAAGTGTTTTATTTGTTTAAATTTTAGTTTTCTTATTATTCTTTGCTTCAAGTCATTTAATTTTAGTATGTAGTTAGTTTTCATTTTTCAAGTCAAAAACATTGTTTAAACAAAACAAGGCAAAAAATATTGCCAAAGCCTTGACCAATGATTTAAGCCTCTTAAATAGAACCTTTATTCTAAAAATATAACATGTCCACTCAAACAATCAATTTTCAAGACAAGTTCATACACTTACACCTTGCCTAGTCCCTTTTAGACGACACTTATCAAAACCCTTGGTCTTGTTAGAGAAGGTGTTTTTCATAAGGTTAGGGTAGATGGACACACAATTAATAAATAATATGATATAAAAATTGGCTTTAATATTTTTTTCATTCCACCACAATCCCCCACCTCATTCTTGACTCTCTCAACACTATAGAGGAACAATAATGAATTCTTGATCTGCACATCATTATCTTCCCCCAAAATAGAGTTCGATAATATAACATGATCCAAGTCTAGATCTTCACCTTGACACCCATTTTCTTATCTTTGAGACTAGCCTCATCATATATAATTCACATTTGTAGATGACATTGACTAGTCATAGTCAACCTGACATAGTTGATCTCATCCCACAAGTCACCATCCTCCTTTACCCATTCCTAGTATTGATTACGAGATTCACCTCATCATAATCTTAGACATAGAATGACCTTGGATATCTATTTCCACATAACTTGATTCTCTTAATGAGAAATGAGATGCTATAGAGGTATTTTTATTCCATCATGAGAACTCTTTTTCATAACCCATTCCAAATCCCATTATGATTAAAAACCAACCTAACCCATAGCCCTAACCATAATCCATCCATTACATTGACTACATCAACCTACCCATAGAGAGTTGAGTGCACTATTTATCATGTGATATTTTCATGTGCATAGGCTATGGTGTTGGTTGTGATTAAGGTGACTACATTGGAGGAGCCTATCTAGGTGACATGTGCTTTTCTTCAAGGATTGGTCTACATTGGGTCCACTTTGTTTTATTTTTCTCCACATTCACATATGATATTAATTCAATGTCATTGGTCAAATTAAGATGAATATCACCATCCTTATAAGGCTCATAGTTATATGTGATATAGAGTTAATCCATTTAGTTTTCCACAAGGGCCAAAATAACCCTGTAGGAATCACATTCTTTGTACTCCACCCTTACCAAGGAATAGGAATTATTATTTTGTGCCATCTTATGAAATGAATGTAAATTAATGTACTTGTGATGGTGAATAAAAATTTGGAAGTATGGACACACCTTATGCCATTAATGAAGTGAGAAACCCATGAAACCCTTAACCACTTAAAAATCAAACTCTTGCTCTACAAGGAAATTCATGACTTGATATGAAATCAAGAGATTGGATTTCTAGATTCCCTTGACTTGGATGATGGTGTGATCCTTATAGTACAAGTATGATATTATGTGTAGAATAATCCTAATCTCTTTTGAGAGTTATGGTATGGGCCTCTTATTAATGTCCATGTAGACCATGAGGTATAATGACTCATAGATGTCTCATATATGGTTCTTTTAGTGGTGCACATTTAACTTATTAAATTACACGTAAACCATAGAGATGGAAGGGGCCCATGGTGGAAATAAAGAAGGCTTAAATATGAGGTTGGAAAAAAATACGTCCATAAAAATATTATACATAGTCTCTTAGTGTCCTAATAATGTCATGGTTATCATTGATGTCAAGCTTGCTCATGATTCATAGTGCATTAATGATAAAGTGATAATATTGATAGATTGGAGAGTAGATGGCATATATGTAGATCATTAAGGATAAATAAGATGTTGTGTGGCATCCATAGATGTCTTGGTGAAGTTATGATGTGTCACTTGATCATTTAGAAAGAGAAACATACATCTTCTACCTTAAAAGAACTTAAACCATCACTACATGTCATACGGATATGAATGAACCAGAAAGTTTATGCATTTAGTGAAGGCATTCAAGAAGTTAACATTGGTCCTAGAGGTAGTTTGAGAGAAATTAGAGGTAAACAGTGCAGACAAAGGTGGTCATCATTAGTTGAAGAGTTAAAACATGTATTTAAGATTATTTATTCAAGGTAGCTAAGTGGGTGATTAGTTGTTAAGGGGGTTATTTCCTCCTTATAAGATAAATATTTCTAAAGGTCTAGTTGTTGTGGGTGCTCAACTAAATAGGGGTAACATCCCATTGTGGGATTGGTGTCTCACTCAACTAAGTGATGGGTGTTGCTTGATAAGTTAGTGCTGGTCTAAATGTTGGATCTTTTTATTATAGTATTGTATTCCATCTTGTAGGGTTTAGTGGGTTTTATCTCCCAAGAGGGTTTCTCACATATATCATGTTTTATGTGCTTGATCTTATTATATATTCAGTGTTCATTGTAAAGGTTAATTTGTATGCATCATGATTATATGTGTTGAATGTTTAAGAATTGGTAATTGAATTGGATTATCTTGCATCAATGATTCACCCCCCCTTCTCAATGATTGTACCTCTTACAATTGGTATCAGAATAGGACATTATTTTAAAGTTTAACCACTTGAAGGTGATCCAAGGTACAATATGGATAAGCAATTGAAGAAAGAGAATTAAGAATGGAAGGCTCAAGTAGGGGTTATTTATGCATGTCTAAAATCAAGTGAAGAAAAGTATAATTAATACAAGGCACTTTTTAATAAGTATAGAGGTAAGATGAGAGAGTATGATCAAGAATATGCTCAAAATAAGATCATGGCCTCAAGCTTTAAGGATATTAAGGATGAGTGCATAAAGCTCAATAAGGAGCTAGAATCCTTGAAGGAAAGCTCAAGATCAAAAGATGATAAAGATAAGATCAACATTCTTGAAGACCAAATAAGGGTTATAAAGATAAATCTAAGTTCAAAAGAGGAAGAATGCAAACATCTCCAAATTCAGTTACAAGAGACAAATGCCATGCTGAGTTCAAAGTAAGGTGATCATGATGAGTTTAAGTCCAATCTTGATTCTATAAAGATTATTGAAGATCAAGCATGTAGATTGAAGGATGAAATGGATAAATAATCTAAGAGGGATAAGGAGACAATCCAAGTACTCAAAATTTAGTTAGAGGCTACAAGTTCAAGTATGAGAGCTAAAGAGGGTGAGAGCGTTTAATTAAAAACCAAGATAGATTCATTAAAGGATGAGCATGCGTAATTTGTTTTCAAGTTAAAAAATGATAAGAAAGAGAGATCAACTCAAGACAAGAAGGATGAAAGAACCAAGTACAAAATGAGAAGACATATCAAACAACCAAATACTATAAGGTATGAAATTTTATTTCATGGTCACTGCTTTGCATGTAAGCTTTTTGGTCATAAGGAAAGAAAATATAGAAGGAAGTGGAGCTGATCAACTAGAGGTAAGGATAATGTAGTCTTCTATAATTGTCATGAAATAGGACATATTACTATATTATACCTCAAGATGCATGGGAAAAAGCTAACCCAGGTATGGAAACATAACACAGTTAAGCTTGAGCATAGTGATCCTATGAGACAAGATGGTATGTTGAGATTCATAATATTCATTAAGCAAAAGGTATGACTGATGTTATTTGTTTCATTTGTCATCAATTTGGTCATATTACAAGATATTTTAAAATTAAGATCTCAAGTCATAAGAAGGTGCATGGACATCCTAGAGTGCACAAGAAAGGTCAATCCTTGTTATGGAAACCTAAGGAAGTGAAAAAAAAGAAAACTAATTTAGTTGAGTTAAAATATTAAGGTGGAATTCCTGATAAATCAAAAAAAGAATCAGATATGAAAAAGATTCATGAATTCCAATATAATGTGTCATCTATCTAGATAGAAAAGGAGAATCAAAATTTAGTTCAAGTTGAGTTCAAATAAAAGACCAAGGTGTTAGTTGAGGCTAGTTTTAAGGTGTGTATGAATACGAGTAAACATCCTACTATTATTGAAAATGTTTCATGTGAATAATATTAGTTGTCAATGTATAGTGATAAGGTATGTCATGAATATTTGTTATCTCTATGTATTGTCAATTATTTATTAAAAGAAAAGGAAAATATTGCAATGAGTGAGCAAGTTGCTTCTCTTATCATTTTTAGATGACCAAGGAGAAGAACGATTATGAGGATTTGTGGGAAACTCCTAGTTTCACATTTTTATAGGACATTGTGGGTTAGGGTCTCTTTATCTAGGCTTCAAAGAGACACTTGAAAACAAGAAGAATCATCATGGATGCTAGTTGATCTTTGGTTGATGATGTAGGATAAGAAAGATATTTTTAAAATGTTCTTGGCTAAGGGGGAGTAATGAGTTTTATGAATCTACTCCAAAGTGTTGTGATTTAGAGGATATATTTAGGGATAGTCATCTTAAAGTCAAAGTTTTGGTCAAATCTTTGTAGGATGGTCTAGTTGGTTAAAGTGGTAAAGCATGAAGCTATGTGTGTAAGATCTGTAGGTAGGAAATTAATATATCTAGGTTTATAATCAAGGATGGTGAGTTTTAAAAATATTCTATTACATAGAAAGGTATGTTGATATCATTTTAGTGTGTTTAAGGTTTTTGGTCCTGAAGATAAGAACTTGTCAATTTCTATAAATTAAATTGATTGATCAAATTTTGAAAGATTGAAGACAAGATTGACATGGAGTATGAGGAGAATGTGTTGTCACATTTTTGATATCATATAGAATGTCTCAAAATTTTATAGATATCAAGTTAAGTATTCCATGGAAGTCACAATGTTCTAAAGATAAGAGTTTTGACTAAAGTGTGGATAGTGTTGAAGTGTTGTTGGCAGAGCTAGTTTGTTAATAAGACTTATTGAATGTGATATTTTTTAGATAGATCATGGAGTTATGGGGAGCTAACTTAGTTATCTTGATGTGGCTTGAAGAAGATTTGCATGATGTGAGGGAGAGCATATGTGAAGATGCTTCAATCATGATAGAAGTGTGAAGATGTCCACTATAGTTATGAATTCAAGAAGATTGATGTGATAGCTTGATCAAACCAAGTCATATGTTTTGACAAGGTATTAAATCTTCATGCATTAACAAAGGGACCTTGTGATTTTTATAGGTAGATAGGTCCAAGGATCAGAGAATCCCAAGTTTAAATTGGTGTATTTCAATGAGAAGATAACATGAGATTGAGGATAATGTTAGGGGGAATTTCTAAGCTCTATGAGTAGTTTGTCAGGTCAATGATTAGTTGGCATATTAAGTAAATAACCGTTTATCATTAATCTCAAAGGGGGAGAAAGATCAAAATGGAGTTGTTCAGATTGAGAGAAAGCATTCTAAGTGTGGTTTTCCATCATCGACAAAGGGGAAGATTGTAAGAGATAGTATCTTGGTGTCCTAAGAATGGAATGGTTACCATTGATGTCAATATTGGTCATGATTCATAATGCATTAATACCAAAGTGATCAGATTGATAGTTTGTAGAGTATATGGCATATGTGCAGATCAGTAAGGATAAAGAAGAGGTTGTGAGACATCCATAGATGTCTTGGTGAAGTTTTGGTGTGTTATTTAATCTTTTTGGAAGAGAAACATGCATATTATATCTTAAGAGAACCTACACCATCACTATACATCATGAAGATATGAATTAACTAGCAAGTTTTTGCATTTAGTGAAGGTATTCAAAAAGTCAAGATTAGTCAAATATTTTCATGGAGATGTTCTCTATAGTGCCAAGAAGATACTCTGAACATTTGGAGTCTTGAAGTGTTTTCTAATTCAATAAGTAAACCTTCAATATTTCTCTAGAAGATTATGATGGACTAGAGACTGTCAAGTTTAACTACATTGAATATTGGGGTCAAATAGTTAAGACAGATCTATGGTGAGCATTTAATTGGGTGATAAAGACTTGATGGTGAACATGAAACCTATCAAATAGAGATTAAAAGTGAGCATGTGATCATGTATATTATGATGAAATGGAGTTTATTGAATCAATAAGTCAATGGAGTGATCATAAAATGCATGGGGATTCCAAGTGGTAAAAGTTCATTGGAGACTGACTATAGGGTATGAAGAGGGCATGTGGGACTGTCAAGTGGCTTGATATTAGAACTGAGGATCTAAGATAAATGGTGAGTGATGAAATTTAAATACTAGGATACTATTTAGGAGATAAATAGAGCACATTTGAGCAATTTTTTCAAGGAAACGAGATGAAGACACATGTCTGCAAATGTTTTTGCATTAACCAGTGACCGTTGGCATTTGAATTAGCAAAGGGAAAACCAGTATTGAGTATTTTTATTATATATTTTATTTTAGGATTAATTTGAATGTGATGTAAAATGAAAACTTATATAATACTTCAAGTCTCATCCAAAAAAATTAATTATAGGATTTGAATATTTGTATAGTTGCATATATTGAGATCTAAAGTTGACTATATGTTTGACCATGTTTTGCAAGTGACCTAAGAAAGATAATTAAGTTGTTATTGATAGTATTTTGATGTTTCAAGGTGAAATAAATATATTAGAGTGTTTTAGACTCCATGGATACTATCTTTATGGATTTTTGAGGGTTGACCAATCTATATTCAATTTGAACAAAGGCTTAGAATTTGACTATGTTTATTAAATACAATGATAGTTTGAGTGACCATCTTGCAGAGGTAAGATGAATGTGTTTTGATTATATTTAAGGAATAAAATGAGTATGGATATTTTATATAAATCTATAAGGATCATTATATGGCATTGGTTGTCATATTTTCCCCCTTTTTAGATATGGAGAGTCAAAATAGCTTGACTATATTTTGATTGTATATGACCAATCTGAGTGGTCATTCTGAGAGAGTTATTTATAGTACTTAGAGAATGTGTTGAAGTGTTTATATATATATATATATATATATATATATATATATATATATATATATTTAAACACTTTAACACATTCTCCAAGTACTATATATAACTCTGATGTGTGTGTGTGTGTGTGTGCGTGCGTGTGTGCGTGTGTGTGTGTGTGTGTGTGCGTGCGTGTGTGTGTGTGTGTGTTTTATAGTTCCTTAAGGTTTAACACATGTGATATAATCATATGGATATGTGAAAGACTTGATTGTTTGCTTTTGAAGTTTGAGACTATGTTTTTTGTGTATGAAAACCTAAAGAGCTAAGAGAGATAATTGGTAGGTTCAAGTATTAAGTTGGTGTTATAGGTGGAATGGACCCATGGGGGAGTGAACAAGGTCTATTAATTACATTTTTGATGTGTTTGAATCATTTTTAAAGGATGAAGGTGGTCCAAATAGTCTCACATGTAATGTGTGAGTATGAAGGCCTAATTATTTTAGGTCTCACCAATACCTAATGGTGGTTTGGGGCTAATGAGGTAATGATCGACCTATGAAGAGTGTGGTTATCACATGTAAAATGTGCATGGACCTATGTTAAGTGTATTTCAAATATGTAAATAATATTGACCAACCAATATGGGTTAAATAAAGAGAGTGGTATATGTACAAGTTCTAATGGGACTAATTATGCTTATTATGGTTGTGTGGATTCAAATGAAGGAGATAACATTTGAAAGAGAAGGTATAGGTCATTGAAGAACAATAGAGAGTGAAAATGATCATTTTTTCTTGTTTAATCAAGTTTATGTAGGAGGAAACACAAGTCATTAGACCTAATTATCCTAGAAGAGGTAGTTTGAGTGAGTTAGTTATAGAGGTAGCTTGAGAGAGATTGGAGGTGAAAAGTGTAGATAAAGGTGGTAGTCATAAATTGAATAGAAATAATAGGTGTTTAAGATGATATATTCAAGGTAGTTGAGTGGGTGCTTAGTTTCCTAGGGGTTGGTTCTTCCTTTTAAGATAAATCTTGCTAAAGGTCTAGTTGTTATGGGTGCTTAGCTAGATAAGGGTAGTAGACCCTTGTGTGATTGGTGTCTAAATAAACTAACATATGAGTGTTCCTTGATCAGTTGGTGATAGTCTAAATGTTGGATATTGTTATTATAGGATTGTAATCCATCTTGTAAGGTTAAGTGGGTTTTAACCCCTAAGAGGGTTTCCCACATATATCATGTGTTATGTGCTTGATCTTGTTATATCTTCCTTATTCATTGCGAAGGTTAATTTGTATGTATCATGATTACATGTGATAAATGTTTAAGATTTGGTGATTGAATTGGATTATATTGCATCACTATTTCACCCCCCTCTTAGTGATTATACCTCTAATAACTGATATCAGAGCATGATCTTCTTTGCAAGTTTAACCACTTGAAGGTGATCCAAGGTAAAATATGGCTAAGCAATTGAAGAAAGAGAATCAAGATTTGAAGGCTTAAGTAGAGGTTATTTCTGCATGTATAACATCAAGTGAAGAAAAGTGTAATCAGTACAAGTCACTTTTTGAGAAGTATAAAGGTAAGATGAGCGAGGATGATCAAGAAGAAGCTTAGAATAAGATCGTGGCCTCAAGATTTAAGGCTATTAAGGATGAGTACATTAAGCTCAAGATCAAAATATGATAAGGGTAAGATAAAAATTCTTGAGGATCAGTTAAGGGTTATAAAGACAAATTTGAGTTCAAAAGAGGAAGAATGTAGACATCTTGAGACTCAGTTAGAAGAGACAAATTCCAAGTTGAGTTCAAAGCAAGCTGAACATGATGATTTGAAGTCCAATCTTGATTCTATAAATACTATTAAAGATCAAGAATGTATAGTGAAGGATGACATGGCTAAATAAGTTAAGAAGGATAAGGAGACTATCCAAGTTATTAGAATTTACTTAGAGGTTACAAGTTCAAGTATGATGGCTAAAGAGGATGAGTGTGTTGAATTGAAAACCAAGCTAGATTCATTAAAGGATGAGCATGAGCAATTTATTGTCAAGTTAAACAAGGTTTAGAAAGAGCAAGAAAGTTCAACTCAAGACAAGAAGGATGAAAACACTAAGTGTAAAATGAGAATACCTATCAGGCAACCAAACGTTATAAGGTATGAAATTTCATTTCCTGGTCACTAATTTGTATGTATGAATTTTGGTCATAAGGCAAGAAACTATAGAAGGAAGAGCATCTAGTTAGCTAGAAGTATGGATAATGTAGTCTTCTATATTTTTCATGGCATGGGACATATTTTTAGATTCTAATTCAAAATGCATGGGAAAAGGCTAACCCAAGTATATAGACCTAAGATAGTTAAGCTTGAGCATAATGAACCTAAGAAACAAGATGGTATGTTTTCTAAGATTGATAATATTCATCAAGCATAAGGTATGAATGATGTTATTTATTTTAGTTATCATCAAGTTGGTCATATTACAAGATATTGTAAAATCAAGCTCTAAGGTCATAAGAAGGTGCATGGACATCCTAGAGTGATCAAGAAAGGTCAATCTCTGTTATGGAAACCTAAGGTAGTGAAAAAGAAGAAAACTTATTCAGTCAACCTGAAAGATCAAGGTGGACTACCTAATAAAGCAAAAGAGGAATCAGATATAAAGAAGGTTTATGAATGCCAAGAGAATGTGTCATCTATCTAGATAGAAAAGGAGAATCAAAATTTAGTTTAAATTGAGCTCAAAAAAAAAGACCAAGGTGCTAGTTGAGGCTAGTTTTGAGATGTGTATAGATACAAGTAAACATCTTGCTATTATTGAAAAAAATTCATGTGAAGAACATTAGTTGTCAATGTCTAGTGATGAGGTATGTCATGGATATTTAATTAAAATAAAAGGATAATATTGTATTTGATGAGTAGGTTAATTCTCTTAATTTTAAGAAAAATAAGAACTTTCAGTTTCATATGACCAAGGAGGAGAAGGATTATGAGGAGTTATGGGCAACTCCTAGTTTCACAATGTTCTAGGACATTGTGGGTCAGGGTGTCTCTATCTAGGCTTCAAAAATACACTTAATAGTAAGAAGAAGCATGGTGTATGCTAGTTGATATTTGGTTTATGTTTCAAGACAAGAAATATATTTTTTTAATGTGATTGGCTAAGGGGAAGCAATTACTTTTATGAATCTACTCCAAAGGGTTATGATTCAGAAGATATATTTAGGGATAGTGATCCTAAAGTCAAAGTTTTTTTTAAATATTTGAAAGATGGTCTAGTTGGTCAAAGTGGTGAAGAATGAAGCTATGTGTGTAAGATCTATAGGTAGGAAATGAAGATCTCTAGCTATATAATAAAGGATGGTGAGTTATCAAAATATTCTATTTCATAGAAAGGTGTGTTGATCCTATTTTAGTGTGCTCAATATGTGTTCAAGATTTTTGGTCCTAAAGATAAGAACTTATCAATTTATATTACTTAAATTGATTAATCAAATGTTGAAAGACTAAAGATAAGGTTGATGTGGATTATGAGGAGAATTTATTTTCACATTTTTGATATCATATATAAGGTCTTTTAATTCTATAGATGTCAAGTATGCCATGGAGGTCATAGTGTTCTAAATATAAGAGTTTTGACTAAAGTGTGGATAGTGTTTAAGTGTTGCTAGCATATATTGTTCATTAAGAAGACTTATTGAAGATGATATTTTTTAGATAGAGCATGGAGTTAAGGGGAGCTAACTTAGTTAGCTTGAGTGGATTGAATAAGATGTGCATGATGTGAGGGAGAGCATATGTGAAGATGCTTCAGTCATGATATAAGTGTGAAGATGTCATCTATAGTTGTGAATTCAAGAAGACTGATATGATGACTTAATCAAACCAAGTCATATATTTTGACAAGGTATTGAATCTTCATGCATGAGAAAAGGGAGCTTGTGAGATCTATAGGTAGACAGGTCCAAGGATTAGAGAAGCCCAAGTTAAAATTGTTGTATGTCAAAGAAAAAATAACATGAGATAGAACATGATGTTAGGGGGAGATTTATAAAGTATGTGAGTAGTTTTTTAGGTCAATGATCAATTGGCATATTAAAGAAGAGACACTTTATCATTAATGTCAAAGGGGGAGAAAGATCAGAAAGGAGGAGTTATTCAGATTGAGAAAAGTCATTCTAAGTGTGCTTTGCCATAAATGAAAAAGGTGGAGATTGTTGGACATAGTCTCTTGGTGTCATAAGAATGTCATGGTTGTCATTGATGTCAAGTTTAGTCATGATTCATAGTGCATTAATGACAAAGTTATTAGATTGATAGCTTGGAGAGTATATGGTATATGTGTAGATTAGTAAGGACAAAGGAGAGGTTGTGATGCATCCATAGATGTCTTGGTGAAGTTATGGTGTTTCATTTGGTCATTTTTAAAGAGAAACATGAATCTTCTAGCTTAAGAGAACCCAGAATGTCACTACATGTCATGTAAATGTAAATTAACTAGAAAATTTATGCATTTAGTAAAGGTATTCAAAAATTCAACATTGGTCAAATATTTTAATGCAGATGTTGTCTATAGTGCCAAGAAGACAATCTAAAGATTTGGAGTCTTGAAGTGTTTTCTAGTTCAAGATATAAACCTTCAAAGTTACTCTAGTATAATGTGATGGACCAAAGACCATCAAGTTTAACTACGTTGAAGTTTAAGGTTAAATAGTAAAGATAGATTTACAATGAGCATTTAATTAGGTGATAAAGATCTAGCGACAAGTGTGAAACTTGTTAGATTGAGATCAATGGTGAGTGTGTGATAATTCAAATTATTATCCAATGGAGCATATTGAGTTAACAAGTCAACAAAGTTCTTAGAAGATGCATAGGGATGCCAAGTGGTAGAAGTTCATTGGAGACTGACTGTAGGGTATGTAGAGGGCATGTGAGACTACTAAGTGTCTTGAATTAGGAACTAAGGATATAAGATCAATGGTGAGTGATGTAAGATAAAGAATAGGATAATATCAAGGATATTGATGGATCATGTTTGAGAAAGTTATGCAAGGACATGAGATGAAGACATGTGTTTGTAGATGTTTTTGCATTAAATAGTGACCATTTTCATTTGAATTAGCAAAGAGAAAACCAATGCTTAGGATTTTGCTTATATATTTTGTTCTAGGATGAATTTGAAGGTTATGTAAAAGGAAAACTTGTAAATTACTTCAAGGCACATCTATAAAATTTGATTATAAGATTTTAATGTTTGTATAGTTATAGATATTGAGATCTAAAGTGTGTTTGACCTTGTTCTGCAAGTGACCAAAGAAGGATAATTGAGTTGTTATTGATAGTATTTTGATGTTTCAAGATGGAATATTCTTTTGGATATTTTTTTAAACTCCATGAAGACTATCTGTATTAATTTTGGAGGTTTGAACAATCCATATTCAATATGAACAAAGTCTTATAAGTTGACTATGTTTATTGAATACACTGACAGTTTGAGTGACCATCTTACATAGGTAAGTTTAATGTGTTCTGAGTAGAGTTAAGGAATAAAATGAGTATGGAGATGTTATATAAATATCTAAGGATTATGAAAATGTATTTATTTTCATATTTTTCCCTTTTTTAGATATGGAGAGTCAAAATAGATTGACTATATTTTGACTGTATATGACCAGTCTGAGTGATCGTTCTTAGAGAGTTGTTTCTAGTGCTTAGATATTGTGGTGAAGTTTATAAAGAACATGGAGGTGTTTCATAGGTCTTTAAGGTTTCAACCATGTTTTATATTATGGTAAAAGTAGGTTTTGAAGGGACCCTGAAACCCTTTAACAAAATCAAAAAAGATAAAGCATTAACAACCACCAGGAAAAGCAGTCCTGAAACCTATTGAAGAGCAGCATCAAAATCAGGTTTTACAGGGACAACATCAATATCTAGTTTATGAATAATATTCATCCCCCTAATATTCCAAGTAATGATTTTCATATCTATTTTTAGGGGTAAAATCCAGAATAGTTGCCTGCCTACCATCAGAAATATTCTGCATACTTTCTAACTCTCTGGTTTTCTTAGTGGATCTTCTTCCAGGTTTGTCTGGGGAACCAACATCTAGTTTCACCTTAGAATGTTGTTTAGATCTTTTTCCAAATTTATTCAGAATAGAAGCAAGAGGTTTCTCCTTAGTTTGCTGATCAATTTTGCTACTTCTAGTTTCTACCCCCTTAGTATTGATCTTTTTTTCAGCCTTTTTTCTTTGGTTTAGTTTATGCTTTGAGTTTTCTCCATTATCTTTCACAACTTCTAGGGGAGGAGGCTCATCCAAAGGAAAGTCATTATCAACTTGAGATAACACATGGATCTCCTTGGACTAAGAAAAAAGATCTCCCTCCTCTGATTTATTTCTGGCTTCAGCTAAGAATTCACCTTCCTCTAGCACAATTTTGTCATCTACATCTCTCCATCGATCTTCTATCCTTTGATAGATAATGATTTGTTTTGATAGATCTATCAGATCATTTATTCTTTGTTCAGATATTATGGTATCTGATTGCAAACTATGTCCTTCTTTCTCAGAGTTTACTTTCTCAAAAGAAGGTTCTTTAACTGCCTCAGCATGTGGAGCATTAGAATCTTCAAAAGAAGGCTCTTTATTTGCCTTAGCATGTGGAGCTTTAGAATCTTCATTATTCTTTTGTTCTTGGCAATGATCTTCTTTGAGTTTCCATACTTTCTTTTACTGGACCTTGGTCTTTTTCCCATCTGAAACACTACTAAGATGATTTTAACTTTTGGAGGGACAATTTTTAACCAGATGCCCCTATTTCTTACAAGCATAGCGAGAGTTGGGCAAATCTTCAAAAAAAAATTCTTGAGTTTTTTTACCAAGCTTGGATATTAGTTCCACCTTTTTTGGGAGATGAGTTAGGTCTACCACTTTAACATAAAGTTTGGCACTTTGAAGTTTGGCTCTAGAAGCCATAGCATTATCCAATGCCACAAGTTCACCAAAAGAATTGGCAATACCTTTAAAAATATCCTCATGCCAAAATTCTAAAGGGAGACTAGGAAGTCTAGCCCAAATGGGAGTGGTTAAGAAAAAAGAATCTAAGAGATCCATGTTAGGCTCCCATTTTTTAATAGTGAGAGAGCATTTACCAAAAGAACACAGTCCTCCACAAAGAACCATATTCATGTCTTCCTTACAGTTGAAGATAAATGAGAAGAAACCATTCGACATTGGTCCAATATCTACCTCTCCTCAAATAACCCATTTCCTTTTAACCATTTTTATAAGAGATTCTAGATCTGGTCTTGCTCCTAAAAATTTTCCCACTAGGGTGAAATCCATGGACGCCACATAAAAATTGACCAAAGGATCTGGAATAAAAACTTGAAACTCACCTTTCTCCCAGCAAGACTTAGCAGTCACCAATAGGAAAAGAGATTTTATAGTAGGTTTCTTGCCAAATAGAGATGACCAAGTCCTTCATTTTGAGAACCCTACCTTCAGCCCTTCTGAGGACTTTTCCTTGTTAGAATCAACATTATCTTTCTCCTTTTCGAGATCCTACCCCAACACATGAAAAGCGGAAGGGGAATCCAATGGGGGGACACAAACCCCCAAAAAAGGATCAGATACACATGAATACTTTCCATTATCCACATCAGCCAAATATTCTAACCCAACATTCTTCTCAACACCCCCTACAGTTCCTCCAGGGTCTATACCTCCTGCCAGATTCTCCCCGACTAGTTTCCTGCCTGCCTGCGAACCAGGTAATTCAAATTCTAAAAGAGTGCCCATGTTGAGCTTAAAATATTTTATGGTTTAACCCATGTTATCTAATAATATTTATATATTTAATAATTGATTTTTTGTTTTAGAATTTTTAGACTGTGTTTTTTTTGTGTATGAAGACCTGAAGAGCAAGGAGACCTAATTGGTAGGTTCAAGTATTGAGTTGGTATTACAAGTGGCATGGACCCATGAAGGAGTGAGAAAGGTATATTAAATATATTTTTGATGTTTTTGAATCATTTTAAAATGATTAAGGTGGTCTAATTAGTCTCACATGTGATGTGTGAGTATGAAGGCCTAATTGTTTTAGGTCTCACCAAGACCTAATGGTGGTTTGGGGATAATGAGGTAATGTACAACATATGAAGAGTGTGATTATAAAATATAACATGTGTATTGACCTATTTTAATTATGGTTAAAATATTTAAATCATCTTGGCCAACCAAGAAGGGTTAAAGGAAGAGAGTGGTATAAGTACAAGGTCTAATTGGACTAATTATGCTTGTTGTGGTTGTGTGGATTCAAGAAAAGGAGATAACCTTTGAAAGAGAAGGTACAGGTAATTGAGGACCAAAAATGAGTGAAGAGGATCATTCATTATTATTTCATCAAGTTGATGTAGGAGGACATATAGGTCATTGGACCTAATGAGCCTACAAGAGGCGAATTGAGCAAGTCAGTCCTAGAGGTAGTTTGAGAGAGTTGGAGGTGAAGAGTGCAAAAAAAGTTGGTCATCATTAGTTGAAAATTATCAATAGGTGTTTAAGATGATATTTTCAAGGTATCTAAGTGGGTGATTAGTTTATTATGGGGTTTTTTCCTCCTTGTAAGATAAAGCTTGGTAAATGTCTAGTTGTTGTGGGTGCTCAACTAGACAAGGGAATTAGCTCCTTATGGGATTGGTGTCTCACTAAACTAAGTCATTGGTGTTCCTTGATCAATTAGTGTTGGTATAAATTTTGTATATTGTTATTATAGGACTTTATTCCATATTTTAGGGTTATTTGGGTTTTATCCCATAAGAGGATTTCCCATATATATCATGTGTTATGTGCTTGATCTTGTTATATCTTCCTTGTTCATTGCAATGGTTAATTTGTATAGATCATGATTTTATGTGTTGAATGTCTATGAGTTGGGAATTTAATTATATTATCTTACATCAATAATTCACCTCCCTCTTAGTGATTATACCTCTAACAAAGATATCTCATCATAAAAAAATTGTCACCTACTTTGTCCTCCTTGACACCCTTGACTAGTTGAAATTGATGTGCATATATGGTTTGGAACTTATTTTCCTTCAAGGATGATGATCATTAGGGGAACCTAGATGGTTTTCAAATTTATGATATTATTTTTTCTAAATAAGATATTTAGTAAGAGCATCCTAACATAAACTCCTTAAAATATGTGGATGGGGTAAGCATTGATGTCATAATTTTTGGTCAATCTATCAAGATTGACAACCCAATTATGGAGAACCCCATATTTTTTATTTGTAATGCTCTAAACATATATTGTGATTTGATAATATATTATGGTGTATTATATGAGGTTATAGTACTGATATAATTTAGCTATAAATATGTATATAATTTTATTTTGGGACCCTATAAAGTATACCAGGTCCTATGTTGTATTATACACACACATGGAGTTTTGAAACATGTTCTATAAGATATTGTAACATGTTAATACTTATATATAAGAATAAATTTTTTGAAATCCTAAATTCCTAATGGCTACATGCTTGTGAAAGGATCTTAGTCTCATCCTCATCATCATTTGAGGTGGGCTTTTGTACATCTTCAATTTACCTTAAGACCTTGTTGTAATGCTTGAAATAGGTAAGGTCCATTGATAAGGTGGTATATATGAATTTAGGATTGGGTTTGGGGTTGAAATATGATAAGGCCATGGTTGACATTTGGGATATACTAAGCACAAAATTATATGATCAAGAGAAGCACTAAAATCTTGAGAAGGAGCTAAAGGGAAAGATTCTTGGGAGTTGGGAGTGGTAACAGTAAATAAGATTGACTTTGAGGACTTATAGGGATCCAAAAATATATCTTATGTTAATGGTGTTTGGAGGATAACATTGCATAAGTTAAAATTTGAGTTGGTAGCATAATCCACTAGATCATTTCCTGATCTAGCATTAAATCTAAGAATTTTGAAAACACACTCCTAGTTTAGATTTGGTTATGGTGATGGGACAATTAATTTTTTTAAATTATATATTGATTACCCAAATTTATTAATCTAAGGTCATGGTAGGAACATAATAATTTATACCATGTGGTACTTTGAGTATCCTCTAGTTGGGCCATGTGTCCTCTACTAGTTGGGTAATTTTTCTATGGGATATACAAAATAAGCATAGTTGGGGTGTCACTCTTTTACCTTTTCATGTACTAGAGTCATCCACTTTGACCTTCCAAGTATATATGACACTCTAATATCAACTTATGTCTCAACCCATACCTTTATTATTCTTTACTAGACCATTTCACACCATTTTCCATTTGTCATATAAAAGTAACATGTGGAACTATTTGTCCTAGATTTGACTATACTTCCTTCCTAGCTCAATCAAGATGTTATACTTCCTTTATATCATTTTTGGAAGTGATGCATGGATATCTATGTTTTTTAAATATCTCTTTAGGTTTTGAGATATCTAATTCCTTTGGGAGACTAACAAGTTTGATAAATTCCAAATGTAAACCTTTCATTTTTATCACTATTGAGGCTCTAATAGTTCTCATGCCTCTAGGAGACTAACTAGTCTAATAGGTTCCACATGGTATCTTATTATTTATTAGATATCTTAGGTATCTAAAAGTTATACCACCTTTAGGAGACTTAAAAATATAATAATTTCCACATAGAAACTTCTCATTCATCGAGTTATCATAAGGCACTAACAACTCTGACATTTTTGGGAGACCAACCTGTATGACAAATTCTATGTGGTAGCTTCTCATTTTTTTTAGATCTCTTAAGAGTATTTCTAGAAGGAAAATTAATGAGAGGGGTAGGGGTGAATTAGTCTTCAAAAACTTTCTTATCAATTTCACTTAAGTAATAATGAATAATTCAAACCAGCATATATATCTAGACAAGCATAAATACCTATCGACATAAGCATGAAACACAAGAACACATAAAATATTTGAGAAAACCTCAAATAGAATAAAAACCATTGATATATTAAAATTTAATGCAATCAGATAATATAGAAACTAAATTTTGTGAAGCACCAACTCTACATGGAGCACCAACCCCAACTACCTAAGCACTAACTCAACTAGGCTTTAACAAGCACCAATTTACAAGGAGGCACAAATACCCTAAATTTCTCAACACCAAATCATCCACATAACTAGTTTGATCACCTTTATTACACCTTGTTTTTCAACCAAATAATTATGACCACCTTTTCAACTCTTTACAGTCTTATCCTTCTCAAATTGAATTTTAGGCCTCTTCACTCAATTAGGTCTCTTTAAGACTGATTAGGCCATATAACCTTGATTTTTCATACACAAAACCTATGTAAAATATTAATAATAGATCCTAAAAAATAATATGATGGTAAAAAATACCTTCTTCTTCTTTCCAATCCACTATTTCATTTGCTTGTACTCACCTTCACATAATAGGACTAAAAGTGCCTTGTATCTAGACAAGCCTCTTGTTCATATCTTTCTTGGTCAGAGAAACACCCTTAACCTATTAATTCAGCCATGAAATATATATTAGGACATTTTATAAATATGAATCAAAATTTTTTTAGTCCCTTTAGGTCTGACATACCTCAATTAGGCCTTATTTCATCTTTAGGTCGTATGGAGACCTAATCCAATTAGGTCTACATTAGGACACATTACAATTTGCCTTCCTTAGAACAAATTACAACACCTCACATGATAGGAACATATAAAATACTAATCAAATATAAACCTTATAATCTCATCTATGATCCATAACACTTTTTAGCTCCAACCACTAATTGAAGGACATCATTAGCACTGTTCACAAATAGGCCTTCATATACATATAAAGTTTATCTTCAATAATTGAAGCATAAACATAATTTTTCCAATTGAATAAAATAATAAATCACATATTCATAAAAATTATTACCTTAGGGTCATCACAAACTTCATTAGATACTTCAACTCAGGGTATATAAGTTCAAACTCTTCTCTACAAAATGTTCACTCTGAACTGGCAACTAACCTCAAAACATAGTCATGAAAACTTAAACTTATGACACCAAAAAAGAACCCAATAAATAAATTATAAATCATGAACATGATTATAATACATTATTATAAAAAATTCCAATAAAAATATCATAAACTCTAATAGAAACTATTGGTCTTATAGACCAATTTGTTGACCTTCGCTCTCATAGACTTTATTCAACCAGACAAGCCATTTTGGATTCAACATTTTCACTAATTTCACTAACTATCAAACCTTATATAATGAATGAATAACATATAAATTTACAAAATAAACACCATGTGAATTATATAATTCCATTTAGGGTATATGATGAGTCCATAAAATGGTTCATTATATCCACAAAATAAAATTCTCTTTCTTGCATATGAAGTGGATCTAAATGTAGTCTCTAAAATTATGGTTTATTTAGAATAAAATAACAATTATATATCATGGATGTCTTTATAATTCATTATTATCTATTAGTTAGCTATTTCTAATGATTATTAGGAAAAAGCTATCAATGAGTGTATATATAGTTTATAATATGCTAAAAATGATTCAAAGTATGAAGAGTAACCATGTTGAAGTCTTATACAATAAGATCCAGTATTCTGGTCAAGATATGAACTCCTACAGACTTGCTATAGAGTCCATAGTAGCTCTATATTACAAAAAGATTGTTACAAAAACTATAGATTATAATAGGATTACTACAAACTATCTATAGATTACATCAAACCAACTACAAACTAGCTATGGATTATATCATACCAGTTATGGATTACATCATACCAATTATAGATTAATTATGGATTACATTAGCTAGCTACAAATTTCATCAAGCTTACTATAGATTTTAGTAGGCTTGCTATGGATTTTAGCAAGTTGCTATAGATTTCAATAGAAATGATATAGACTTCAACAAAAATAGTACAAACTTGTTTGAAAAATATTTCTAAAGGTATTCTAATGTTCCAGCTATCACAAAGAATGCTTTTTATTTAAATTTTTTCTATATATGGGTTTCTATGTATACATTTTTTCATTATAGATTGTATTTGAATATAAGTTTATGTAATTTCATTACAAAGAATAACTCTCTCCATATTTGGTAGAGATCAAGATAATATTGTCATAAATTTTATTATTAGAATAAATCTCTCCATATTTTATGGAGATTGAGATAGGATATATTATCTCAGTTGTTACTCCCAAATAAGGTGTTGGTTGGAACCATAAAGAATGAATAATCAATTAATCAATACATTATTATTTTCATTATTCTGAGTATTCCATCTGAAAACCAGTGTTTTGAATAAATCCTCTTTTGAGGAATGAGCTGGCCACTCATTCCAAGTAAGATGAATCATATATTTGTATTTTATTTATTTATTCTATAAATTATCATTCTATTGTAAATTCTTATTTTATTTTTTTGTTTCTATAAATGATTTTTTTGTATAGCTTGTTGTAAACATATAGGTATTTTGTGTGTTTGTCATTTATTTCAATTCAACAATTTACTTTTTTGAAAGTGTGATTTACGTTATGCAAGTGTGCTTTAATTTTTGTAAGTGTGATTTGATTTTAGTAAGTGTGATTTTCAATTCCAACAAGTGTGATTTTTAATTCCTACAAGTGTGGAGTGTGATAGAAGGAACCATTTGCCAAAGATATCTTTCTCCTTTTGAATATAACTTTTAGAGACTAACCCTAGATTGACATTATCAAATGAAGGGTATTGATGACACCCATCATTTTTGGTATCATTTCTAGGGAACCACATTGTTATTAGGAGATTTAGATCTATTAAGTATATTCCTAGTGAGAGGGAATGTTTTTTTTCAAATTTTATGATAGGAGATACTTAGTTAATGGTTGAAAAATGTAAATAGTTTCCAGCAATATAGGATTGCATGATAGATTTTTGTGAAAAAAATTTAAAAATAATTGAAATTTATGAAATTATGGCTAAATTATATAAAGAGATGGCATTGTAGGTAAAATTAATTATGTTGATGACCTCTATTGAAATAAAATGGTTTATAATATAGTCTATGTAATTGTTAAAAAAGAGTCCTAAGCTAGCATTATGTGGGGTATTTGATCTCATAGGTAAGAACAGTTTATTTTTAGTATTGATTGATATAACAATAATTGATCAAGGAATTAAAAAAATGTATGATATACTAAAAATAAATAGTGGCTCCAACCAAAATTTTGGTGAGTTTTTCTAGTAAAACACTGTAAAATGGATTTCATTATGATTTGGTATGGCTGATCAATTTGTTGTGTGTGATAATGGCTTCAACAATTTTTTTGTTAATTCATGTCATAACCTAGAAATATTCATATGATAAATCTCTACACCAATTCAAGTCAATGGATAGAGATATCCATGGATGGAATACATAAATAGAGCCTCCCAAAATCTTGCATGCAATATCTCCATACATGAAAAGTTATTTTCGATAAATTTCATGTGAGTCAGACAAATTGGACAAGTTATAAATAAAAAGAATCCACTTGCAAGGTAGATTATAGTATAATTAGGTCATGCAATATATTCATATAATTATTTTGCAGCATGCAACAACTTTGACATCATAAAGAAATTGCTCTAGTTTTTGTGTGAATAACCACATTAAAGATAAGTCTTACATAATCATAGATTTTATTACTATTTTTTTATTATTTATATATTGATGTATTTAAATTGGGTGATTTAAAATTTTCAATTTATATTTTATCTTTGATTAAATGCTCAGTTTATACTGAATTTTTGTTTTGAAAAAAATCTTTCTAAACTATAGCCATAATGTTTGAAAGAATATATAAATTAAAATACTTGGGAAAATTAATTAATCTGGTCTAGGTATTAGTTTTTTTTGTTGTTAAACCTACATGGATGATGAGAGGATTTGTATTAAAAATTAATAATTAAAAAAATGATGATGAAATTCTCAAAATAATAAAACTTGCATCCTCAGACAGAGTAACATGTAAACTAGAATATAAAATTTATATATCATTATATGAGACCATATTTTCAATAATTTTTGAGTGATAAAAATGCTAAAAATTATTATGAATTACATGATTTAATCAATATATCTAAAATAACATGAAATCATCAAAAAATATCACTGCCCCTTGACCCTATTGACCCCAGACCCCTACTTTTGATTTCCCAATAATGGAAGAAGGTAGTGAAGAAGCTTGATCAACTTGATTCAAATCTAGGCCAAGTCATTAATGAATAACACATAATTTTTAGTAAAAAGAGGAGGCATGCAAAATATATATATAACAAGGAAGCTAATGACCAAAAAAATTCATTCACCAAGTATGTTTTCAATTTTTAGTTTCCATCCAAAAATTTAGAAATGTAATTTTATCTTGCCTACACAAAATAATAGGTAGTATTTTATACATAGTCCATAATAAAAATAATTGATTACATTTCATTCCACTCATTTCCATCCATATTCAAGAATTTGCTAAACCCATATCCACTTGCATAATAATAGAACTTGTCTGAGTAAGTTATTATCCTCCACAATAAAATTCCATCACCAATAATGTTAATTTTTGAACCATCAATCATTATTATGTATATTGCAATGCATTCTTACATATCCATTCAAATGTTTATCTTAACATTCTATTATTGGCATTTATATTTCTTTGGCATTGTTGATATTATGCTTATTTGGAAAGTTTTTGTTTGCTTTTTGTTTTTACAAGATACTTTAATTATAAGAAGTCATTCTAGAGATGAAAATTTCTACCGATGACTTTAGTAAACAATTGGTAGATTATCTTGAGTTACCTTTGACAATAAAATGTAATAGAATTAGTAAATTCCTATCACTAGTTATTGGTCATCATTATAGAGACCAATGATGAAGAATGTCAACATAAAAAAAAATTCAATCCACATTTATGAGTAGTATGAAGATGCATAGAGTCTATGATGAACATTTTTTATGTCATCAATTTTCAAAAAATAAAAAAATTGAAAAAAAAAAATAATAATCCAACATGTTAGGAATAAAAAACTTCTAAATCTAGATCTACTATTACCATAAACTAGATCTAAAGTTATGTAATAAAATGCATCACAAAAATATTCCTTAATTCACCATTAATATGAAAGAATAAATGAGAGTAAGATAATAATAACATAGATAACACAGATCTAACATGGTTCACCCAATGTAGGCTACATCCACCAATGAAAGTTCTCAAATAAATTACTAATCTAAAACTAGATTATAATGAACTCTCACAGAGATATGAAAATCTCTTGTAGAAAGTAGTGCACAAAAAACTACACTTTCACTTGCACCTGCACAATGTTGTATCTCACAAGTTGCTAAACCACACCCTGTAATAAACACCTGCACTTTGAAAAATACCTACACTTTGGCTCTGATCCTTAAATCCACACCTTATAAATAAACCATCAACATCTAAAAGCCACACCACATGCTATATATATAATAAAATGAATAAAATCCACAAAAAGAGGAGTAAATATGCAATGCTTATCCAAGATAAGCATTATCCAACATGTGACAACCCTTTTCCACCTCATCAAGCCTATCTAAAAGCTCTCCCAAGGAGAAATTCATCATATTCATCTAATCCAACTTCTAAGGGCACATTTTTCCATGAACATGTGATCACAACGAACTCCACTTAACAAAGAAGGAGTTTCCTTTTCCAAAAAACAACTAGCTTCCTCAAAACAAGGAACTCAACATGGAAAAAGGCATCTAACAACTAACTCCATGAAACATGGAATACATAAAAATTAGGAATATAAGGAATATTCCACTCACATGTTGAGAACATAAAAATTAGTCCCCCTCACATATTTGGAGCTCTTTATGCCCCCAATATTTATTTTTATGGTCATGTGATAGCCTCAAATGGCTATACACTCAACAATCTGCCACTTGGAGACCATTTCTCCTAAATAGAATCTATCACTGCTCCATGACCACTAAGGCCAACCAAATGTAAACATAGTCTCAACTTGTCTAATGTGACCACCTTAGTCATCATATCTATAATATTATAGCTAGTATGAATCTTCTATAGCTTCACCAAGTTCTCCTTCGAAGCTATCTTGATGAAGTGATAATGTAAATGAATGTGTTTAATCCTTGAGTGGAAAGCAGAGTTTTTTGCCAAATGAATAACACTTTGAATATCATTATGTAGTCTCCCAACTTCATGATCATGCTCCAACTCTTGAAACAACTCCTGTAACCAAATCATCTCCTTACTATCCTTCATGGTAACAACATACTCTGCCTCTATGGTTGATAAAGCCACAACCTTTTGTATCCTAGAAATCCAACTAATCATTGTTTCTCTAATAGTAAATACATATATTAATGTACTTCTCTTACTATCAATATATCCTACCATATATAAGTCCATATAACTATGCAAAGTGGTATCTGATCCACCATAACATAATGCAAAGTCCATGGTTCCTCTCAAATATTGAAGAATCCATTTCACTGCCTGCCAATGCTCATAACTTAGATCACTCATATACCTACTCACAACTCCTACTACTTGGGAAATAACTAGACTAGTACAAACCATGGAATACATCAAGCTACCAACTACCGATGAGTAAGGTACCTTGGACATCTTAAGCTTTTCAACTTTCATCTTGAGACACTACTCCTTTGATAATCAAAAGTGCCCTACCAAAGGAGTACTAATAGATTTAGCATCCAACATGCTAAAACTTTCTAAGAATTTATTCACATACTCTAATTAGGATAACATCAACTTCTTCTCCTTCTTATCATGAGAAATCCTCATACCAAGGATTTACTTTGCAACACCTAAGTCCTTCATAGAAAAGGAGTCACTAAGCTATTTATTGAGCATATGATTATGTTGTATGTTCTTTCCTGCAACTAACATGTCATCACCATACAAGAATAATATAATAAAATAACCATCATCAAAATGTTTTATGTACATGCAATGGTCAAAACAACACCTTTGATATTCTTGTTCTAACATAAAGTAATCAAATTTGCTTATACCATTGTCATGGAGCTTATTTCAGGCCATACAAGCTCTTATTTAGTCTACACACATAGTTATCCTTCCCTTTAACCTCATAACTTTGTGGCTACTTCATATACAACTCTTCATCCAAATCACCATAAATAAAAACATTTTTCACATCTAATTGTTCTAAGTGCAAATCTTCAACTACAACTAAACCAAGAATAGTCCTCATATAAGTCATTTTTACAACATGAGAGAAAATCTCATCGAAATCAATACCTTATTTTTGTGAAAACCCCTTAACCACCATCTTGGCCTTATACCATTTTCTCCATTTATCCTCTTCTTTGATTATGAAGATCCACTTGATCGATAATGCACTCTTTCCCTTGGGTAGCCTAACCACATCCCACATTTGGTTCTCCATGAGATATCTATGTTCTTCATCCATGGCTTGTTCCCATCTCAACTTGGCATCTACATGCATTGCTTCCTCATAACACTCTAGCTCTCCTTTGTCAGTGAGTAATAAATAATTCAAAGAAGGAGAAAAACATTTAGGTGCTTTTCTTACCCAAGAAGACCTTAACATAGGAGTTTAGGATCCTTATGTAGAAGGTTCCTAAATTGAATCCTTGGATACTTTTCCATCCATAATGTCATCCAATACTATGTGCTCTTTATGTTCTTGATCTTGTTCCTGTAATTGATCCTTATGCATAAATTTTTCATTAAATACTACATCTTTAGACCAAAATATTTCCCTATCTTTAATGCTCCATAAATGAAAACCAAAGTCATCCTCACCATAACCAACAAATGTGCATTTCTCTAATTTAGCCTCTAGCTTAGTCCTATCCTCTTTCTTAATGAGAGCAAAAGCCTCACATCCAAAGACTATAAGAAAATAATAATCAACATTCTTACTAAACCAAGATTGTTTTAGAATGCCTCCATCCAAATGCACAAAAGGTCCTCTATTAATCAGATATACTATCATGCTAATTACTTCTACCCAAAACTATAAAGGCAACCTTGCATGTAATCTCATGCTCCTAGCATGTTCCATTATTGTTATATTCATCCTTTTAGATACCCCATTCTATTATGGAGTTCCTAGAACCATCCTTTGCCTAAAAATTCCATTGTTAGAATAATAATCAAAGAAAGCATTACTGCAATACTCACCTCCATTATCTATTCTAAGACATTTCAACTTGATACATATTTCATTTTCAACCAAATATCTATGCTTCTTAAAAGTGAAAAATACATTAGATTTCTTTTTAATGCAATAAACCCAAACTTGTCTAGTTACATCATCTATAAAAGTAACATAATAATTGGATCCACTAATAGAAGATACTTGAGTTGGTCCCCATACATTTGAGTGTACTAGATCTAACTTGTGATCTTTCTTTTTGGGTCCAAACTTTAAGAACTTAACATGCTTTTATTTTCCATACACATAATTCTCACATAAGTCTAGATCAAGATCTTTCAAACCAGGCAACTTATATTTTAAGATTTGCATGCCCTTATGGCTCATATGACTGAGATTGTAGTGCCACATAGTTTCATCTCAATTTTCAATAACTAAATTAATAGAATCAACACTACTATTCAAATATAAAGTACCAACTTTATTACCTCTCAACATCACAAGATCACCTTTGGTAACTTTTCAAGAATCTATAGTAAACAATACTGAACATCCCTCACTACTTAATTGCCCCACTAAAACCAAATTCCATCTCAACATAGGCACGTGTCTAACATCCTTAAGGATCCATGTGTTCCCATTTTGCATCTTAACCTGAACATAAGCTCTCCCTACTATCTTACATGGTTCATCATCACCAAAATATACATTTCCTAGATTCTCTTGAACATAATTAGTAAAATATTGCCTATGTGGGGTGGCATGAAAACAAGCCTTTGAATATAATACCCAAGACTCAAAAAATCTATCCATAAAAATAATTAAGGCATATTGTCATGATTTACCTGATTTCACATTTACCTCATTAATTTCTTCCTTGTTGGCATTCTTATCTTGAAGTGACCAACAATCCTTCTTTGAGTGTTCACTCTACCCATAATGCCAACATATCATCTTAGATCTAGATATGGACTTAGATCTACCTTTTAACTTTCCTCAGTTGCCTTTACTCTTATCCTTTTACCTCCCTCTAGTATCAATAGATAAATAATTACCTAAATATTATTCACTAGTACTTTTCATTTACATCTCTTCACTAAGGATCACACCTACAACATCCTCAAAATTCAAGCTTCCCTTGGTAGGGACTACATTACTTACAATGATAACCAAACTATCCCAACTATCAAGTAAAAAACATAAGATTATAAAAGATCTAAATTCATTATCAAAATTAATTCCAACTAAAGTGAGCATACTTAAAACCGTATAAAAATCATTAAGATGATTAGCAATTGAACCATTCTAAGACATTTTCATGTTAAACGATATTTTCATAAGAAAATTTTTATTAAAATCTGAAAGTTTCTCATATAAATTCCCAAGTTTATCTATGAGATCCTTTATAGTTATTTGATCTACAATGTTAAATACAATAAATATTCAAGGCATAACCATATGGATCCTAATGCCTTCCTATCAAGTAATGTCTAATATACATCACTCATACTTATAGGTTGTCCTCCTTTCCCCTCTAAGGGGAGTTGAAGTTCTTTTTGATATAGGTAATCTTCCATCTGCATTTTACACAAACCAAAATTATTACCATCAAACTTCTTAACTCTAAATTTGATCTCTTCTCCCATAGCTCCCACTCAAGATAATAGCCTTTATGTGATTTACCACTTCAGCAAAACACACAACTAATAGCTTTGATATCAGTTGTTAGGAATAAAACACTTCTAAATCTAGATCTACTATTACCATAAACTATATCTAAAGCTATGAAATAAAATAAATCATGGAAATATTAATTAATTCACCATAATATGAAATCATAAATGAGATCAAGATAATAATAACACAGATAACATAGATCTAACATGGTTCAACCAATGTGGGCTACAACCACCAATGAAAATTCTTAAATAAATTAGTAATATAAAATTAGATTACAATGAACTATCACAAAGCTAGAAAAATCTCCTATAGAAAGTGTTGCACAAAAAACTACACTTTCACCTGCACTTGCATAATATTATATCTCACAAGTTGTTAAATCACACCTTGTAATGAACACCTGCACTTTGACTCTGATCTTCAAAGCCACACCTTGAAAATAAACTATCAAAATCTAAAGGCCACACCACACCCTATATATATAATAAAATGAATAAAATCCACAAAAGGAAGAACATATGTGAAATGCTTATCCAAGATAACGATTATCCAACACGTGACAACCCTTTTCTACCTCATCAAGCCTATCTAAAATATCTCCCAAGGAGAAATTTGCCATATTCATCTTCGCCACCTTATAAGGGCACATTTTCCCATGAACATGTGATCATAACCAACTCCACTCAACAAAGAAGGATCTCCCTTTTACAAAAAACAATTAGCTTCCTCAAAATAAGGAAGTCAACATGGGAAAAGGCATCTAACAACTAACTCCATGAAATATGGAATACATAGAAATTAGGAATATAAGGAATATTACACTCACATGTAGAGAACATGAAAATTAAGTCTCTCACATCTTTGGATCTCTTTAGGCCCCCAAAATTTATTCCTATGGTCATGTGATAGCTCCAAAGGGCTCCACACTCAACACAATAATGAAAACCTTTGGGCATTGTTGGCAGTCTTGGTTTGAAAACTAGTTTGCTGGTAGACCAAGTGTTTGAATAAAGAGCTTTGATTAAAAACCCAATTTATTAGTTAGTCAATGGCAAAAACATAAAAATACTTAAAATGCAATCTATCAAATGGAATAGTTAATGTAGTCTTTTACTTGGTTGCTTACATCTATGTTCTTATTTCTAGCATAGTAGGACTTTACTTTTCTTAACATTTTTCCCAATATTTTTTCAATTTTTCCACCATGAAAGAAGTAATGAAGACTAGAGCTATGCCAAGGTATTTTAATTTACTATTGTATATTTAAATTTACTTGTATGTTTTGTTATTACATGAAGATCCACTCTTGTAAATAGCTTGTTCTAGGGAAATAGATAAACTTCCATTTGATCTTGTGTAATCTCATCTCACTTCATTTATTTTTCATGCATGAGAACATGCATGAGCTTATGTATGGGGGAGGAGGATAATAGTTTCAAATATATAATAATTGAGGTTATCCAAATAAACAAAAATAGTTTGATCTTGATCATGGTACATAGTTTTAAAAGGAACAAGAATTTTTTTATATCAAAAGTTGTTTTTGTATCAAAAGCTACTTTTTGGTCGAAATAAATATGTGTAATCATATTATAAAATTCTCAACACAAGAACCTAATCTCACCTCATTTTAAAAAAAAAGAAAGAATAAAATATGAAGGGAGCAACATAAGAATTCCACACAAGAACCTATGATAAAAGGATAAAAAATAATCTAAGGATAGTAGGAAATTTTTCCACACAAGAACCTATCCTTAAATGTCCATTTTTATGTACCACTTTTATCTAAGATTTTAATAGATAAATTTCATTATACTTGTATAAATGAAATCAATTTGAGAATCCCATTTTAAATATGAAGCTAAGTCTAACCCCATGCATATGTACCATGATATTTAAACAGTGGCATGCATGAGGACATGCATGAGATTAGGTGTGGGGGAGATTATGAGTCCAAAAAATGGCTCATTATATCCAAAAAATAACATTCTCTTTCTTGCATATGAATTGTATTTAAATGTGTTTTATGAACTAATGGTTTATTCAGAATAAAATATCAATTATATATCATGACTATGTCTTTAGAATTCAATGTTATCTATTGGTTAGCCATTTCTAATGATTATTGAGAAAAATCTATCAATGAGTGTATATAAGTTCATAATATGCTAATAATGATTCAAAGTATGAAGAGTAACCATGTTGAATTCTTACAAAATAAGATCTAGTATTCTGATCAAGATATGGACTCCTATAGGGTTGCTATAGAATCCCACACCATATCCAAATTATAATAGGCTTGTTACAATAGCTATAGATTATAATAGGATTATTATGGATCAGCTATGGATTACATCAAACCAACTATAGACCAAATATGGATTACATCAGACTGGCTACAAATTACATTAGACCAACTACAAATTACATCATCCAACTATGGATTTCATTGGGTTTGCTATGGATTTTATTAAGCTTGCTATGGATTTCATTAGATTTCTATGGATTTCATAAAAACTAATATGAACTTCAAAAAAACTATTACATACTTGTTTGGAAAGTATTTGTGAATGTATTTTAATATTCCAACTATCAGGAAGAATGCTTTTCATTTAAATTATTTCTATATATAAGTTTTTATGTTTAGACTTTTCCATTATAGATTGTATTTGAATATATGTTTATGTAATTTCATTCCAAATAATAACTCTCTCCATATTTAATGGAGATCAAGATAATATTGTCATAGATTTCATTATTAGAATAAATATATCTCTCCATATTTTTTGGAAATTGAGATAGGATAGAGTATCTTAGTTGTTACTCTAAAATAATGTGTTAATTAGAAGTATAGAATTATAAATACAACCTTCCACACTAAAATGAATAATCAACCAATCAATACACTTTTATTTTTATTTTTTTGAGCAATCCATCTGAAACTGGTGTTTTGAATAAATCTTCTTCTGAGGAATGAGTTGGCCACTCATTCCAAAGAAGATGGATCATGTATATATATTTTATTTATTTATTCTATAAATTATCATTTTAATGTAAATTCTTATTTTATTTTATTTTTTTCTTTAGAGATTTTTTTTACAGCGTGTTGTAAACCTATAGGTATTTTATGTATGTGTCATTTATTTCAATTTAACAATTTATTTTTTGCAAGTGTGATTTACTTTCTACAAGTGTGATTTAATTTATACAAGTGTGATTTTTAATTCCTGTAAGTGTGGAGTGTGATACAAATAATCATTTTTCAAATATCTCTTTCTCTTTTTTCATATAGCCTTCGGATACCATGTTAGGAATAAGTGATTAATTAATTATGCAATAACATGCAACATGGAATTCATTCCTCAAAATCACAATAGTAGAGACAGATGGAAGAAAATTAAGATATAATAAAATACACACATAATATCAATATAACTTGGTTCACCCAATGTGAGATATGTCCATCAAGAAGCTCTCTATAATATTATAAACAAGAGTACAAGACAACTCTCAATAAGAAACCTCTCACAAAGATAAATTTCTCCAACCCAAATTCACACCAAAATTCTTGATATGTTAAGCTAAAATTCAAATCCAATCACATTGATTGAAGAGAGAATATAAAGCTAAAAAATGAGATGCAAAACACAATGCTTAATGTGTTCCCCCTCACCCCTATTTATACTTTCTAAAAATCCCTTGAAAAATGAACCATACCTTGGAGATAAGCATATCCCCACTAAAATGGAAAAAAATAAGGGAGGTTAAAACCACCTAGGATAAATATATTCTCCTAGTTCTCTCATAATATCTTAAATCATACCCACTCCCCAAAAATCATGCCAAAAATGGGGGAATTGGTTGGTACACTCAAAAATGCATCCCACCATTTATGAACATAAAAATTGCATGTTAAAAATGCCCCATTAATTTTATTTTAGCCTTAGGGGTGTTGAAATGGGATCCAAATTAAACATACCAGCCCTATATTTACATTATTCAATGAAGGGTATTGATGACACCCATCAGTATAGAGCCTCAAACTCATCGTTGCAAATTGCTTACCCAAACTTGCCAATTTGCCTTAAAACATAGTCATGATGATAATGACCTTCAAAATATGTATAGACATCTTAAAGGACTTTTAATGCATGTATATAATCCTATAATATCATTAGGCCATTCCTAGATAGAAAGATAATATAGTCAAATTGCAATATTGATCTTACAAACCAATCTCATAACTTCACTATATATAGACCTCATTGAGCCAGATAAGTCAACTTGTGACAAAAATTTTCAATATAACCACTGACCTCCAAAACTTATATCAAACACGATCATGTCTTAATATTATTTAACAAAACCTACATGCACTTGGATTCATCCCTATTCAATGATAACACATTCCTAAACATCTTCTCACTAGTTTTTGGGTTTCTTATTATTTTCACCATTAGGCTTGTTAGTGACTAGCCAACTTGGATGACTAGTTTAGCATACTTGAGGGATAAAAATTATATAAAAACCTTCATAGACAAAAAATACAAGTCTCAAACTTTATCCTCCATCCATTTAATAACTTTAACTTGGTCAACTCTAACTACTACAACAAATCTCTAAGAAATACAAGTTTTCTTATAGGGTCCACTCACTAACCCAAATATTCAATCACACCTGGAGATTCTTGGGATATTTTAAAATAATATACAATCATTAAGCTATCCATACCAATCCATTCTGATCACTTTAGAACAACTTTTTTTTATATTGGGTCACTATTAGGGCTCTTTGAGGGTTTAAAGCATCTTTCACTATTATCAATCATTCATAAATATTAACCCTTAATTCCAAAAATTAATTCCTATAAATTTGAGCTAGGACCCTTAACCATCTCTCCTCAATATCTTAGGTTCTTATGCATATGTTACACATTCTACTGAACACATGAAATTCCTTATCGGGTTTGCATGCCTTCATTTTGTATACTTGAGAGACCTCAAAATCACTTTTCATGTCTTTTCTTGAAAACCATGACCTAAATGTTTTTAAACATGTTTAAAACATCATATCATACCTATGTCCATGTTAACATACTCACACTTTCCTTATAAACTGATCTTGATACCCCATTAGCCTATACTCTCTCTCTTTGCTCTCTAGAATCTTGACCTAAAAACCACATTAGTCCTTAACAATAAACTTATAACCACTATATAAGATATAAAAACATCATATAAATGTCATAAAACCTATTACCATTCTCAACCACTACCATAATTCTTTCATATGTCTTGGCAACAAATCATGATACCTCACTAGGCCAGGCAGGGTCTAGAAGTGGTCAAGGTGCACACTATGTTTGAAGGTCCTACCCATGTAGGCTCATCCTAAGAATATAATGAGTGAAATAATGTATCACATACATGTTAAATCAACCTCATATAATCTCTTATTCCTCTATGCATTCATCTCACCAAGACACCATGCTCAAACCTTCTTATTAGGACATTGCATGCTATGACTAGTGTCATGAGCAGGATTTTCAAGCACTTGAAACTTGAAAACTTATCTTAAAAAACTATTTTATGAGATTATTCACCTTTCTCAAATGTATGATATTATTTTTACATACATATTCATTCTCACCATGTGCATGCTTGTGATATGACTATGTTTGTTATGATTAGGCTTCTCAAAATACCTTATACTCAAGGATACTCAAAACATTCTTACCTCAATGATGCTATCAAATAATAAAATTCATCAGAAAACATGTTTAAACCAATAAAAAAACCTTGAAAACAAACAACATAAGAATCATTAATTTTCCTTTAAATTCTCTCTCAATAGAAAGACATTAAGTTTCCTTCTTATTACATGGCTTTCTTGTCACATCAAGCACACAAGGTCATATATCACATACCACTCACCATACATCTTCACCACATGCACTTTGGAATCAATGACATCAAGTTTTACATAAAATGACATCAATGAAATCACTTCTCAATAAAATCCCCTTTATCATTGATGGAAAAACATTCTTCATTCTGATCACTCTCATCTCCCCCAATCTGGTCATTCTTCCTTGAACTTTTCTCCCCCTTTGACACTGATGACAAAGGGTCATACATAATACAACTTATATAACCTCATATTCTTATAATAAAATCTTGACATAGAATATGAAGCGTTATAGTAACATGCTCCCCCTTACACCATGCATACCTTCTTCAAATGAACTCAGATTACAAGACCAATTTTCAACACAAATCAAGCTTAGTCAACAACTTGAATATCTCCTCATCAAACCAAGCATCCACCATGTTTATTCTAACTAAAGAGTGTCTCCATGAATCTTAATGGATTCATGCCTTTCCATAAGTCACTAAAAAAACACAATCTCAAGAGATTCCTAGATCTCCATGTTCTCACAAGACTAAATATCCTTTAGTATCCTATTAGGCTTGATTGGCACTATAGTTTTGACATCTTCATCAACCATTTGATCATCAATATAAGTTTACAACATAAATTTATGACTTTATTTCTCATTTAAAGTATGCTCTACCATAACAAATAGTCCACTTAATCCTGTAGACTAATAATGACTTACCTTTATTGTCTTTGGTTTCTACACATTTATTTGCCTTATCTCTTACACTCTAGGAGCTTCAAACCTCTTGTTTTTAATTGATGACATTATTAATCTATTAGGAAATAATATTTCAATGTGTCCCACACTATGACAACTATAGAAAACAACCTTATACATACCTCTTGAATGATGTGAACTATGACTCCTTCCATAGTCCCATGAGTACTCATTCTTGGAGGGTCTTCTACACTCTCTTTTTATATGACCAAACTGACTACATAAAAAATAATAACCACTAAATGAATTATCATACCTCATAGCATTAAGCTATCTAATTTTTCTCTTTATGTTGACTTTATTGTCTTCAATATCCTTCTCCTTGACTTGAGCTACCTCCTTTTGGTTATCTTTGAAACCAAGAACTATCTTATCACTTAAAAAATTTGAATACTCAAGAAGTCATCTAAATCCTTAGTGATCTTTTCAAACTTCAAAAAGGTCTTAAAATTTCTATATTGTCAATCCAAGTTAGCTTTCAAGGATTCCATATCAATCTCATACCTAGTGCATTCTTCCTCTTTAACCTTTAGGCTTGCAGTGACTACATCCATTTGTGCTTCAATATGATTGATGATTTCATCATATTGCTTGTATGTGTTAATCTCTAATCAAAAAAAACAACATGATATTCATAGTCCTTAACTAATGATCTTAGTTTGTGATTATTTATTCTTTATAACTTTAAATCATATAAAGCATTGACCAATTCTGCCTCAAGGTTCACTTCATATTCTTCTTCATCTGATTCTATATCAACCATAAAGCCTTTCCCATTTGAGCAACCCTAATTATCTATTTTTATGGCCATGAATAAGGTTTCATTATTATTATGTTCAAGTTCATTACTATCATCATCACTTTCATATGTTCGTGTGTCACTTACATCAAATGAGTTATCTTTTCTAGTGTAGAAACTTATCTCATTCTTAAATGACCCTTTCCTACCTTCATACTTCCTAATATCCTTATTTTTGTCAGGATTATATACCTTATTATCATATCCATCATGTTCATCATTTTATTCATCATGCTTAGCCTTATCCTTGTTAGGACACTTAGATTCAAAGTTACCAATCTTACCATAGTTAAAACATTTTAAGAGTAACTTACCCTTGTACTTACTATATCCAAACCTCAACTTCCTATAAAACATAGCTATTAGTTCATCATCATCAACATTTGAACATACCTAATCCTTGACCTTCTTGTATTTTGACTTCTTATCAATTTTTAAAGTTGTTTCCTTTTTAGGAGGTCTTCCTTTATTTTTTCTCATCTCATAAGCAGTCAAGATGCCATGAATCCCATTCATCTCCATCTTGTCCAAATCTTGCATTTCTTATAATACACAAACCTTAGAGTCAAACTTAGGATTTAACGATCTCAATACCTTTTTAACAATTGTAGACTCTTTCACTTATTCTCCCAATCCTCTAATGACATTGACAACTTCATCAACCTTCAATAGGTAAGATGTAATGATTTCATCTTCAGACTTTCAAACTATCTTTGGTAGGTATTTAACTTTTTTATCTTCACATTTATGTCTCTTTCATATATATTATTTAAATTATCCCATATCACCTTGGCTGAATCATAATTCATTAGCTTCATAAAATATACCTCTGATAAGCCATATAAAATGGCATTTATTGCCTTGGAATTGCTCTCACTTTCCTTCTTGCCTTTGCATTAGTTGGTGGTGTAAGTGGTGGAGTGTATCCATCCATAATTTATGTCCATATTTCATGGCCTATTGACATTAGATATGTATTCATTATTATTATCCAAAAGGCATAATTGGTTCCATTGAACAATGTAGCCTTATTAGTAGATAAACCACCTTGAGCTTGTTGACTAGCCATTATTGCTTCTAGGATATATTTTAGGATATTAAGCCTAATTAAAAGGACATAATTTGATACCAAATGTTGGAATAAAAATCATTTAAATGAGGGAGTGAATCAATCTTTAAAAAAAATATTATTAATTTCACTTAAGCAATCATAAATCACTCAAACAAGCATATAGATCTAGGCAAGAATAAATGCCTATCCACATAAGCATGAAACACAAAAATGCATCACATATGTGGTAAAAATTAAAGAGAATAAAAAACATTGATATGTAAAAATTTAATATATTCTTATAATACAAACACCAAATTTATTGAAACACCAACTCCACATGGAGCACCAACTCCAACTAGCTAAGCACCAACTTAGTTAGGCTTTAACAAGCACCACCTTGCAAGAAAGCACCAAAACTATAGATGGATTATTAAAAAAAAAACCAATTAATTTATTTTATAACCTTTAGGACACATTTTTTATTAACCAATTGATTATGACCACCTTTTTAGCACTTTACACTTTTATCCTTCTCAAATTTCCTTCTAGGCATCTTCACTCAATTAGGTATCTTTGAGATTAATTAGGTCATATGGCCTTAATTTTTCATACACATAACCTATATCAAATATTCATAACATATCCTATAATATTCTCTAATGGTTAATAGGACCTCCTTCTGCTTACCAATGCACTATTTCATTCACTTGTACTCACCTTCACACAATAGGCCTAAAACTGCCTTGTATTTATACAAGCCTCTTGTTCATATCCTTCTTGGTTTGCCAAAAACACTTAACCTATTAGGTATGAAATTAAATATATCTTAATAAATCTCATAAACATTAATAAAAATTTATTTTAGTCCCTTTAGGTCTGACATACCTCAATTAGGTCTTATTTCATCGTTAGGTCTCAAGGAGATCTAATCCAATTAGGCCTACTTTAGGACACATTACAGTTTGCCTTATTTAGAAGACATTAAAAAACATAAAAAATTAATAACATATCATATTACACTCAAATATACCCATTTTAATCTCATTTAGGATCCATAACACTTTTTAGGTCCAACCACCACTTGAAGCACACCATTAGCACTGTTCACAATTAGGCCTTCATACACACAAAATTTTTATCTTGAAAAAATAAAGAATAAACATAAAGTTTATAAATAATTATAATAATAAATCACATATTAATAAAACTAATTTCCTTAGGTTCATAAAAAACTTCATTAGATACTTCAACTCATGCTATATAGGCTCAAACTCTTCTCTACAAAATGCTCACTCTGAACTACCAACTAGCCTCAAAACACAATCATGGAAACTTGAAATTTTGACACCTAAAAGAAAAAAATAAAGGAATTAAAAATAATTAACATGATTATAAAACATCATCATAATAACCTATGAAAAAATGATCATAATATCTAATGGAAACTATTGGTCTTGTAGACTAATTTGTTGACCTTCTCTCTCACAGACTTCACTCAGCTAGACAAGCCATTTTAGCTTCAACATTTTCACTATTTTAAATAAATATAAAATAGTATAAAAATTATTAATATAAAAAAAAATTCACAAAAAAAAAACACCATGTGCATTATATACTTCCACTTATGGAATAGATCCTCAAATTTATTGTTGTGACTTACTTACCCAGAACTGCTAGTTTGCCTTAAAACATAGTCATGGTGATAATGACCTTCAACATATATATAAGTATATTAAATTAATTAAAATTAATTTATATTATACTATGATATAATTATACCATTATCAAATAGAAATATAATATGGTCAAATCACAATATTAGACTTGCATACCAATCTCATAACTTCACTGTATATAGATCTCACTAAGCCAAATAAGTCAACTTGTGAGTAAATTTTTCACTACAACCAATGAAATAAAAAACTTATACCATAAATTATAATTTATTAAAATAAATAAAAAAACATACATTAAATTATACTCACCCCTTTTCCATGATATCACATTCCTAAACATATTCTCATTGTTGCCTAAGTTTCTCACTATTTCCATCATTAGGCTTGTTAGTGACTAGCCAAATTGGATGACCATTGTATCACAATTGAGGGATATAAATCATACATAAACCTTCATAGACACAAATTAAAAGTCTCAAACTTTTTCCTCGATCCATTTATAACTTTGGACTTGGCCAACTCTGACTACTACAATAAATCTTTGAGAAATAAGGCCTTTCTTGTAGGGTCCACTCACTAAACTAAAGAATCAATCACACTTGGAGATGATTGGGAGAGTTTAATATAAAATTAAATCACTAAAATAGCCATAAAAATATATTATAATCACTTTAGAAAAAATTATTTTATATTGGGTCACTATTAGGGTTCTTTGAGAGTTTAAACTATATTTTACTATTAGTAATTATTCATAAATATTAACCCTTAATTATAAAAAATAATGATTAATTTTTTTTTATAGTACTCTTATTCATATATCCTCAATATATTAGGTTCCCATGAAGAGGTTACACAAGCTAGTGAACACCTGAAAGTCCTTACCGGGTCTATATGCCTTCATTTTGTGTGCTCATGAGACCTCAAAATCACTTTTCATTCCTTTTATTTAAAACCATGACCTAAATATTTGTGAGCATTATTTAAACATCATACCATACATATTTACATAATCACATACTCACACTTACCTTGGAAACTAATCTTGATGCCCCATTAGCCTACATTTATCTCTTTGCTCTCTAGATCTTGACCTAAAAACCACATTAATCCTTGGAACTAACCTTATAACCACTTTCCAAGCTCTCAAAACCTCATATAAACTCCATAAAACCTATTAAAATACTCAAACACTTTCATAATTCTTTCATGTGTCTTGAAAATAGATCATGATGCCTCATTACGCCAAGCAAGGTCTAAAAGTGGTATAGATGTATACTAGTTACAAAGGTCCTACCCATGTAGGCTCGTCTTGAGACTCTAATGAGTGGAATAATTTGTCACATACATGTTTAAGAAATGTAATACAATCTCTTATTCCTCTATGCATTCATCTCACCAAGACACGATGCTTAAACCTTCTTACTAGGACATTATATGTTATGACTAATGTCATGACTAGGCTTCTCAAGCACTTAAAACTTGAAAACTGATCTTGAAAAACTCTTTGATGATTATACACATTATTCACATGACTTAAATTCTCTATACATACCTATTCATGCTCATCATGCACATGTTCATGATATGACTAGGCTTGTTATGACTAGGCTTCTCAAGACACCTTGTACTCAAGGACTAGTACTCAAAACATTCTTACCTCAATGATGTTATCAAACAAGAACATTAATTATAAAATTATATTACACCACTATAACAACATTGAAAATAACCAATAAAATAATCATTAGGTTGCCTTCAAATTTTCTCTCAATATAAATACATTACGTTACCTTCTTGTCACATGGCTTCTTTGTCACATCAATTACACAATCTCATATCTCATAGACCACTCACCATGCATATTCACCAGATGCACCTTGACATCAATGATATCCAATGACATCAACCTTGACATCAATGACAACACTTTTCAACAACTCTGATAGCTCTAACATCTCTAAGATACTGACAAGTCTCTTAGGTTTCATGTGAAAAAATCTCATTTATTAGGATCCTAAAAGACTTATGAAAAGTGTCTTAGTCATAAAAGGTGCATGAAATTAAATTAAATCTTACATGTATGCTAGAAAGCTCCATGAAATGTTAAGTAGGTCTCTGGGGTGACATCATCCCAAGAAAATATACATGATTTTAACTCTATGAAATAGCTTAGTGAAAAATATTCTAAGTATGGGAAATCCTTCATAATTTAGTAATATAAGGGATAAATGTTTATAGAGATAGGATACTACATGGATCTCTATGATGACCATTCACTTCTTATGAAAATTTCAAAATACTTAGATGATCAAGGCAAATTTGGTCTTTGAGAAACTTTGGATTTGAGAGTTTTTATAGGGGTCTAGTTTTATTTTACAAAAATGGATCATTTTGGCCAAAAATGTGTCTAGATACATGTTAGAAATGAGAAACATAGTGAACATTTATCATATATTGATCATTTTAGATTGCTATATACATATTCGATGAGGATGCATGATATCCATCATTCCATTAAAAAGCTAGGAAGATGCATGATGTCCATCATGGCATAAAAAAACTGAGCAAAGTGAGAAGATAAGATTCATGGCCTTGAAAAACACACATGAAGAGTACACACAAAATCACACAAATATTGTAATAATTATAAGGGGACACATAGAAGGGACATGTTTAAATATCACTCATAGGTATAAAAGCACATAATAAGGCTTAGAGCCATAATTAAGTACATTTTTGAATTTACACAATCTAAACAATATGAATACACACAAAACATGAAGAAAGGAAGAAAACATGAGATGCATGCATGAATAAGTGAAGTTGATATACACAAAAAAATTGTAACATAATTATAATTAGTACCTAAGGTATTAGATAATATAAAAATGTGAAATTAAGTGAGAAAATAGTCACACAATGTAATGTATTGAATAATGAACAATATAGATAGTCATAAAGTGATAAAACATGTGTAAAACTATGCCCTCAATGAACTTGATGTGATGTGAGAAAGCTATAGAAGGAATGTGACTAGTTCAAATCTAAAAAATAAGGTCATGTGTTCATTAGGATAAGTCCAATGGAATTAAAGAAGAGTGTAGTGTATGATTGTTTAAACTAGATTGAATTTTATTTTATAGGTTTTTTTGGTCTAAGAAAGTATCACTACTTAGAAATGCATCTATAAATGATAGTATGTTGTGAAACATACTCAATTACAAATGTGATGCATGTTTGATATAAAATTAGATACAAAGAAGTATTTTATATAATGAAGCAAAAAATAAATGATGTAAATGAGATAGACATAATATGCATAGGCCCTAGTTTTTATAATTTTCTAAAATATTATATTTTTATTTTATCTTTTGTATAAATGAAACATTATAGTATAAAAATAAAACAACACATCTAAGGGATGTGGATAATCAAATGGTGGATCTGTTGGAATATTATCAACTTTTGAATACTAAATATTAATAAATTACCATGCATAATCATTAATTTGATCATAATACCACTCCTCTATAACTTTGGCCTTATATTTTTCATTGTTATAAATCTTATGAATGCATAAAACATGTTTCTCTATTGTGTAGGAAGATTCATGTGTGTATTTTGGATAAATTAACTTTCAACCTTTATTCTCATTTTTTAAACTATGATTTTCATTAATACCATTATGAAGAATACAAATTATACCATCTTCATGTTTTAATGTATGATATTGTTGTAAGCTATCAATTGTAACTTCCATTTCATTTAACCATTATTGACCCAATATAATACTAATCTGATTTCCTTCTTGCATAATGAGAAAGAGTGTTTCCACAATTTTGGGACCCAATGAAACTAATATTGTTATATGTCCTATTTAATCATGATAATATATAATGTGATTCATTAATCTTGACCATGAACTATGTGTTGAATAAATGTGAGTGTTCTTTCATTTGTCTCTCTCTCCCTATCTATTTCTAATGTTGTCTATACTCATTCTCAATAAAAACCTAGATAATCAAATGATGTCATCTAGAATACTTGTAATCATATTTGACCATGATTTTGATCCCTAGTGGATTGTATTAAAGGTTATATAATACTAATAGTTCTTATATCCTTATATTTATAAATTTTATATTATAATGTAGACCAAGTATTGGTAGCATATCCTATTATTTTTTGAAAATAAAAAAGTGTTTTCCCTCTTCATTTGATAATATGCTAGTAGATATATATCATACTATTAGCAAATAAATAAATTATAAATCAATAACATCTACATCAAAACATGTTTTCTACCCTGTGTTGATGTAGGTTTTATACATACACAAAATTTATTAATAGGTTTCTCTAATGTTTTAGGATTGGTGAACAATATCACTCCAAGGCACGAGTTGAAGGGTATTCAATTTTATAACAACCTATTCTTGGAATAGTGGTTGAATGACATAGATTATTTAACATGGATGAACTAGTTATGGTGAACATAGATCTACTTGGAGTGGGTGGAAGGATTATGATTCTAACTAATGTGGGTAGGATTTTCAAATAAATTTCAAAAAGAGGAAAGAGTAAGGTAGAAAATAAAATTCTATGAAAAATCCAAGGATAAAGCCTTTCAAGACTAACTTATTTGAACTAAATCAGGATAAGGAATCTATACCAATACTTATTTGTAAGCTATTGTAACATATAAAAAATTAAATTCTCACAATATTCTTAAAAATGCATAAATCAAAGGTTGCCTAATTACTAGATTGTTGTTGCACATCAATAATAGGATTATGATAAGTGTGAAAAAGATATTCAAATTAACTATAACTAAAGATGAAATACTCTATTTAAAATAGATACCTCATACACAATTTAAGAATTGATATACCAGAATGATGAAACATCTCAAGAAATCCATACAATTGGAGAAGAATGAAGATATACACATAAAGATCAAGTGAAGCATAACTTCTTTGAATTTACTATTAATCTAAATATCCAAAAAAATTACTCCATTTTTGATCGGTAGGTTACATGTATTTATAATATTTGGATTGTTAAGGCCTCATCTCTTCAAGATTTACCTAAAATTACAAGTCCAAAAATAGAACCTCTAATATAAAATCATGCAAGGATGCATGTTACAATGATAATACTCAAAATAGATGTGCCAGCTATAAATAAATTATACATATACAATAATAGATGGGAAATTAAAGTCCTGCTTTGATGACAATCATGAAAATACATAAACATTCTAAAATTTGAATCTTGATGCAACACTATTATTTGGATTAGTCAATGAAGATAGTGCAATTATAACAATGATGTAGACTAAGAGCTTTATATAATTTTCATTTGTTTTCACTTATTAAAATGTTCCTATATGCTATGGTGCATCTCCTTTAATGCCAATCCACAAGAATCTACAAAATTATTTAAATATTCAATGTATTCGATAGGATCATTGAGGTTTATATTGGGTCTTTTAGATAATGTGAACATTTTTTCTCTTTGTTCAAATTCTATCTTCCTTTTATTCTTGTATTTATCATCTTCCTCTTCCTCACTCTATATATAGTCCCATTGTAATCATATAAAATGCTAAATTGGATGACTTAGGCATGGCTAATATTTATAAGTCCTCTTTCTTTCTCACACAACCCTTCTCAGTTAGTCTTTCACCGATTCCCAAACATCTATAGCTTTTCAGACTAAGCTATTTGAGACCTAGGCAACTCTCTAAAACCTATATCTATCCCCCTGGGTCTCATCCCCTTAGGATAATAGTGCCCAACTTGTATAAGAGAATTGAAACTCAAGGTGTCTTGATTTTGGTGCTATTGTCCAAATTAAAAATTACTCCTAACATTTAGATTCTTTTGGATCCTTATCCTTTTAATTGTCAGCCTAATCCAAATTCATTTAACCCAAGATAATGAATTACCCTATAAAAGGTCATTCAAAGCACATTTAGAAGGGCTGGTACTCATTTAGAGGAAAGAAACAAGAATACAAGCAAGTAAAATCAAGCACTCTTCTTATTCTCTGCATATAGCCTTCCAAGATCATTTCAAGTCTAGTCAAGCACTCATACTAGTCCCTAGTCATCCAAAGTACATCTAGTTTTGCATCTAGTTGCATACATCACACATTATTGCACCAAACACTTCAATTGGAGAACTACATTAGCTTAATCCCTCTTTAGAGTATTGGTATGTAGGCATCATGCCCACACATGAGGTGTGAAGTGCATCTAGTGTATCCTTTACACACTAACCCCTTCTCTTCTTTCCCTAAGTTTTAATTCAAGTTCAAGCACTAGGAGCTCCTAAGGGTTTCAAATATTGAATTAGACACATAGTGAGATCCATAAGCTTCTAGGCATCAAAATTTCATAAACAAGGTAACACATACCTGCTAAAAAAAACCTAAAAATCTTTTAGCCTCAGGACAATAGCAATAGATTAGGACAATAACACCAAATAGTAAGGTGTCCACTTTAGACACTCCTATCTAACTAAAAAATGAAGTTTAATAACCTATTATAGTCTATTTTTTAGTACTTCTCTTCCAATATCATACTCTATCTTAGTCTAGATCAGTTGAAATAAGCTAAGTTTTAATTTCTTTCACATATTACTATATTTAGAAAAATACAAAATACTATTTGTTTACACAAATCAGTAGGTTAATTAAAGCATTTATATTTACTGATTTACATTGCTTAGACCCTTTATTTACTTAGGAATTAAACACTTAATTTCATAAAGATAATAAAACACCCAATTTCTTTGTCGAAACTTATGGAGCTTGTGGGTAACTCTATCATAACCATATTTTATCTTTCATTTCAAACATTCTGCATCTCCATTACCCATTGAGGAACTATTAGTTTACCTGTTTCTTCTCCTTGAGCAAGTTTTGAAGATGTAGAGGGTTTAGAGGTCATTGGAATGCATGTGGTCACAATGGTTAGTAGTGAGGCACTTATTTGAATAGGAAATTGGGAGAGTTTTTGGCTAACCACTTTCCATGGAGAGGTTTCTTTCATAGGTGTCACCTCAACCAAGAATTTGGTAAAATTCCAAGGCTATCTCCATAGTCATGGTTGGTTTTGGTAGGGCCAATGGCTAGGTCATGGGAAGATCTAGTTGGGTTAACTTTTTTCTTGGATTTGGTAGCTTATTACAAATGATAACCATAACCAAATTCTCAAAATGGAATTTTCTAAGAGTCTTTATTAGTTTTGGTGAGGAAATAATATCAAAATCTATACTAATGATAATAGAAGTGAAAGATACAACAATAGGCATTATTTTAGGTAAACTTATAGTTAGAACTTCTACAGTAGGCACTAAAGAAATGATAGAAGAGACTACCTTTAAAATATTTTGACTTTGTTCTAGTGTGAGACTGCCTAAGGTGTCTCCTCCTTCTTGTTCTCCCTCAACTTTTGATTTTTATATCTCAACTTATTCATCATTTAGTTGTGCCATTCACATCTCCTAGTCTTATTTTTTTGATGGATAATCAACCAAAGATATCAATTATTCTAGTTCTTCTTTTTCTAGCTCCATTGTAGCCTATTTATCTTTATACTCTTCCTTATTAGCTTCTTCACTGATAGGGATACCAAGTGATGGTCTCTCTTCTAGATTTTTATCCTAAGAAGGAGTAATTGAATGCTTGTGCTTCCTTTAGTATGTGAAGATAGGTGGAGTGGATAATGGATGACATGGTAGAGGGGTTGTGGGAATAAATATGGTAGGAAGTGGAGTTGAATGTGATGAATTGGAAGGTATGGAGAGAATAGGGCTTCCTTAAAGGGACTTAAGAATTTGGGAAAGTTAGGGGTAGCTAGTGTTGAAGTGAATTTAGATTTCAATAATTTTAGAAGGCTCACTTGGGTGATTGAGGTAAGATGAGGCAAATGAGTCATCACAAAATTGCTCTTCCTTTGACCAACTGAGGTAATAATTAGCATCTTCATTGTTATTATTTCACCTATAATTTGCTCATATGAAGTTGTGGAAGTGAAAGGAACCTAAGGACCAGGAAATCTTCTCAAAATTTCCTTTCCAAGCCAAGGATTTAACTTCATTTGACTCCCACATTGATCTAGTTTTTATTTTATGGATTTTAATTTTGGGGAAAGAGGTTGATCTAGTGGTTGATAGCCCTATAGTGGAGATGTAGGCCATTTATGACTCCATGCATTTTAGGACTCTTCATGTGTTTCCTCTAGATTATATTTTAGGGCATGTCCAAGTATTATTTATATATATATATATATATATATATATATATATATATGTTCTTATCCTTCATTTTAATCCAACTTTAGAGTCATCCAAGGCATTCAAAAAACTTGCTTATGGTCATAAGCTTCTTATCTAAGATGGTTTTGAGGTACCCTTTATTATTTTCCTATGGTCCCATTCTATGAATGGTGTAAGCTATAAGTTGTATTGTGTCCCAATTGAAATGAAGTGTGACTTAGTCACATGCTGGTGTTGCCCTATGTTGAAAGGAATTTTAAAGTAATAGGCCAAGTGTCTCTAACTTAATTATTCATCATTATTATTAAAAATTGATAAGTTATCTCTTGTTTGGTAATGTGATCAAGAGAATTATGAGGTAATAATAAAAGGATAGTCCTGTTAGCCTCCACTTAGATGACAATTACATTTGAGTACAACCAATAGTCACCCATTTTAGTGAGGGTCCTTGTTATTTTTTTGATAATCTAGGAAATGGGGTTCCTTGTATCAATTTTTATATATGAGGATATACCTCATTGCTTATTATTTTTATACCATTATTGTACCTATGAATAATCATAAAGGACAAATATTATTCCACCGTATTCCTTGAATATTTCATTAATGGTTTCCATTCTTGGCCATAAGGCTTGTACATAATGGCCATCACTGCATCCAATAATAGGACATCATGTAGAAAGTTGTGTCCTCAAACCTCTGATCAATATCTATTCCTTTAGTCATGTACTTATGATCTCTCCTAAGGATACCAATTTTTTAGTTTTTAGCAATATGTCCAATAGTTGTACCCATTTGACCTAAACATAGGCAATATGTGGGAAATCATATATAATTTGTTCAATAATGTCATTGCTATGGAAAATCTAGGTTTAAATTAAATAATTCAATTGGTGGGGATTTCCCCTTTGGGATTTAGCCTTTGGCCCATTTCAATCCATTACTTTAGCTCCTTATCCATAATGTTGTGCTCAAGTCATAGGTTAGAGGAGATTTCATTGTAGGTAGTTTTAGGGTAGGAAAGCCTAACGTACCTTTCAAATGCCATCCCTAAGATGTAAGTAGAGGTGTTATGGACTTTATTTACATGAAAAAAGTATTATAAAATGGTTTCATTAATGAATATAACCTTAAAGAGGTATATATACTATTTGGCTTCTGGGGAGAGTTTGTCCTCTATAAAATATGACTAAATTGATTTGATCTATTTCTAGAGTGCTGAGTAATGAGGCGATTTAAATTACACATAAATATTATCAAATATGGTGTATTTATATTTAGTTGATCCCAAAAATGAGAATGGGGAGGGGATTAAGGGCTTACCTTATTTTTATAAAGAGACCATTATTATCCTTTAGTTTTTGTAACTCCTGTGATGTCCTAGACTAGTTCATTCAACACTTAGTGGCTATAAATATTTAGGGATAGATTGAAATTTAGGAAGCTAGAGAATGTAAATGCTTAATCAATAAAACAATAGTAAAGTGAATCCTAATTTTTGTAAATTTTGTATATATTACTCGTAGGCTTGCATATAGAATGTACCCTTGTTCCTTCAATGCTAATAATGAAATTTTGCTTTTAATGCCCATTTTGATTTGAATATGTTAGCTTTGGAGGGTGCCCTTATTTTCCAAGTGGTGATCTTTAGTTAATTCATGTCTGGTCATTAATTTTGAGATAACTACCAATCATTCATTGACTTGCTTCTTTACCATGCTACCAGTAATTATTTTTTTATACTTTGGCCATACCTTCCCAAGATAGTGCCATTTATGGGAGGTCCTGTAGTGGTGAGTTAATGTGATTCAGCCATGTGGCTTGATCTCAAAGGTTGGGAGGCTTAAGCAATTAGATTGACATTCCTCTTAGGTGAAAAACCTTATATGGTCATAGATCAGTGTGATCAAGACATGTGGAATGATCCCAGAGGACTGGAGACTCAAAATATTGTAAGCATTATATCAATGACTAAAGGAATACTTAACCTTCTAGTGATGCAAATTATTATAGATGTGCCAAGCATCAATCATTTAGAACCCCAAAAGCTCACAAGCTTAGGAAATAAGGTTTCAAATCAAATAACCTTTTAACCTTCCTATAGATGTGGATTACCATGATTGAGAAATGTGGACTGATCTCAAAATCTCAGAGACTTGGTAGCTCGATAATATTAACACATGAGTATGCATAGCTATTAAAATTATCAATAAACTAATGAAATTTCCATGTATCCATTTCAATATGAACATACCATGTGGCATGTTTGTAGATCTTGAGAGGTTTGGGGGATCAAAATAATTAAACTTTTTTAATCATATAAAAATATGAATTATGTGAGAGTGACATGTGTCATAACTGCTTGAAATCTTTCCTATTGGTCTAGTTGGAGGAAATCAATGGTCTTTGTCTATTAATCATATTATCAAAATATATCTACTATGACATATAAATATTAGATCCATAAGCTTTAAAATAATAACTTCATATCAAAGTAAAAATTCATGAAAATCTAAGGTTTGAGATGACTTAAGATACTAGTTTAAGCTTGGAATTTAATGATTTTATAGAAATAACCTTTAATGATAAATGCATGATGACCTAGTCATATATATTTAGGTTCATGAATCACTAGGTATAGGTAATTCAATAATGTGTCCCTATTTTTAAATTTTTATAAAATGGGGAGTGTGAGTTAGGGCACAACAAATGGTGAATTACAGGGGAAAATACTCCTAAGTATTTTGAGAACCCTAAATTTCATAAATATATTATGATAAAAATTCAATCTTAACAAAGAAAGAATAAGGTAATCCAACTTATAAAACAAGACTCTTACTTCATGATGCAACATACTAACCTTCCCATTCCTTGGATCAGTATGTGATCTAGTGAAGTTAATTTCCCTTGGTCATGAATATTTGAATAAAGACTCAAATAAACACTGTAGGTTTCATTTTGACTTTTGACTTTGAAGTCAATGAAAAAATAAAGCCTAGGCATTACTCTACTACTAGCCAGGCATCCATATCCTAGATAGAGATATCTTTGGTTCCACTTAAAGCCTTGATTTGTTGCTAGATAGGCATCCATAGCCCTAATAAAGTTTAATTGAATCACCTATCCTCTATCAAATTTCTAGTTTTTTTTTAATCATGGATATAGGAATGTTGAGAACCAAATTTGGATGGATGTATGAAATAAGAAAAATTATTGGTCAATATGTCCCTATTAGTGTGTATCTGACCCTATGTTTATCATCTCCTATCTAAGTTTTAACATATGATAATGTAGTGCATATTTAGAAACGTGAATATTTTGTAAAATTTACATGAGTATATCATAGCAAGTGTCAAAGGTTGATTAAGCCTATTCATTCTAAATAAAATAAAATATTATCATAATACATACATCAACTCCATAAAGTCTAGTACTAGTCAGAATAAATTGCCATGAGTACCAATTATGATTCCCTTATGTATCATCCCCTTTATTTTGGCACATCTTTTTGGATCCATTTTAGGAAATTGCTTTGAGATAGTTTTGTAACTTTTAGGAAAATAAACTAGAAAGCATGAACTATTCTATCAAAATCAACAAAATTACTCTAAAGGAAAAAAGTGCATAAAGTAATAAATTTAATCTATTGGAACACAACTAGATACTGAGGGGGGGTGAATTAGTATATTAATTAAAACTAATCCTTTGATACCTTTTATAATAGATTAAAATATATATGTGTATCAAATCAAATATGCAAAGATCATATAAACACAAATACACATGACACTAGATTTATACATGGAAAACCCAAAGGGAAAAAACATGATGAGAATAGCTACTAGAATCTATTGTTCTAATCTAGCCTCGCAGTCAATGCCTCACTTGGAAAAACCTCACTAGTTACATTTAAGGAAACAATTCTTAAGGAGACTCCAATCCCCTAATTGAGCACTAACTTAGCTAATCTGATGGCACCAACCAATCAAATCTATGGAACTATAACTCCATATCAAAATATTGATTCATAAATGAATCAAACTCTATTCTCTATTATAAGTCCAATATATAACATGCTCATACTATTCAAATTTTCTTTGTGCCTTCTAACTCTCTATGTCTAGATATCTTTAATCAACACACTTCATCTTACTTTATCACTATGTCTCTATGTCTATATATATATATATATATGACACTCTTAAACAATAGCTCATCTTCTCTACACTTCTGCCTCTATGTCTATATATTTTCATTTGACATAATTCCAAATAGCTCCAGCCACATCTACCTATGTCTTATATGTCATATATATAAACAAATGATCTAGGGTTCCATATATTCTATGTGTTCACACTTGGACTACAACACATCATGCCAATTCTGGACTTTAGTTCATTATGACTTAAACTGTAAGTTTTTTGCATCTTCATTCCATACATCATGTTGTAATTATAGGTATTTTTACTATCTATAGTATTTATTAGACACAATTTTTGATGAAAATGATCTTTAATGTAGATTTCATTGGTTGGATAAATCAGTCTTATTATTTGTGTCAAGATATAGAGCTTATACACAAGTTCCTACATGTTTTTGAAACTAACCATTTGCCTGGACATGAATTTAAATGTTGGTTTTTGATCTTACCTTTAACACCAAAATCTGATGGTCCACACTCAAATGACTCAACTTTAAAATGCATCCATTCTATCACCTTCTAACAAGCTCATGTTATTCATTAGATCTTTATACACTTTTGAAATTTAGCTTTATCATCTTTAAAATGTGCTTGTCAATATTCCTAATCCAAGATTAAGCATGACATTATATCTCTAAATATGCACATTATTTATCTCTATTGAGATGTTAAATTTTGAGATATTTATCCCATCTAGTTGCTTCCTATATCTTTGGATCATTTTTACTCTATCAATCTTCTCAAACATGCTTAATTTTTAACTCACCACTATGTTGATAAACATCAATTAATTTGTTCCATCTGAGTCCACTCACTCTGTTGATATTTCTCATCCAAGATTCTACATGCCATTATATCTTTGAACTTGTATGAACTTTGCTTTGACTTGGGAATTAAAATTCGACACTTTGACCTCATCTCACTGCTTCCTACATCTTTGGATTGCTTTCACTCTATTAATATTAGCATACTCATTCAGTCTTTAACTCATAACCATGTTCATAAACCTTAAGCACTTTATAGCATTTGAGTCCACTAACTTTATTGGATCTCTTTTTCATGATCACCTACTCATCATCATATCTTTTGATAAGTTCAATCTTTATATCTATCCAACCCTCAAGGATATGACACTTGGCATAATCATGTGCCTTTTGTAGATAGCTATCATTTCTTGATATTGAGACATTTAGCATCCTCAAATTACTCATCAACTTTTTAACTTTAAACCACTCCATTGATATCTTGTGCAAGCTTCATGATTGTGATACTTATCACTTATGCATTAAATCAGAGGAACTTTTGATAATTTGAATTCATCATGCTCCATTGGATCATCTGCATGTGATGAAGCATAGGCCATTGACCAAACTAGGACATAATATATAAAGTTTTAGACTTAAGAAATATTAAGTCCTTTGATCACTGCTTGAGCTAGTAGATGTTAGGTCAAGGGGCTAGTTTTGTAATGATGACAAAATCTTAATATATAACTTAAGCTACTGGGTCTAGTTTATAGCCAATCACCATAAAAATAGAAATTTATTGTTGATGCCATGACTTAAACCTTTAAGGTTTTATTGAGAAACCCTATCCAATCTAAGAGCAAAGATAATTCAATTTTGATCTCATTATTTATCCTTTGAGCCTGTGGACCACATATTCAAGATGTTTATGATAAACCCATAACATATCTACCATTTTTTTCTTTTATAAATGTCCATATATGAGATTTGTAAAAGCATGACAACTTTACATGACCTTGTGCAAATTTTGACTAAGTATGTAGACCATTTTAATATGCTTAGAAGGTTAACTTTGTGCCTACATAATTCTTATTGCATTTAGTTGGATGACCTATAAATTATTGCATATGATCCTCTTAGATAGGGGATTCCATACATATATCCATTTGGTCCTGAAGCCATCTTATGTGAAAGATATGGCATCATAAAATTTCCTACTTATCTTTATATTGCAACCTACAGATTTGATTGTGTTAGAAAACACTATCAAAATGTCTTAGATCCCAAATTTGATAAAGAATATCTACTAATAACCATATTTAGTCTTGAACATCAATGACATGCTCATAATGTCCCTTTTGACATCAATGATAATCATATTTCCAACATAATCTATAAATAAGGAAATTTAATTTACTTCTACTCTAACTCTCTATTTATATTTCACTAAGATGCATTTATAATTAGATCAATCATGAAGTAATGCTTCAAAAACTATCCATTGTTTGGAAAGGTGATGTCTTTACCTTAGATCAATTTTAATCAAAAGTCATTATTTCTAAGGATTTTATATACTTGCTATGGTCCAATCCATAATGGAGTGAAATTATCATGTTACCCTTTCTTCTCATGTGCTTTATCCCATAGGAACACTAGGTCTGAAATCCTGAAAGCTTTGATCTTGGATCTTTTGTTAAACTAGTGTTTGATAATATCATAATGTTTGTTAAAGCTATGTCATGCTTGAGTTCTCATATCTTCTTATTGGACTATCTCAAGTAGTTTATACTTTATTATCTCATCTTCTCCCATGTACTCTTGTATAAATTGGTAAGTTAGTAGTTTTGGAGTGATGGGGATTACTAATTGTCATTTGTATATTAGCAGAAAGGTGAATCCTTAAGAGTTTAATTGTACCTAGTTTGGTCTACCCATAGTGCATATTTCAATAAGAGATGCCATTCTCTTGGTTTATTCTATCTATATTTATATATGACATCCATCAAATTCTTATTGGTTGATTCATCCATTCCATTTCCTTATGGGATATGGTTTGAAGATAACTTGAGGGTGATTTGATTGTGGTAGGCCCACTCTATGAGTTCAATAGACTTGAATGTTCAACCTTTATAATAGGGCAATGACATAGATGTGTCAAATTGAGTGACTATGTTCCCTTCTAAGAAATTGATGACATCTATGGCTCATGAATTCTTGGTAGAAATAGCCTCTATCCACCTAGTAAAATAATTAGTAGCCATGAGGATGAACTTATGTAAAGACATAACAACATTCAAATTTCTCTTAGAAAATACTTGGAACTCATGGAAGATTTTTAAATGGTTATGGGCATCCTTGAAGATTTTAGGGTAAGAATAAACCATCCCTATAATCTTATGAGTTGTAGTATTTCCAGAGGGATGCTTTTTGCCAACCTTATAATGTAGGTTATCTAATATATCCTTAGCTTCCTATTTTAAAATCTACCTTAGGTAGATGCCTTCATAGTTATTTATGTAAAGGACCCCATTTTCAATCATGAAATGAGTTGATTTGAGCTTGAGGGCTCGCTTTTACTCTCTATTCAACTCTAGAGGGCATGTCCCTATAAGCAAGTAATGAATGAAATGTTTATACCATTTTCCTTCTATTATTTGTGATTCATTGATTTGTTAGATGTGGATGTGTGGGTAGTTTGAGTCATTAGCTAGATGAGGCCCTGAACTATTACCATTTTAGTTAGTCTAATTTCAAGGTCAAACTCTTGAAGGTTGGCCATCAATTTCCATCTCTTTTCTCCCAACTCATTTTAGATAACCATGATTTTGATGGATGGGTCAGGGACAATGGCACATGTCTTATTTCATAGAATATAATGTTTGAATTTTTTAATGGCCTTTATCAAGTCATATATCTTCTTATCAATCATTTAATATGTTAGCTCTACATCCTTTAGGTTGGTACTCATGAAGGAAATGGGATGCTAATTTTATTCTACCTTTTGCATCAATACCACAATAATGGTATGTTCTAAAGTGAATGAATAAAGATATAATATTTATTAAAATTTAGGTTGATCAGGACTGGGGATTGAGTAATTACCCTTCTGATCTCATGGAAAGATTTCTTGGCTTTTGTCATCTACTCAATATTGACATCATGCTTTAGCATGGCATTTAATGGTTTGATATGTTATGGGAAATTATAAATAAATCTTCTCACAAAGTTAATGTTTCCAAATAAATTTTTATCTTTCATGTTTTTGGGTGGAGTTATCTCAGAGATGGCCTAGATGCAGTCTAGGTTGATGGAAATCCCTTTTTTGTTGATAATATGGCCCAAGAAATTTCCTTCAGTCACTCTAAAAATGTATTTCTTTTGGTGTAGAGAAACTCCATACCTTCTTCATCTATCTAGGACTTTCTATATAATATGGCTTAAATGGTCATCCCTATTCTTGTAAAATATTGTAAGATCATCCATGTAGATGATGATGTACTTCCCCACCAATCCTTGAAAGGTAAAATCCATTGCTCTCTAGAAAGTGACCCCTACATTGATTAGGCCAAACCACATCCTTTTATATGTAAAGGTTCCCCATTTTGTGGTGAAGGTGATCTTCATCCTATTTTCTAACTTTAGCCTTAGAATTAATCCAATAAATATATAATATCTTAGTTACTCACCATTTGTATTACTTCATCTAGATATGTTATAGGATAATTATCCTTTTTTGAGGCTCTGTTTAAGTTCCTAAAATCCACACACCACCTAATTTATCCATCATTTTTATTGACTAGTACCAGATTAGATACTCATGTTGAGTGCTTGATTGGGAAAACAATCTTGGAATCTAAGAGATTCAGTACTTTAGTCTCTATGATAGGTTCTTGGACATGATTTATTGGTCTCAACTTTTTCTTGAATAGCTAGTGTTTTGGCCTTAAAGGGATGGTGTGGGTAATAAAACTGGGATAAAATATATTTAGTTCATCATATGTCTAATCAATAACATCCCTATAATCTATAAGCAATCCTTTCATCTTTTGTTTTTCATTTTTAGTATAGCTCAGACCTATATTCACCAGTTGGGGAGCCTGTAAGGTCCTCAAGTTTTTCTTGGTGACATTAGACTCAATTGATTTTAGCTATTTATTATTTTGGGCTTGAGGGTTGAGGTTTAAATCCCTTTCCATGAAAACCATGCCTGAGGGAATTCATTTTTCTCTTAGCTATAAAACACCTTCCTCACCCATATCTTTAGTTTACATAGGCTAGATATTTCCTTCATCTATTATCTAGGCCTCAAAATCTCCTAAACTATTCAATAAATATATGATTTATTGATCATCATCAAATGCTTAAATGTTGTATAAATTATCTAGGACATAAGGGCATGGGACCAACACTACTAAAAAAATTATATAATTTTAATTCCTAAAGTGGTGTCAGATTGGTAGTAGAGGCTGCCAATGAATCAACTATCTGATTCTTCTCTCTTAGGATAGTCATGATGTTGACTTCTTCAAAAGATTCAATAAGGTCCCAAGCTCAGTGTTTGTACTTATTTAGGTTTCCAATATTATATTGGTACTTATTTTTGATCTAGTTTATAACCAACCTAGAGTCACTAAACACTAATAGTTGTTTGGCATTTTTTGATGTGAATTGTAGGCCTAAGGTCAAGGATTCATATTTGACTTTGTTATTGGTGTAGGGTAATTACAACCTCTAAGTATCTAGGTATTGCTTACCTTCTAGGTATATTTGGTCCATGATTATACCATAACCTTACTTGGAATGAGCTCCATCAAAGTGTAGAGTCCATAATTGAGAAGGACCTTCAAATTCTTGTTCATGTAATTATTATTTGGTGATGAAAGTGTACACACCTATGCCTTTCTCATTTTTGATGTTGTATTCAATAATAAAGTAATTCATTTTAGGATATATATCTACCCTAAATTGATTTTTTACCCCCTTCCAAAGAATCAATATGTGGTAGAAATCTATGGCCATGTACCCATCTAACATCTTTAACCAGTCTCAACTTAGTAGTAAGTTATATGCCTCTAGAATGGCAATGACCATGATGTTAATAGTCTATTACACATATGGCTTTAGTGCTAAATTTATGTACATGTTTATTAATTCTCTGACATATGGGACTAAGGATTTATCTAACTATAATACTACTATTTTTGACTTTTTGATTCAAACCCAATTTTTAGAAAATAACTATAAGGATTACATTGGATAATGCCCTAGAATCAACCAATAAGTTATGTACATTTTTGTCCAACACTTGAACTATTAGTAGAAATGGTGGTACTTCATGTTTATCTTTGTATATCATTATGCTTGCATGGGAAATCTTAGACTTGTCATAAGTCTTCCTTATCAGGTCCTTGAGTAGTATCTCCCTCTGTTCCATGATTTGAGCTAGATCATAAAGATTGATATTGGATTTAACATTTTTCATTTCTTTAACAAAATTATATCCTCCTTTTCCCTGATGATCAAATCTCAGTGACTAATCATTTTGATTAGGATGAGATTGATTATCCCTCCTAGGTGGAGGTGGATTATCTCTTCATAGCAATGGCATGATATTATAATCATTTAGATAGAAGGAATAGTAGCACTATTACTGGGAGGAAATGAAGAAGTCATAGGTTACTTGTTTCTCAAGTTGTAGTTGATCCTAACATGTTAGTACTACTAGAAATCATGAACCTCATTATTTTTATCCTTGAGCTTATTACCATCTTCCCTAGGGAAGGGAAAGTCATAAGTGTTAAAGACCTTAATTGTGCTAGAGTTAGAATTTGATGAAGATGGTTCTTGTTGACTAAAAACATTTTCTTGCCTTTATAATTCCTGTTGGAAGATTTTGAAAGTAATACAGAACTGAATACAATCTAGTCCCTTGTGTTGCATGATTTTATGGAATTGGCACTAGTTTGGAATAGTTACATCTATAGTATTGATCTATATCATCCTATTAGATGGGACCCAATGTTCTTAATTATTTCCAAAACTATTAAAAGGCATATTGTACATTTAGAATTCATAACCCTAATTATTCTAATTAGTGTTTTGTCTACCTATATTACCCTTACATTTATACATGCTAAGGAATTTATTAATAAATTTTTTGTACCATATTCTATATGGCTTCCATCTTTATCTTAGTTGAGTTGGGATCATTGTCTAATGTGGGAGTGTTATTAACTAATATAGAAGGTTGAATCTGGTCCTAATGGTTAGAAGCAAAATTATTCAAGAAACCAAAATGCTAATTTTGGGTAACATAGGTTATTGTAAATTGATTATAGATAGGGATATAGGTTATTGTAAATTATGCACCACTCCTACAACATTGATAGTCAAGCCAGTCAACCAAGTTGGGGATTGAGGTGGTGGATTAGGCTAAAGTGAAGGATTAAGAGGTGGGTTATAGATATGGGCCATCATAACTATTAGAAGATGAGGATGTATTCTTGGTAATGATGATTTTTCCCTAGGTTTCTTAAAAATAACTCTATTAGACCTAACATTTATATGGATCTTCAAAGGTGGTTGTAATAGGTTATTTTATGAGGTTGAACTTATTAGTCATCTGGGTGCATCTAGCGCAACTCAAGTGATCTTATTTCTTAGGACTGGGGTAGAGGATGGAGGCCCTCCTTATAGCACCAATTTGAAACTTTTGTTTAAGTAAGTTTTATAAACACCCCTAAAATTTATTATGAAATACCTCTAACATTTTAGGATTAGTGAACAAGATCACTCCAAGGCATGAGCCATAGGGTATTTATTTTTATAGCAACCTATTGGTAGAATATTGGTCGAGCGACATATAATGTTTACCATGGGTTAACTGGGTATGGGTGAACCTATATCTACTTGGATTGAGTGTAAGGATGATGATTCTAACTAAGGTGGGTAGAATTTTAAAAGAAACATTAAAAGAGGGAAAAGTAAAGTAGAAAAAGAAGGTCTATGGAAAATCTAGGGAAAAAGCCTTTCAAAACTAGTATCTAAACTCAAGTAGGATAATGAATCTAGACCAATACTTATTTGCAAGCTATTATAGCTTATAAACAATCAAATATAGTGAGTATTCAAAGGAAACAAGAACACAATATACTTAAACGTGCATAAATCAAAGGTTGCCTAATTACCAGATTGTTGTTGCACATATACAAGAGTATTATGATAAGCATGAAAAAGATATTCAAGTTAGATATAGATAAAAATGAAAGACTATATTTAAAATATATGCCTCATACACAATTTAAGCACTAAAATACCAAAATGATTGAATGTCCCAAGCAATCCACAAAATTAGAGAAGAATGATGATTTACACATAAATATCAAGTCAAGCAACACTTCTTTGAATTTATTATTAATTTGAATAGAGAAAATTCTCCTCCCTTTATGACTAGGAGGTTACATTTATTTATAAGCTCGGGATGGGGAAGGTCTCATATCTTCAATCTTTGCCTAGAATTACCAAGTCAAAAAATAGAACCTCTAGTTCAAAATCATGCAAGTATGTATGGTACAATGATAATAATCAAAATAGATTTATCAGCTAAAAATAAATTATGCATATACAATAATAGATGGGGAATTAAAGTCCTACTTTGATAAAAACCATGTAAATACATAATCATTCTAAAATTAGAATACTGGTACAATGTTTCTATTTAGATTAGTTGATGAAGATGGTGTAGTTATAAAAATGATATAGACTAAGAGCTTTATGAGGTTGGGGGGAACACTAACTACCAATTGTACATGTTGTAGACCCAAAACCTACCTCTTTAACCTTTAACATTTCATCGAGTCCATAAGCTACATCAATTTATTTATCTATGACTTTAGAATTTAGTAATGAAGGATTCAAAATATTGAGTGCCCCAATCATTAACCTTGCTTGCTCTATCTCTAAGCTCTTGAACTTATCTACTAAATCCTTGGCCCTTACCACTCTAGAATTGGTAAAACTTACTAGTTATAACACTTCTTCATTGGTTTTATATATACTACCTTCCACTTCTTGTTTAAAATATTCAGTAGCTAAGTGGATAAGTTTCTCAAAATTGGGCCAATTCACTAGCTCCTCAATTTGGGTGACTACCCTAGTTACTTACATGTCTCCCAAAAAAAATTAGTGCTGCAACTTCATGTTTAACAAAAAAACTCAACAATTTCCTCATTTGTTTGTGCCAATTTAGTGAGGCATCCATTTTGGTAATCACATATTTTAAACACCAAGTATCCACGTTGGTCATCAAATTGATCCATTCATAAGCACTAATTCTAGAAAATTGGACTAGGAAGTTCAATCTTCTTTCTTTATCCTCCATCATGTTCCATAATGTGTCAATGTCTATTCTATGGGCCTGATTGGCTACCTTGGATACTTTAATATTGAACAAAATATTATATATCTTTATAGATATACTTTTAACCTAAAAAATCACCTTTCAAAGAGCCTATAAAGTTTTAATTTATTTCCACCTCTTCAAGGATTCCTTGATGCTCTAGTACATCTCTTTCAATGTCACCCTATAGAATCTACAAAAGTATAAAATCCCTCAATGTATTTAATAGGATCATTGGGGTTTCTCTTAGGTCCTTTGGTTAATGAGAACAAATTTTCTCTTTGTTCAAATTATATCTCTCCTTTTGTTCTTTTATTTATCATCTTCCTCTTCCTTGCTCTCTATATAGTCCCACTTTTTTTTTTCAAACCTTGTGGATAATATGGGTAACTCTATCATAACCAATGTTTTCCTTTTATCTTAGATATTTTGCATCTCCCTTACCCATTAAGGAACTAATAATTCACTTATTTATTTTCCTTGAGAAAGTTCTAAAGATGTAGAAGATTGAGAGGTCATTGTAAGGTATGTGGTCATAGTGGTTGGTAGTGAGGCACTTATTTGAATGAGAATGTAGGGGAATTTATGGCTAACCACTTGCTATGGAGAGGTTTCTTTCCTAGGTTTCATCTTAGCCAAGAATTTGGTTAAACCTGAAGTTATCTCCATAGTCATGGTTACTTTTAGTAGGGCCAATGGATGGGGTATGGGAAGTGATGATACCTAGAAATGTGATTCTTTTAACACCTATTGCTTACCCATAAACTCTTTTAATATGTGCTTTTTAACATTATCCCTTGTATATTCCTACTTGAAACAAGTGTAATACATGATAAATATATATTACTTTGTTTCATAGACTAATGAGATTTAGTTTTGTGATTCAAGTAATTATTATTATATTTTGTTATAATATTATTTCTTATAATATTTGTTTGATAAATTTCAAAGGAAAAACGAAGAATATTATTTGAATCCACATGAACCAATACATCCTGCAGCTGAAGGATCTATTTTAACACATCCTATAGCTGAAGGATCTTATGTCATTATATCCTATAGATAATGAGAATAAATAATAGTAACATGAAGATAATATAAATTCTAGTTCAATATTCCATAACAATTAATGACCTATAGAATGCTCATGGCTACTAAAAGATGAATAAGGTTAAAAATCACCTAGGCTACCATTGCCTATCAAATCTTAGAGGTTTTAACAATAATATTTAATTATAATACTAATTTTTTTAGAGTATCTATAAATAATTTTTTTTTAAATAACTTAATATAATTGATGATTTTTATTGGGTATAATTTAAACCTTGAAAACTACCTTATGTTCTTATAATTAAATTATATCATTAAAGTAATGTTTAGGTTCCCCCCAGGGTTCCTTCTCCAGGGAGGACTCCCCAGTGGAGGATCCCACCAACCCTCTAATCACACCTCCTAGGAAAACAAATTAAAGTCCCCCCTTTATGACCTCCCACTTAAGCTATTTATCCCCAAACCAAAACCTATCTCACTCAAACTAGGTACCCTAGTGAAGACAACCTAGAAAGGGAAAGCCATTAAGATTAATGAGATAGAAAGGAATAAATTGTAGCTAGATAACTTTAATTCCAAGTTTAAATAGGTAAGTTTAGGTCTAGCCAAACTCATTTAGGATTGGAACTTATTACATAGATAGGCCAAAGCCATAGTTGAGGCTTTTGTCCAATTTGCCCAACCCACTCAGTCCCCAACCTTTCATTCACCAAATGTTTTAAAATCCCCCCTCAGGGCTCCCTGAAGGGGGTCCCCCCTAATAATTCCCCCATGTAGGCTAAAGGAAAAAAGTTCCCCCAAATTATCTTCCTGGTGAAGTGGCTGAAGGCCCTAGGAACTGCACTTGGGCAAAAGTTTCTAAGGAAAAATAGATAATTCTAGTGAAGGACACTGAAGATACTGAAGACCCTTAGGATGGAATTTACTCCTAATTATATTATAGTTTCTTGTTTTTTTATCTTGTTCTAGTACTAAAACTATTTTGATTTTTGGCTCCTCAACCATGTTTATGGTTTGTTAGTGGTTCCAAGTCCCTATAATACCTAGCTTTTACCTCATCAAATAAAAAATATTTTTTTATATTTGTAGTTAGGACATAAATGTAAACCACCATATGTGGTATAAATATAGTATGGTAGAGATGTGGAAATTAATTATAATTTTTTTTTTGAGATTAAAAGTGTGTAGAATGTAGAAAGTAACCCAACAAGAGTTAATGTAATCATTTGTAGTAAATTTTAATTGCTACATGATTTTAAAAAGAAAGAATTTTGAGTTATCTTATTTTATATTAAGAGGAAGATTGAGCTCAAAGTTGAGAGAAGAGGGCCCCCTCAGGAAGACTTGTAGTAGAGATCCAACTTGTTAGTATAATTATTAATTTATTTTTTTGTATAATTATATGTTAAAAATTTATATATGTGTGTTTGAGTATGCACATTTAATTTGTGTGATTCAAAATAGTCATAAGGAAGCTTCCAATTCAATTATTTCATCTAGTCAATTTATTTCCTGTAAGTTGGAATATTTTACAAGCACCTTTGTTTTATGTAATTCCTTTTCATAAGTATGACAAAATTCAAATTAAAATATTTAGTGTGCACATATAGTGAAGTCATCCTATTAAAATTATGCCGCTAGGTTGATAATTAATTAATAATTACTTTAGGTTTCTAGTAGCTACATTAGCCCATGTGGCTCAGATTGCACACATAATTTTAGTTAAATATTAGGTAAAAATACTATTTATAATTTTGATACCATTTCTGGGAAAGGGTGTCACACACTAGAAATATCTAATTTTGGAAATTATCTTTTGTTATTTTTTGTTTTAGTTTCTAGCCTAAAAATTTAATGCATTTATAGATTAAAAGATTACTACTTTCTAGTCTAAACATTTCCTAATTTCTAGATAAAGGTTTTCACATTAAAGAAATATTAGAATAGATAAATTAAAAAACAACACAAACCTTACTAACCCTGTGTAGGAATGGCAAAAAAGAAAAAAAAGGTGATTGATTTACATGAAAAGAGAATGGCACCATCTAGGAAGATTATTGCCTAGATAATTAACCCCTACTATAGGTTCAGAAATACAACCCATAAAAACTAAGGACTATGAGGAATTTTATAAAGATCATATATCAATAGAAGATCTAGAAAAAGAGTAATTATTGGTTGGGTTGGTAGCACAAGTTGGAAATTTTGAAGAAGAGGTTCATACCCTTGAAAAGGACCCCTCTACACCATCTTTAATATTTCCCACCCTATAACCTCATACTCAATAATATAGAATTTATTTCGTTCCATCCTCACCTAAATTATTTACCAAGGAAGCATTTAAAGCCCTTCTAGATCCTAGAAGAGACATAAAACCAACATAATCTACTAGATTAGGTAAGATATTTACTAACCAAAAAGATAAATCCTCAAGATATTCTACTCCATCATTGTATATAATACCTTATATCCCTTAATAAAAATTTAAAACATCCATTTACACCTCAAAGAGCACAAAAATTAACAATGAATTCGAATATTGGGTGGTAGAAGATTCTAACCTATGAACATAAAGAATATTCATGGGGAACCATCAAGAAGAAAATACTACCAATGAGTCTTCAAATTTTAAATTCCCCATCCATACCATTAGAATAAATTAACCTATGAATAATATCCCTCATTACTCCCTCCCTACTTTCAAAGGAAAGGGAAGTGAAGACCTAGATACATTCCTCTTTGAGTTTTACATCTTATGTCGTAACTATGACTATAACCAAGATGCTTAGAAACTGAAGTGTTTCTATAAACACTCAATGATGTAGCTCTTAGATGGTTTATGAAGTAGGGAAAATATGAAATTTATACTTCAAAGGAAATGAAGGAGAATTTTTTATCCAAATATCAAGATTATTATCAAGGAAGAAACTATAGAAGGGATGACATCTTTAGGATACAATAGGAGGAAGATGAATCATTAGAGGATTACATAGAAATATCTATGTTCAACATATAGAAATCCAAGAAGTCTACAATGGATAGAGAATCCATCAAATTGGTATTCTTGAAAAGAGTAAGAGAATATTGTTTGGAAATATTGGACTTAATGACTAGGGGTGATGTTTCAACATTATCCTTTAATGATTTGACAATTTTATGCAAGAATTACTCAAGATCAACCATGAATAAAAACTATATCATCAAGATGCTTTCTTAATTTATGAAAAATGGACTCTGAAAATGAAGGTGAGTAATCCACTACAAAATATGAATAAAGACACCATTATCGACATGACTATTCAGCTGGATACATTACATATAAAGAAGAAGTAAGAATAAATGAAGAGGGCCTTGATGGTTTACTATCCAGAATGTCAAAAAAAGAAAGTAGACTACAAATGTCATATTGTTCCTAGCATAATGGAGGAGGATCCTAAAACAATTGGATTACATGAAATTGATGGAAAAATAAACTAGATCTTCTGTGTATCTCAAAGGAGACAATGCACACCTATGCCATATAATATAGGTATGCCACCAAACTTAGCATTTTTAAATTCTTAATTTTTAGTTTCTCCTAATCATGGACCATCCACTTGGAATAATATGCAACCTCATACCAAAAATTGTTCATAACCATCTATTTGGCATCCCACCCAAAACATAAACACTTGGTAGAAGTCCCATAACCAATCTTGGCCATCCTATAATAAATAATGGTCTTACCCTTCATAACCATGGAAAAAATCATGGATAAATAACCAACCTTACGTTAATAATAATCCTAGATTCCCATAGTAGCAACAACTACAAAAACATTAACAATCAACCTTAATGCCAAATACCCCAACACCTTATTGGCCAACACTTTTACCTACCCAACCTATACCAAACCCTACCAATAAGTTGGTTTAGCTGACACAAACCACTTAAATAATACAATATCTAACATATATCTTGGATATTAACATAGTATATCTTCACTCAAGACACATTTTTACACAACCCACCTCACACATGATCACTAAACTAATTGAAAAAACCTTGGATGATCATACTAATACTCATCCATTTTAAACCACTACCATTCTTGAGCAAAGCCTATCAAAAAAATAAAAAAGAACCTGATCATCCTCCTTTTCTTGAGAGACTAGACACTCCATGCCCTAAATTAGAACCAAAATTTGATTTTTTAAGACAACTAAAAAAACTTGTAGAGATTACATACTTTCAAGATATTAAGGATGTACCTATATACACTAATGCTATATGATAACTATGCTTGAAGAAACCAAGAAGGAAAAGAAAGGACCCCAAAATATTCTAAGTCCTTGGTCAACTTATAGACATCATGTTAGGTAACATAGTCCCCCAAAATATGTTGATCTAAGAAGTCATGTAGTCAATGTTAATATCCAAGGCCAAACCATATCTAATACATTAATAAACTTGGGATTAACCATTAACATTATGACTATATAAATAATGCATAATCTAGGAATTACACACATACACCCAACACCTATTATCTTTCAAATGACTAATAGATGCACCATTAAAGTAGAAAGGATCATGGAGGACATTGTCATTAGTATGGATTCATGGAAGTATTTGTCTAACTTTGTCATCATGTATCCTAAGGCCAACTTAGTAGGTTACCCTCTTATATTATGAAGACCATGGTTAGCCATAACTGATACATTCATTGGTTATAGGTCTAGTGATATGCTAATCTCAAATGGTAATGATATAAATAAACAAGTCTTATACCCACCAGCCAAACCATATTATGAGGAGGAATAATCACCTTGGGTTGATGACATAGGTGAATGAATATCCTTTATACTCACCTTATGTACAATTGACATAAGTATATCATTGAAAAATCAAGAAGAGGACACTAATATTAATAGTATCCTACATAAGATCTATCAAGAGGATCTTGTAGCACATGATATGCTAAAATGCACACCCTATACTCTTGAAAATCTCTTTCTTGAAATAGGACCATCAGATGTTGTAAAGGATATTATAACATTCCATCATCTCTTACCTCATTACTTTAGTTATGGCTCATTTATGGGAAACATAGAGACCATGATGACTCTATCCAAACAAGTAAAAATCTTGCTAGATAAACCTCTCAATATCAATAAATAATTTAAAGTCCAATAGGAAACCAAGCTAGTTAAAATGCTTTAGAAATAGAAAATAGATTTTCTTAGGATTATCATGATATGAGAGAAATCCATCTAGAATTATTCACCCATCACATCTATATCAAAGAATAATTTAAACTCATTCGCTAACCGTAATGTTAAATAAACCCTATAGTGAAAGACATAATTAAAATAGAATTGTAAAAACTATTAGATGTAGGCTTCATTTACCCTCTACCCTATCTTTGATAGTAAATGGGTGTCACCCCTAGTGATTGTACCAAATAAGGGATGAAAGTGGTGGATTTTCATTGATTATAGGGAACTAAATATAGCCACAAAGAAGGACCATTTCCCCCTTCCATTCATTGATCAAGTGCTTGACATATTAGCATGGAAAAATTAATTTTCCTTCCTTAATGGATATAGTGGATATAATCAAATAAAGATATAACTTGAGGACTAAGATATAACTAATTTCACTTATCCCTGGGTTACTTATGCACATGAAGTATTTCCATTTAGTTTATGCAATGCTCTAACCACTTTTCAAAGGATTGTTCTTAGCATATTTTATAACCTCTCCCATGATTGTGTATAAATATACATGGATGAAATTAAATTATATGGGGAAACATATGAATAATCTATTATAAAAATTGAGAAATTCCTTCAATGACAACAAGTTCACCAATTATCCTTAAGCCATGAAAAGTGCTACATGTTATTGACCAAGGAAATTATTTTAGGATGCCACATTTGCCTATAGGCATCAAAGTAGACCTTGATAAGATGATCATAATCAAGGACATACCCAAACCATATAATCCAAATGATGTCAAAATTTATTAGGACATGCTAGCTATTACAAAAGATTCATCTAGAATTTGAGCCAAAAGGCAACACCATTATTTGTTGTGATTTCCAAAGATACTGATTTTGTTTGGACTAATAAGTGTTAGGTAGCCTTTCAATAACTCAAATATTTAATCACAATAAATCCCATACTTAGTTGACCTAACTTAAAATATCCTTTTCACATCCATATGGATGCATTAGACACTACACTAGGAGTTATCCTTAGGTAGAAAGAGGAATATCTAAGCTATGTCATCTAATTCATTAGTAAGAATCTCCAAAGGGATGAACTCAACTACATAGTAACAAATAAATAATTTATTTTTATAATTTAGGCCATCAACAAATTTAGACACTACATTATTGTATATCAAGTCTTCATTCACACTCATCATGCAACAATCAATTATTTAATCAACAAGCCTACAGTAACAAATAGAATAATTAGATGATTACTTTTACTATAGGAATTTGACATCACCACTATGGTTAGACTAGGTAAAGACAATGTAATTTTAATTTTTTTTATCTTGGTTACAATCTAATTAGTAGATCCTTATTATTGATGATTCTTTTCTTGATGAACATCTTTTTTCAATGACCAATAAAACACCTTGGTTTGTATATATTGCTAACTATTTAGTTGCATGACATCTTACATAGTATTTTTCACCAAGGGAAAAGTGGCACTTGATCTTAAAAAGTAGATATTACTCATGAATCTTAGGATATATCTTTATTACCGGACCAAATTTAGTTATGAGGAGATGTGTCTGAGAGGATGAGGTCTTTGACATCCTTAAAGCCTATCATGATGAACCTTATGGGGGTCATTTTTATGCCAAAAGAATTTTTGTCAATATCCTCACTACTAGATACTATTGGCCTACACTACACAAATTTCCATGATGTATACTCATAGATGTGATCCATGCCAATGTATGGGGAAACCCACACATTTAGATGAGATTCCATCACAACCCTAGCTAATTTTGGATCCTTTTGATAACTGAGAACTTGATTTTATAGGCCTCATAGATACTAAATCCAACAAGGCGTACATCTTGGTGTTTAATAATTATGTCACTAAGTGGGTTGAGGTGAAATCCTTAACCCATTTTAGAGAAGAAAATGTGGTAGAATTTATATACAATCAAATATTCACTCGCTATGGGGTGCTAAGAAAATTTTTCATAGATCAAAGATCTCAATTTATATCATATCTCGTAGTTACTTTGGTCAAAGAGTATGAAAGCAGACATAAAAAAGTCCACTCCATACCACCCTCAATATAATGGATAGGTATAAGTCACAAATCATAAATTGAAAACTATTCTCACTAAGACAGTCAATGTACATATGAAATATTAGGCAACTCATCTTCATAAATTTGTATGGGCTTATAGGATTACATGGAAGACCACAATTGGATTGACCCCTTATGAGTTGATCTATGGTAAGAAGCCTCTTTTACCAATTGAGTTTTAATATAAAACATTAATAAGAAAACTTAAATTAGGATAGGCCTATCATAGGCTCAACAAGACATAATCCTCTAGTTAAATTCTCTAGATGAACTTTGAAAGGAGGCCCACCATCATATTAATGTTGTTCATTAATAAAGAATTATATGGCATGATAAATACATCAAGACTCGATCATTTTAGCTAGGATATTGGGCTTCACTCTTTGATTCAAAATATAAAGATCATAAGGGTATGCTCCAAAATAGATGGCTTGTGCCATATGAAGTAGAGAAAGTTTTTAATAATATAGCTATTAAATTTCAGACTATTGACCTAATTCACTTTCATCTACTAGTCAATGGCCATCAACTCAAATTGTATAAGAATCCTTTCTATAATAAAACCTTCACTCACTAGCTTCTTGATGAAAATCAACTCTCTCTCTCTCTCTCTCTCTCTCTCTCTCTCTCTCTCTCTCTCTCTCTCTCTCTCTCTCTCTCTCTCTCTCTCTCTCTCTCTCTCTCAGCATCAGGATGACATTATTCCTATAACATAAGGGTATTTCTTTGAACCCTTCTTTATTTCCTACTAGGAATTAAATAAGTTACTAAACAAGTACCACCATATAATATGGTGAGGTACAGGATGAATAAAACTATGATTAATTGACTATTCCTAACCAATTGGTTATAACAAAAAAAATGTTAAAATAATAATAATAAAATAAGACTCCAAAACAATAAAAATGTAATTTTACTCACAATCCTTACATAATTATTAGGGATTCTACAAGATTAATCTTGTTGTTACAGGCTTCATTTATGTTTGATACAATATAAAATTCTATCACTATAGGATCAACTTATATTTCTACATGATACAAATTAATATGCTCTAACATACTCTAGCCTCATAATAGCTACTGCAATAGGCTTCAAGTTCTATTTCTTGTATTTACTGACACATTGACAAGAAAGATCTTTGTAATCATTACACAAGCATGTTCCAAACTTCTTAATTCAACCAAGGATGATAAGTACATATATGGGCCAAACTTTACTAGTTGCTATAGGATATATGCCTATTTCTCTTAGGAATTAGTAGACACAAAAACTAATTATTGTGTCATTATATGCACCTTATAGATTTTACACTCCTTGTGTGTTATATCTTACTTCCTAAAAGTACACTATATTGGACCATAGAAGTGCACCAACCATCTTCTTCAACCACTTGAAGTTTCCTTCAACTAGTTGCCATCATCCTCCATCATCATCAACTATCCACAACAATTATCACTTTAACCATCCATGACATCTTCATCCACCACATCCTTATTCTATGGTGGCGTAATGAAATCATCTATGCTCACTCTTGCCAACTGCACATGGAATAACTAATCATTATGACTAAAGTATTCATGTTAATTTTTTTCCAAAGTATTTATTTTAATTATTATTTTTATATAGTAATTATGTTATCATTATGATTTAATCAATTAATTATTGCTATGAGAACCTCTATAACAATCCATTTTAAATATTATTTCCATAAAAAGTCATCAAATCCTTCTTGCCACCAAAATTTCCCATCCCTATTCATCCCATTCAATTATCTCACATGTCATGATCTTACATCACTCGAGGATGAGTGATATGAAATTTGGGGTAAAATTACATAATGATTCCAAATATCATACAAACCACCTTGAGTTATAGGACTCCAATATTTAATGCCTAAAAAGTCAAATGGTCCTAAAACCCTACATTATCCTTTTGGCCTACCCAAGTCCAACAGTTCCACTGACATTTCTACTTGCCAAAATTCTATTTTATTACCTTACTTCAAACAAATTTTTAATCATGGGTGGTGACTATGTAATGCATGAAACTATAATCTTTACACCTCTACTAGACCAACCAGATATCATGGATTTTTTTCAAAACACAAGGTGGTTGATATATTTTTAAAAATAAACCAATTTTGGCTAGAGTATAACCAATGAATTTGCCTATTTAATGGATAACAATTTGGATACTATAAGAGGTCTACAAATTAATATATCATATACAATCATTATTAGGGTAACTGAGTTACCCCATGATGGAATAAAAATTCATCATAGCATTAGAAAGGAAATTTTTTTGAGAAGGAAATGAGCACGTAACATCCTCCAAGCAAGGCATAAACTAACTATAATTACCCTAGGTATGAGCTAGAACAACTATTTTATTGGAATATATTTTACCTATGAAGGAAGATATTCTATGTTGTATGGAATGCACTTTAATTAATTGAATCATTTGAGGCATAGTATTAGGATAAATGTGCCTAATCTTATATCTAACATGGTAAGAAGAATGACTATATATTACCAAAAGGGCAATCCAAAATTTCTTACCCATCACTATATGATTCAAATTATAGTCCAAGATTTCACCAATAAAAATAGACCCAACCTAAGTTGGGAATATTTTCTACAATTGCCCACAATAGTAGAAAATGAAGAAGAAGAAGAAGGTAATGAAGTTGACGAAGAAGAAGAGTTTGAGGAAGAAGTAGAATAAGAGATTGAAGAACAAGTAGAATAAGAGATTAAAGAGAAAGTAGAAGAAGAAAAAGACAAGTAATAATTTGAAGAATAATAAAGATAATATAGAATGCCAAAAGTAGATATGGACATAACCCTTGCATAATAAGCTATAGTCACACAAGAACCTATAGCCACATAAGAACTTGTAGTTTATTATTCAAGAGGCAAGGATACTACAAGGAGAAAAATAAAACTTAGTTTTTCAATATTATTCATTAGATGAGTTATGGGAGGAAGTTCCCACAAAACCTATAACAACTAAAAATACCAATCAAACATAAGTCTTTAAAATGATATCTCATAGGTTGAAATAAAATGGTAGAAAAATCCAACATCCAAAACCCCTACTATAATTCACATTAGTGAAGAGTCCTCTGAAGAAGATGATGTCCAATTATCTAGTAATGAAGTACATTATACCTCACACATATTATAAGATACAAAGTGTTGGGTGAATATTTTGTCGATCAGCTAACTGATGAGAAAAATAGGTCTCTTCAACCATAGTATAGGGAAATTGGTCAGCTAGATGTGCAGGTTTACTACGTCAAAAGGGGATAAATCTCTCCTCTCATCAAGGGGAGGTTCCCTATAGATATGTAGGAGCTATATATATATATATATATATATATATATATATATATATAAAATAACACTCAAGGGTAGGATAAATCATCCATCTCTCTTTTTTTAGAAATGATATTCACAAATCAAAGGAGAAATCTTGATGAAATGACATAAGACACTCCTCTTCTTTTAGAAGTGTTTTTCAACAGACAAAAGGAATCTTTTGAGTGATGATAAGTAACTGTAACATGGTGCAGTAACACAGTAGGATGAAATGAGGCACAAAGTTTCCACCTCAACTACCAAAGAGTGAAATATGAAAGACAATGAGGGCACAAAGTCATCCCAAGGTCTTTGATACAAAAATAGAATATGAAGGATAATGAGGGCACAAGTCATCCCAAGATCCTTTACACATGAATAGAAAAATAGATAATCTAAAGACAATTGTGGTAGCACAAAGTCTCTCCATAACCAGCTTTAGGACACCTTCTTGATCACTTTCACTAATTCTGCTTATTTAATCACATGGTCAAAAAATGTATTAAAGAAATAGACATAAAAACAATTTCCCCAACAACCAAGCTATTCCAGCACAAAGTCTAAAAAGTCACTTGTTTTCTTATTCAAACAATGAAATATGATCAACAATCTAAGCTCAAAGTCTCAATAATGCCTTTCAATTTGGGTAGAGTTTCATTTTTGATTATAGATCAAGATCTCTAAAACAATAAGAGAGAGTCAAATATATAGTGCTCCAAGAAAGACTTGGGCACTTTGTTTCACAAAAATGTGTTACGATGCATTCAATGCCTTTAATGCATTTTAAATTCTATCCATGGGTTATGCTAGAATTAAGTGTTAGTCTTTAATATGGGATGCCTGATGTGTTTCCCGATGTGCATGCAACTATTTGCTTTACTCGATGTAGAAAAATGGGCCATGCCATTGAATGTTTGTGCTCTTCTAATGTCCACCTAGTGGGTTTCTTTACCATCTAAAAACATATCTTATGCACAGATATTTCTGATCTTTCTCCATTGTTCCCCCTTTCCTTACTATATTGTGTCCTTATTTGTGTAATCTGAGCTCTCAATCTATCTCTTTCAATCTTGTTGGCTCCTTACACCCTTCTATCAGTAGTTTTTCCCTTTTGCATTTTGGCCTTTTGCATTCAAGTTTGTGTTTTAGCTTTCAAATATCAATGACTATTTCATTTCCATGAATTTGACATCTTCAGGCCTGTCATTATTAGGAAACTAATGGCTAGTTTGTTGCCCTAAATTTGACATCTTTGGGGACGTCACCAGACATTTGGATCCTAGCAGCTAGTTCATGGTGTTTAACTTTGACGTTTGTGGGCCCATCAATCTCCTCATAAATTCCTTCAACATTCTTGTTTTATCCTTCCCAGAGGGGACCTGCCCTTCAGGGTCTTGAGAAAGGTCCCTTTTTCTTAGTGAGAGCCCCTCACAAGGGCACGTACCCTTCAGATGGTCTTTGGATGGCCTTTGGGATTTTCCTTTGATGGGTTTTATCCTTCAAGCTTTTCCTTTAGACAAAAGTCTGAAGGAATTGTTCCTTTCCTTCATTCTTTCTTTCATCCCACTGGGCCTTTATTTTTCTTTGGCAGACTTTTGCTTTTTGTCGAGCTTATTTCTTTCAAAAAAAAAGTCTAAAGGAATTCCTTCAAACTTTTTGTCTAAAGGAATTGTTCTTTTACAAATTTTCTATGGGAACTTTTCTGAAGGAATTCCCTTGCTCACTCGGCCTTTGAATCAGTCCACTTGCTCCCTGCCTGCCCTTCGCAAGGGTTGTTTGAACTCTAAAGTCACCTTTCAAATTTTTTAAATGGTCCATTTTGGTTTCCAAGTGCCCTCCATAGGGGTACTTGTCCTTAGGGCTCTTTGGAAGATCCCTTTGAACTTCTCGATTGAAAAAAGACTAAGTTTTGAACCTATTTCTTTCCTACAGAGTCCATAGAAACCAACCTGCAGAGTCTGTAAAAATGAGTTCATAGATCTGGGAGAGTCCATAGAAATGAGAAACTAGCATGTAGAGTCCATAGTTTTGAGGTCTTGAGAGTCCATAGATTTGAGTCTGCCTATAGAGTCTATAGAAACCATGTCCATAGTTTTCTCTAACTTTGAAAGAGTCTGTAGAAATATAGCTGCCAGAGTCCGTAGAAACTATTTGTGAAGTCTGTAGATACCAACCTATAGATTTCATATAAATGAGTTCATAAAACTATGGGAGTCCATATATTTGAGTCTGTAGAACTTGTGGAGTCCATAGATATGGCCCGCAGAGTCCATAGAAATGGGCCTATAGAGTCTGTATAAATGGGCCTGTAGAGTCTATAGTTATCTAAAAAGCTTGAAAAATGGAGAATTTGAATGCACAGAACAATTTTTGGGAAGGGAAGAGATAATTTTGGCCTATGGGGCCAAAATAGTTCAAAATATTTCAAATGTTGTCCAAAAAATGACTAATATTTTTGGGGGACAACAGCTGGCTCCAGTTGGGGAACTTCCTTCAGTTGAAAACTTGGAACAGCTGAGGGGAGTAGAAACCAGAATCTCCAGTGCCTTAAAGTATGCCATTGGGCCATGGAGTCATGCTACCCAAAAATAAAGGTGACAAAAACAAAAATGAAAGCACAAAAAATAGGTTTAAAGATTATACAAATATACATATGTACAAGCTGATCTTATCTGATACTTCATAGATTGAAGTGTTTCAGATGTTGCCCACTGTGAGGCAATGAAAAGGGCATACTGTCTTGATATTTCAACAAAAAAATATTTTCACCATTGAGATGATGAATAGTAAATGGGCCCCTCCAAAGGGAGTCAAACTTCCCATGCATCCCCTTTGGTTCTCTTCTCTTGTTCCACAGCAAGACTTGATCTCCAACCTGGAAATCACAGTTTTTTGCCTTTCAATTGAAGAGCTTCTTCACCAAGATTTTATGGGCAGCAATTCGGTCCACCACCATATTTCTCTTATCATATAACTCAGTCAAGCACATGATCCTCTTATCAAGGGGGCTTTCATATGTCTGATCTTCAATTGCCTTAGCTAATTTTAATGCTAGAAATTCCAAGGTGATTAGTATCTCAGCATTGATACCATAAAAAATTTGGAAAGGAGACATACCAATTGACCTCTTTGGTGTGATTTTGTCTACCCATAGAGCATCAACCAATGCTTTATTCCATGTCCTTTGGTTGTCATCCACCAGCATCTTGATGATACTCACCAGGTTCTTATTACTTGATTTAGCTTATCCATTCCCTTGTGGAAAGTAATCAGAAGAGTGGGAGAGAGTAATCCTATAGTAGAAATAGAATTGTGTAATATCTTAGGAAGTGAAACAAGCTACATTGTCAGTAACAATCTTGGTTAGGACCCCAAACTTGGAAATGATATTTTCCTTAAGGAAATTGCACACTACTTTTTAAGTAACATGCTTGGTTGGGATAGCTTCCACCCACTTGGTGAAGTAGTCAGTTGTTGTAAGGACATAATCATGTATAGCACTTGAAGATGGGTTTACAGTTCCAATAAAATAAATTCCCCATTTCTAGAATGGTTCCTCTATGACCACTGGCTTGAGAGGCAGGACAGCTAACTTGTGTCTCCCAACAAACTCCTGGCATAATTCACATTTTCTTACCCACTTATATGCATCTTAGAAAAGAGTTGGCCAGTAATACCTAGCTCACAAAATTTTATGGGTAGTCATAGGAGTAGAAAAATGTCCTCCATAGGCTAGATTGTGGAAGGATTTCAAAAGTTGGCTTTGCTTCTCCTTGTCCACACAGCGAAGGAACACTCCATTAAGGCTCCTCTTGTACAGGCCATTGTCCCAAAGGACAAAATTGGCAGCTTTCAACTTGATAGTCCTCCTTTCTTTGTAAGACAGGTGAGCAAGACACTCACCATAAGTAAGGAAATGATAAATACTTGAATACCACTCATTCATGGTGGAGACAAAGAGGATTGTCAGTGTGTCTTCCACTTTTGATTCTTCATGCTCTGTTTCTTCTAGTTTGTTATCAACAATTAATTAGCATAGGCCTTTTCCCCATACCATCTTTGTTGGCTTGATGACTAGATCAAACTCTTGGATCTTTAAAATCTAATTGCCTCTTTTTATCCCAAACTCCTGCTGAGTTAGTATGGATTTGACCGTGGTATTAGGAACCAAGGCAGTAGTGTGAGAATTCAAGATGTAGAAGCAAAAATACTTGACTACCTTCACTACTACATAAGCATGCTTCTCCATGTTTGAATATTTCAACTCATGAGCGTTGAGAGGGCAGCTCATGAAAGAAATGGGAGATTCTATACCTTCTTCATTTTATTGAACCAGAATTGGGGCATGGGCGATGGAAGTCTTGATATCCTCAAATGTTGACTTACCTTCTTCAGTCTAGTAGAAGATGGCCTTTCCCTTCATCATGTTCACAATGCGTCGATCCTTCTCATCAAACTTGGGGATGAACCTTCATAAAAAATTCACCTTTCTGAAGAAAGAGTGAACAACAGTCTTACTTGTATGCAAGGTAAGCTCTTAGATAGATTTGACTCTATCTGAGTCAATTTTTATGCCTCCTTTGGACACAATGTGTCTAAGAAGTTTCCCATTTGTTACTCTAAAAACAAATTTCTTGGGATTTAAGGAAATACCATTTTGGTGGTAGCACTCTAGCACTTGTTGCAAGTGGCGTATATGATCTGGGTGATGCTTAGAAACTATGATCAAGTCATCAAGATAAACTAAAATGAACTTACCTATCTCATCCTTGAAAGAAAGGTCCATTGCTCTCTGAAAGGTGGCACCAGCATTTATCAAGCCAAAAGGCATCCTTCTATATGCAAACATGCCCCAAGGTGTGGTGAAGGTAGTCTTGTGTTGGTCTGTTTCACTAACTTCAATCTGATTATATCCTGAGAAGCCGTCTAGCATTGATAACATCTCTGAACCAGTCACCGTCTGAAGTACTTGATCCATGATTGGCAAAGGATAGTTATCCTTCAAAGATGACTAATTCAAATTCTTGAAACCCACATAGATGCAAATTTCACCATTTTTCTTCCTCATAGGCACTATGTTTGTAATCCACGTGGAATGATGGATTGGGAAAATTATCCTAGCATTCAACATTTTTTGTATCTCAGACAGAATAGTACCTGATATCTTTGGATTATAGTACCAATATTTTTTCTTATATGGCATGGAATTATCCTTGAGAGGAATTTCATGGTGAATTTCCTCAGGTCTGAGCAACTTTAGATCATCATAAGAGTATGCCAGAACATCCATGTAATGGTGAAGTAGGTCAGTAAGTTTGAGTTTCTCCTCTAGATTACAACACTTCCCAATGTTCACCATCTTGGGATTTTCCTTGTTACCCAAATTTATCTGATCAAACCCCTGAGAGGAGTTTGAATCTATTTGTTGCTATTTGATGAACCTGTCATGCTTTTTAAACAACTTTTTGAGAGAAACTAGTCCTTTGGGAATTTTATTCCCTTTTAGCTGTAGAAATTCTTCACTTGTGTCTGAATTCATTTTAGAAGCTAGTTCACACTTTCAAGGTTTACTACCTTCAAAATGCAACCATTCAAAGAAATCTTTTTGTTCCAAGAAGGCAATGATTTGGTTATCATTTTAAACACTTGCCAATGATTGGCATTATCAGGCACACTTGGTTGAAAGATCAATTCAATAGTGTACTTATTTCCTTTGAATTCTAGGTAAGGAACTAAGAGAGTTACTGAGATAACCAGTGCATCAGCTTGGTCATTGAATTCCTTAGGTATGGTAGAGATGTTGAAAGCATCAAAGCTTTTAAGTTGGTCTTAGACTAGATTGCGGTAGTGGCATAATCTCTTAGTTTTGGTTTGATACAGGTTCCTTATCTGACAAACCACTAGTTCAACATCTCTTTTGGCATGAAGGAGTTTGATGCCTGTATCTTGAGCAGCCTTCAATCTAAGTAATAGAGATTCATACTCAGCTATGTTGTTGGTGTTGCTAAACTGCAACTTGTATGATGAAGGAAAAATATCTCCTTGAGGAGATATCAACACAATTCCAGCCCTTGAGCTGGTAGAAGAATTGTTGCCGTCGAATTCTAGGATCTAAACATCATCATCAACTGATCTTTCCTTAGATTTATCCTTGCTTGGAAGGGGGAATTATTTTGTGCTTGCACTACACTCTCTCACATCTTCTGTTGTTCTATCTGAACCAATTTTTAGACTATCATTTTCAGAAGTTTCATCAGCTAAAACATGAGTATCCTCTGTGCTCAAGAAATAATTACCCATGTCTGAAGATTCAAATAAAATTTGAGCTTCAGGGGCTGATGTCTAAGTGACAACATATTTTGATTATTTTTTAGGAAGTAGCCTCTACATGATGCCTTTGATAGGGATCCTCAATTCAGATAGGTCCATGTTCAATTCACCACCAATATCTTTGTAAAAATTTCACCCAAGAAGGATGCTGTATGAAGTTGAAATGTTGGCCACCAAGACTGTCATCTTGATTCTTTTGTCTGGGAATACTGTAAATACAAATTGGGCATCCTTGATTTGTCCCAGTAGAGGTACTTATTTTTTCTCCATGTAGAAACATCTCCCAAAGGTTTTGGTAAGTGTGAGTCTAAGAGATTCTGCCACCTTGGCAAGCATGACATTGTCAGATGCACCTGAGTATATGATGTAATTGCTTAATTTGTGACCATTTATCAATAGGAAAACATATAAAGGCTCAATTTTCCTAGGAGAAGCTAGAGGAGTAATGACAAGATTTTTTGGGATGGGCATGTTCTTTGGGGAATCACGAGCTACCTTCTTAACATCTTGTCTTATAGGGACAACTTTATTCTTCACACATTAAACTAACCTATCCAACTGCTCAAGATTGGATTGCAAGAATTCAAATTTAGACATTTGAATTTTGATCTTCTTAACATGGTTGATTATGTCAAATGACTAAAATGGACTAGGAACAAAGGAAGGTAGTTCATCTTTCTAGTTTTTAGGAGGGGGAGGACTGGCCTATGGAATTGAAGTTAAAGATACATGATTGCTTGATGTACTTACCTTTTTATTACTCACTGGGTCCTTTGGCTGGAAAGGTAGAGAAGTTCCTCATTTGGAAATTGAAATTATAGGCTAAGAACTTTCCCCTATTTTTTCTTTATCAGCTTGCTGGGCTGACTGGTTTTGGGATCGGGTGAATACAACATATGATCCATCAACTGCTTCACTTTTACCTCTGGGTTCATCCTAGTAATTCAAGAAACTGATGTTAGAGTCACCAGCTAATTCTTCTTGGCCTTCTATAAGGAGATCAATGTCATTTTATTAATTTAATTTAGGTTGGAAAGAGAAATTAGATTCTGTTTTGAGATATCCAACTGTTGAATTAGTTGGGGGTGCTTCAATGTCCAATTTCCCCTGTGGGGGAGGAAGATGATTTGGTTGTCCTTGATTTTTGGTAATGTTGCCTTGGTATGACTGATTGGGAAATGTCCTTCTTGGCATATATCTATACAAAGGAGCTAAAGATATCCCTTGTGCCATTTGCTTCTTAAGAGCTAGTAACTCATTTGCCAACTTCTTCACCATTGGATCAGTGGTACCTATAGATGGATATTCAGAAGATGAAAACTTACCTATTTTTAGATCTATCCTTATCTTTCCTACCAATATAAGGTCATCTTCCACCTCAGTGGCCAAATCTTGAGTTGTAGCAAGGTCTATTTGGCCAGCGCATCTCAACAAAAAACTTACTTCAGGCAGCTGAGAGTTAATGAAGAAACATTTGAGATTCTCAGGTGTTGGCTGAGCAATAGCAAGAATCCTATTCCTCAATTTGTCAAACTTGGCTATTAAATACCTCATTGGTTCATGAGGCTCCTTCTACATTTATGTGAGTTGAGCCAGTAAGGTATGTGCATCTTCTACAAGTTTAAATCTGGTTTCAAACTTGACTTTGAGGGTGTTCCAGTTAGTCACTGATCTAGCCTACAGATGGTAGAACTAGTTTGCAGCAGCACCTTGTAGTGTTTCTATGAAAATTTTGACTGCCACATCCTCCAATTCCACTCTTATTACACCACAAGCTATGCTGAAGGCTGTAATATGTTCGTCAGGATGAACCTTCCCATCACCATAGAATTTGGGGAAATTTTTCCTTGAACTGCATGGTAGCTCATGTAGAGATGGAGTTAAATTGAGTGGGCCAAAAGATTTACCCCAAGGTCCTTAAAATGCCATTGTATGACTATGGACATGTGGGATAATAAATCTTAGAGGGGTAGTATTGACAAAGCTTTATTAATAGTAGAAATGGATGCTTTGTCTGGTAATGGAGACTTGACTTTAGTAGGAGGAAAGCTCCTGGTTCATTAGAGGTGAGATGGTGAAGGAAATAGATCAGAATTATTTTATTGTACCAACTCAAATACAGGGTTGACAATACCTTTAACCCTTTGGCTTCACATATAGCATAGAGTTGCCAAATTGCAGAATAAAAATGGGAAAGAATGGGCACTGCTTTAGCTTAAAGCTTGAGGTTTCAAACTGTGCATTCTATCCCGGTTGGCATGGAAGTGGAGAGAGATGGTAAGGCTATAATGATAATGGGTAAGATATAAAATAGAGTCGCCAGAGTCTATAATGAATAAGGGTAGGAACTTCTTCAATCTGAAACTTGAGGTTTTAGATTACATGTTCATTCCCAAGTAGAGTCACCAAAAACTATTGGTTGAATATTTTTTCAATCAGATAACTAATGAGAAAAATAGGCCTCTTCAACCACAACATAGGGAAATTGGTTAGCCAAATGTGTAGGTTTACTACATCAAAAGGGGACAAATCTCTCCTCTCATCAAGGGGAGGTTCCCTGTAGATATGCAGGATCTATATACTATATATATAAATAGAAAATAACACTCAAGGGTAGTATAAATCATCCATCTCTCTTTTTTTAGAGATGATGTTCACAAATTAAAGGAAAAATCTTGATGAAATGATAGAAGACACTCCTCTTCTCTTAGAAGTGTTGTTCAGTAGACAAAAGGAATCTTTCAAGTGATGATAAGTAACTTTAATAGGGCACAGTAACACAACATGATGAAATGAGGCACAAAGTCTCCACCTCAACTTCCAAAGAGTGAAATACAAAAGACAATGAGGGCATAAAGTCATCCCAAGGTCTTTTACATAGAAATAGAATACGAGGGATAATGAGGGCACAAAGTTGTCCCAAGATCCTTTATACAAGAATAGAAAAATAGACAAACTAAAGACAATTGTGGAAGCACAAAGTCTCTCCACAACTAAGTTTAGGACACCTTCCTAATCACTTTCACTAATTCTATTTATTTAATTAAATGGAAAAAAAATGTATTAAGGAAATAGACATAAGAATGATTTCCCCAAAAACCAAGCTATTCCAACACAAAATTTGAAAAGTCACTTGTTTTCTTATTCAAACAATGAAATATGATCAATAATCTAAGCTCAAAGTCTCAGTAATGCCTTTCAATTTGGGTAGAGTTTCATTTCTGATTACAGACTGAGATCTCTAAAACAATAAGAGAGAGTCCAATATATAGTGCTCTAAGAAAGACTTCGGTGCTTTATTTCACAAAAATGTGTTATGATGCATTCAATGCCTTTAATGCATTTTAAATTCTATCCATGGGTTATGTTGAAATCAAGCGTTGATCTTTAATATGGGCCACCTAATGTGTTTCTTACTATGCATGCAACTATTTTCTTTACTCAATGCACAAAAATGGGCCATGCCATTGAATGTTCATGCTCTTCTAATGTCCACCTGGTGGACTGCTTTACCTTCTAGAAACACATCTTATGCACAAATATTTTTTATCTTTCTCCATCATTCCCCCTTTCCTTTCTATATTTCATCCTTATCAGTGTGATTTGAGCTCTCAGGCTATCTCTTTCAATTTTATTGGCTCCTTACACTCTTTTATCAGTGGCTTTTCCCTTTGGCATTTTGGCCTTTTGCATTTGGGTCTGCATTCTGACTTTCAAAGATCAATGGCTATTTCATTTTCATGAATTTGACATCTTCGGGCCCATCATCATTAAGAAACCAATGGGTAGTTTATTTCCCTAAATTTGACATCTTTGGGGATGTCACCAGATGTCTAGATCCTAACGACTAGTTCATGGTGTTTAACTTTGACATCTGTGGGCCTATCAATCTCCTCGGCAATTCCTTCGGCATTTTTGTTTTGTCCTTCCTAGAGGGGAATTGCCCTTCGGGGTCTTGAGAAAGGCCCCTTTTTCTCGGTGAGAGCCCCCCACAAGGGCATGTACCCTTTAAATGGTCTTTGGATGGCCTTTGGGCATTTCCTTCAGCGGGTTTTATCCTTCAGGATTTTCTTTCAGACAAAATCCCAAAGGAATTCCTTTAGACATTTTATCTGAAGGAATTATTCCTTTCCTTCATTCTTTCTTTCATCTTGTCAGGCCTTTATTTTTCTTCGGTGGATTTTTGCTTTCCATTGGGCTTATTTCCTTCAGACAAAAGTCTGAAGGAATTCCTTCAAAATTTTCATCTGAAGGAATTGTTCCTTTACAAATTTGCCATAGGAACTTTTCTAAAGGAATTCCCTTGCTCGCTCGGCCTTTGAATTGGTCCACTTGCTCCCCACCTGCCCTCTGCAAGGGCTGTTTAAACTCGAAAGTCACCTTTTATATTTTTGCAACGGTCCATTTTTGTTTCTAAGTTCCCTCCGCAAGGGTACTTTTCCTTCGGGCTCTTTGGAAGACCCCTTTAAACTTCTCGATTGAAAAAATGACTAAGTGTTGAACCTATTTCTTTCCTACAGAGTCCATAGAAACCAACTTGTAGAGTCCATAGAAATGAGAAACTAGCCTGTAGAGTCCATAGTTTTGAGGTCTTGAGAGTCCATAAATTTGAGTCTGCCTGCTTAGTCCATAGAAACCAAGTCCATAGTTTTCTCTAGCTTTGAAAGAGTCCTAGAAATCTAGCTGGCAGAGTCTGTAGAAACCTTTTGTGAAGTCTATAGAAACCAACCTACAAAGTTTGTAGAAATGAGTTCATAGAACTGGGGGATTTTGTAGATTTGAGTCTATAGAACTAGTAGAGTCCACAGATATGGCCTATAGAGTCCATAGAAATGGGCCTACAGAATCTGTAGAAATGGGCCTGTAGAGTCCATAGTTATCTAAAAATCTTGAAAAATGGAGAATTTGAATGCAAAGAACAATTTTTGGGAAGGAAAGAGATAATTTTGGCTTGTGGGGCCAAAATTGTTCAAATGTTGTCCAAAAAATGACTCATATTTTTAGGGGACAACACAAAGATAGATGACGGGGAATACTTAATTGAGGAAGAAAGACATTCAACTAGTAAATAAGATCATCCATTAGAAGATATAGATTAATAAGATAAAGGGAATGAAGCTATACAGGAACAAACTAAGGATGCAGTACCTATAACATCCCTACAAAAATAATTCCCAACTTTGCATTATAATAAATTGAGCTATTGAGGAAGGAAATAAAAAGGTAGGGAAACCATATGTTAAATACATTAGAAGTAGTAGCATTACAACTATAAGACCTAGTTTCAACAACTGAGGCAAAAATTGTAGAGCCTGAATAGTCAACACTTGTTATCTATGACCAACCTATAGCCAAAGCATTTGTTTCCACTTTTGTTCAAATATAAAAGTATAATATAATGCACCATTCACTCTTTCCACTAGCATTATCCATTATATATAGGAATGGGTTTGATGTTTTAAACAATTAAAAAAGGAAAATTTTGCACTAAGAAATAAAGATCAAATTTATGAATAACAAATGATGAAATTTAAAGATAAGATTAAATAAATGGCTAAATTGACAAAACAAATCATTAGTTGTAGACCTCATACTAGGGTATATTCTATATATCTAGAGGATAAATGGATTAAATTTAAATTTAAGAGACTCTATTATGATCTTCCTTGTCAAGCATTGGATTCCAAATATTTTTGATATATATAATAATATCCCAACTTAGACACAAAACTAGTTATGTGAGTTTTATATTCACAATTATGTTATACCTTATGACCAGGATTGGAACCCCAACTTATATGTAGGGTATGTTTTATTAAAAAAAAAATCTTTTTATATGGTTAATGAATGTAACAAAGGACAAGAAATGGTGGATAAAAAATAGAAAGAACAAGATATTTCATTGATAATTAGAGGAGAATCCAAAATTCCTAAGGGTACCATTCAGGATTGGGTTTGCCTGATGAATCGAACAAAAGTCTCTTTTTGGTTTATAGAATAATAGTTGGAAGATCAAAAATTTTACTTAGAGTTGAGAGCTTTTATATGGGTAGAAAATTGTAGAGCTTTCATAATCAAGTGAAGAAAAATAACAGCAGAATTGAATAAAAGGGAGTCATATTCACCTTTCAACTTGGTAGTAGCTTTTGACAAAGGTAACACATATATCAAAATTACCAAGAAGAAAGGGCCAAATATATTGGCCATTATGTTCCAACCTCCTCCATTTTGGTATCTTATACCAGATTGGGAAGGTAAGCAATAATTAGATAAGGACAAGGAAAAAAGAGATGAAAACTATATGAGGAAAAGCAGGTCTTTTATGGTGAGAGGTCTATTGGTTCTTGGGAACCACTAAAATTTTGATTTGTATGTGCAGTGAAAATGCAGAGGATAATTTCTCAAGGATAAGAAATAGTTTAACTTAGGGTGTGTTATGATCCCCAAAAATTTCATGTTTTGAACACCTATTGCTTACCCATGAACTCTCCTAATATGTGATTTTTGAGGTTATCCCTTGTATATTCCTACTCAAAACAAGTTTAATACATGATAGACATATATTAATATATTTCATAGAGTAATGAGATTTTGTTTTGTGATTCAATTAATTATGACTATATTTTTTTATATGATTATTTATTATAATGTTTGTTTGAGAAAGTTCAAAGGTAAAACAAAAAAATCTTTGAAGCAACACGAGTCAATACATCCTAAAGTTGAAGGATCATGTTCAATGCATCTTATAGCTAAAGGATCATGTGTCAATATATCCTGTAAGCCAATGAGAAGAAAAAATAGTAACATGAAGATCATATAACTATTAGTTCAATCTACTACAATATTTAATGACCTATAGAAAGCCTGTGACTACTAAAAGATGAATAATGTTAAAACTCATCTAGGCTACCACTACCTATCAACTCTTAGAGCTTGTAACAATAAGCTTTGACTACAATACTGATTATATTAATGTATCCATAACCATCTTGAGTTGTAAATATCTTAACATATTTTTAATTGTATTGGATAGACTTTAAACCTTGAAAACCACTTTCTATTCTTATAACCGAATGATCTCATTAAAGCAATGTTTTTTTTTATATTCCTATTTAGGCCATAAATGTAAACCACCATCTATGGTATAAATATAATATGGTATAGATGTGGAAATTAAGTAGAAATTTATTTTGAGATTAAGAGAGTGTAGAATGTAGAAAAAAATCCAACAAGAGTTATTGTAATCTGCTACAATGATATTTAATTGTTATATGATTTAATAAAAATAGCATTTAGATTTAATCTTGTTCTTTGTTAAGAGGAAGATTGAATCTCAAGGTTTTGGGAGGATGTCCCCATCAGGAAGACATGTAATAGATATCCAACTCATTAGTATAAATAATTAGTTTGTGTATTTGTATAATTCTATGGTAAACCTTTGTGTGTGTGTGTGTGTGTGTGTGTGTGTGTGTGTGTGTGTGTGTGTGTGTGTGTGTGTGTGTGTGTGTGTGTGTGTGTGTGTGTGTGTGTGTGTGTGTGTGTGTGTGTGTAAGTACATTTAGTTTGTGTGTTTCAAAATAGTCATAGGGAATCTTCCAATTCAATTGTTTTATTCATTAAATTTATTTCCTACAATTTTGAATATTTTATAAGAACATTTATTTTATGCAATTCCTTTTCATAAGTCTAGAAAGAGTCAAATTAGAAGATTCAATGTGCATATATAGTGAAATCATCCTATCAAGATTATGCCCTTGGGTTGACATTTAATGAAAAATTACTTTAGGTTACTAGTAGTTTCCCTCATACATGTGGCTCAAGTTTCATGCATAACATAAGTTAACTGGTACATAAAAATATTTCTTACTGGTAATCTCTAGTTGGGTTAACTTAATTCTTGGAGTTGGTGGCTTATTAAAAATGAAAACTATAAAAAAATATCAAAATGGAATTTTTTATGAGTCCTTATTAGTTTTGGTGAGGAAAGAATATAAAAATATGTACTAGTGAAAATAGAAGTGGAAGATACAATAACAGGCATAATTTTAGGTAAACTTACAAGTAGAACCTCTACATTAGGAAATGAAGAAATGATAGAAGAGACTACCATAAAAATATTCTAACTTTGTTCTGGTGTGATCCCAACTAAGATGTATCCTCCTTGTTTTCCCAGACTCAAATATTTTTATTTATCCATATTAGCTTATTCATCATCTAGTTGTGTCATTTTTGTCCCCTAGTCTTATTCTTCTAATGGATAATCAACCAAATATATCAATTGTTCTAGTTATTCTTCTTCCACCTCCATTTTAGCCTATATATCTTCCTCCTCCTCCTTATTAGCTTCTTCAATGATAGGAAGACTAAGTGGTGGTCTCCATTCTTTATTTATATCTAGGGAAGGAGTAGGGGAATCTTTGTGATTCCTTTGGTATGTTAATATGGGTGGAGTGGATGGTGGATGATATGGTAGAGGGGTTTTTGGAGAAACCATGTTAGTAGATGTATTTTAATGTGATGAAGTGGAAGGTGTGGATAGAATAGGGATTCCCTAACAGGACTTAGCAAATTTGGGAGAGTTAGGTGCAATTGATATTGAATTGAAAGTAGATTACAATAATTCTAGAAGGTTCACTTGGGTGACTGAGGTAAGAGGAGGCAAAGGAGTCATCACAAATATACTCTTCCTTTTACCAATTGAGGTAATGGATGGCCTCTCCATTACTTTTGTTTTACACAAAACTTGGTTATATGAGCTATGGAAGTGGAAGGAACCAGAAGACCAAGAAGTCCTCTCAAAATTTGATTCTTGAGCTATGGATTTGACTCCCTTTGGCTCTAAGACTGATATATTTATTCTTTTATGGATTCTTCTTCTAGAGAAGGAGGTTGATCTAGTGACTAAGAGCTATGCAGTGCAGATGGAAGCCCTTGCTGACTCCATGAATTTTGGGCCTCTTCTTTTTGTTAGATGTAAATTATATTACAAGGCATGTGAAAGTGTCATAGATATCTTCTTGTCCTTCATTTTTATCAAAAATTCATAGTCATCTAAGGCATTCAAGAGAACCTGATCATGCTCATAATCTTGATGACTATAAGAAAAATTCACTTTTATCTTCTCCAAGATGGTTTTTAGGTACCCCTTATTATTATATCCTAGCTAAATTGTGTCTTATTCTATAAATGGTGTAAGTTTTAAGTTATATTATGTCCTAGATTTACCAGTTGAAATGAAGTGTGACCTAGTCACATACTGGTGTTTCTCTATGATGAAAGGAGTTTTAAAGTAGTAGGTCAAGTGTCTCTAGCCTAATTCTTCATCAATGCTATTGAAAACTTGATAATATATCTCTTGTTCAATAATATAATTAGAAACATGATGAGGTAATAATAAAGGGGTAGTCTTGGTACCCTTCACTCAGATGATAGTTACATTTAGGTACAACTAATAGTCACCCATTTTGGTTAGGATCTTTGTTATGTTTTATAACAATATGGGAATTAGGGTGCCCTGAATCACTTATTATATATGGGGATAGAGATTATTTGTTATTATTTTGATACACCTATGAATAAACATAAAGGAGAAATATTCAATGACCTTATTCCCTAAATATTCCATTTATGGTTTCCATTCTTGGTCATAAGGCTTGTACACAGTACCCATCACTACATCTAGTAAGTAGGACATCATATATAAATTTAAATCCTAAAGCCTCTAATCGAGGTAAAATATCTTTGAATTTATTCATACACTTATGATCTCTCCTATGGATACCAACTTGTTAGTTGTTTGTAATATGTCCAATAGTGGCACCCATTCAACCTAAACATGGGCAATAATTGGGAACCCATACAATATATTCAACAATGCCATTGCTATAGAAACTCTAGGTCTAAATTTAATAATGAAATTATTGGAGATTTCCCCCCTTAGGACTTAGGCTTTAACCCTTTTCAATCCATTACTTCAACTTCTTATCCACAGTGTTGTGCTTAAGACACATATTGGTTGAGACATGATTATAGGTAGTTTCAAGGTAGGGAAGCCTAAGGTACTTTTCAAATGCCCTCCTTAATATTTCAATAGAGGTGATTTGGACTTTCCTTATATGCACAATGTATCCTACAGTGCTCCCATTAATGAATAAAACCTTCAAGAGGTCAATGCACAACATTATCTTATGTTTGGTTGGAGCTTGGTCGAGACCCTATTACTTAATTGGAAACAAAGCATCTATATATTGTGTGGCTTCTGAGGAGAGTTCATCATTTGTAGAATATGACTAAATTAATTCAACCTCTCCCCATAGTGTTGAGTAGTGAGTTAATATAAAATCTAGGGAACTCTTCTCAAATATGGTATCTTTATATTCAATTGATCCCATAAATGAGAATGGGGAGGGGATTAAGGGCTTATATTATTTTAATGAAGAGGCCATTATTATCCTTTAGTTTTTATAACTCTTGTGAGGTCCTAGAGTTAAGTTCATTTCATACTTAGTGTCTGAAGATATTTAGGGCTCACTTGATGCTTAGGAAGCATGAGAATGCAATTGTTTAATCAACATAGTGATAATAAAGTGAATCCCAAATTTTGTAGATTTTGTATATATTACTCACATGCTTACATATTGAATGTATTCATGTTCCTTCAATGTTGATAATAATAAATTTCTTTTAATGCCCATTTTTATTTGAGTATGCTAGTGGTGATCTTTCATTAATTCTTCATGTCTAGTCGTTACTTTCAAGACAACTATCAACCATTCATTGACTTGCTTCTTTTCCATGCCATCGGTCATTATTTTCCTATGATTTGGACATACCTTACTTAAATAGTGCCAATTTTTATGCTTTCATTAACTTAGCTCTTTGAATTTCTTTGTTGTGTTGGGGAGGTCCCATAATGGTGAGTTAATGTGATTAAGCCACATGGCCTAATGTTGTAACTCAGGAGGCTTGAGGCATTAGATTGGCATTCCTTTTGGTGAAGAACCTTTCATTTTCATGGGTTAAATTGATCAAGACACATCAAATGATCTCAAAGGCACAGTGACTCAAAAGCTCAGAACCATTAGATCAGTGACCAAAGGGATACTTAACCTTTAGACAATGTAGATTATCGTAGATATGCCAAGTGTCGATATTTTAAAACCTTAGAAGTTCAGAGGCTCATGACATTAGTTTATAGACCCAAAAATTATTTAAACTTCTTATGGATGTGGATTACCATGATAAATACACATGGATTGGTCTTGAAATCCTAGATATTCAAGATCTCAATATTATTAGCACACTGAAATGTGGAACTATTAAATTTGTTGATAAATTGATGAAGTTTTTATTTATCCATTTTAACATGAATATGCCACATGGTATGTTTTCAGATCTCAAGAGGATCAAGGGATCAAAAGACTTAACCTTTTGTAATCATCTATAACTCTAAATGATGTAAGAGTGACATATGTCATAACCACATAAAATCTTTTCTATGGGTCTGATTAGAGGAAATCAATGGTATTTGGTCATTAATCATATGATGAAAATATATATACTATGACATATAAATATTAGATATATTAGCTTGTAAATCAGAACATCATATCAAAGTAAAAATCCATGAAAAAACCTGATGATGATAACCTAGTGGTGAGTGAACTAAGTGTTAGAAGTGGGAGGTATCAAGGTCCATTCTCCAAGATGATCACTCTCTAGTGTCATTCCCATAGTAAGCTAAGATGGGTTATTCATGAAAAGTACTCAAAATTCATTAAACTACCAGCTTGGTATTCAATACAATAGGGGTAGAAATATGACATGAAACCTATGTTCAATATGATGAGGCAAGTCCACAACCCATGGCTAGGGATACTATTCACCACTGATTTGGGCTTTCTAATTATAAAAATGTCTATACCCAACATTTTACCCCTGTTAATGGTTTGATAGTAAGTAAGTTTGATAATAGAAAAAGTAGATCATAAACTACCTTGGAGCCTCCTCCAAGTTAGTTTAAACTTAATTTTGATGGAGTTTGTAGAGGCAATCCTAAGGATTTTGGGACAAGGTGTGTGATGAAATATTAAAGTGGCTCTTTGATCAGAGTAGCCTTTGTCAAACTTATGGATGACACTAATAATGAAGTGGAGGCTCAAGTTCTAATTATAGGTTTGGAATTAATGGTGGAGTGTGGAATTTATTTCTTGATTATTAAAGGTTACTCTAAATTGGTGATTTAAGCTCTAATTAAACATAAGGAAAAAGATGGAACATTAATAACATTTTGGTTAAATCTTGGCAGCGTCTTAGTCACTTTAAAGATTGGAAAGATGAGAATTACTTCTAAGAGGATAATGGTGTATCTAATTTTCTAGATAACTTAAGGATTGATCAAGTGGAGGTCAATTGGATCAACAATTACAAATAAAGGTGGCTTTATATTAATGGGATAGCTCACATTGATCTATAATGATTGGCATGAGTTACAAAGGGTGTGTAGATTAGGTTTTTTTTTTAATGATGATTTAAATTAATTCATGGCATTGGAATTTGCTCTCTTTACTTGTGGCATGGGAGATATACCTTTATATTATGTAGGATCTTTTGATAGTGGAAGATTATGGTGTTAACATGTTTTAAGTAGCTCAATATTTGAAGTTGATAGGTGAGGAAATGGAAAAAGTTCTGGCATCAGTGGTAATGTGGTCAGTAGTTTTTGGTAGCAACCCTAAAAGGGAACTGGGGTTCTTAGGATTAGTCTCACCTTGAAAATTGGAACACATCTTATGGGTACCTTCGATTGAAGTAGTAGAAGTACTGACATGAGTATTAGGGGTCGAAGAGATAGGTCTCAACTTGTGTTAGAGAGTTAACTCAAAATTGACTGCTATCTTTTCTAATAACCTTCTAATGTTGGTTTATGACAAAGGGATGGTGAAGGAGTTGGTAGAATTCTTTGTCATACTAGAATTCAGGTTGAACCTCCTTATAGAGATAGAATTGGTAGAATCAAGACCATTTAAGGATTTACCTTTTATAGAAAATATGGCCTTAGCTTCATCCCAGTTGTTAGAACATTTAATGACTAAATGTTGTTTCATTAGCCCTTATCTCAACTTGGTATTAAGCAAATAATGAATAATATATTATTTATTAACCTAAGATAAAAACCTTGATTAAATAAATAATAATATTATAGATATTTAATTCTTATAAAATGTTATTAAACATGATTTTGGGATGGATAGACCCATTATTTCACAATGTTCACCTCCCCTCATGAATTTTATAAATAAGGTTTTAACCCTATTGTAAATTCATCTGATCTTGATATGATTTCAAGTGAACAAGGTTTTGTGAAAGCACAGAGAAGAAGCGAGATTGAGAGCAATTGTATTGGGGTTGGATTAGTTTCTCATAATGAATGTATCAATTTATAGTTTTTTTACCTATTTGAGGTTTCCCATGTTAAATTAACTTGTCAACATTTATGTGTGTCTTTTCTAATTCATTCATGTATATATATCTATCCTATGTGATTCTACTAAATATGCATTTTAAAATTTATCATGGTATCAGAGCATTAGATACAGTGATTGATTGGAAAGATTGGTTTATTTCTCAGTGTGAGATCAAATTAAAGAAAATTATTTATTTATTATTAGCCATTGTACATCCCAAAACAAGTAAAAAATTCAAAAAAAATTATTTTGGGTTGTTATTGCTTAAATCTCTCTCCAAAGTGGTCAAATCTCTTATTTTTTACCATGCAAAATAATCCAAAGAGCATGTGGGAGGATTCAAATGAGTTTTCTAAAGATATATGTTTATTTAACATGGTTTTATAGATCATGTACAACTAAGGAAGGAGAAAAATTAGAAAATAATTTATTTGAGTCATTCTTTTTTTGTTTTATCTATTTTGAGGGGCTAAATTAGGTAATTTTAGACTTCTAAAAACACTTGTAGAGCTATAAAGCCTATCATTCAACTTTTAAATTTTTTCCTCTCACTTGTGGCACCATATAATATGGCCTCTTATAACTAAAAAATCATAAAAATTAGATTTTAGGCAGAAAAAATCAATCTTGAAGGTTTTGGATCCTTAGTTTTAAGATTTGAAGGCTTCTTGCAAAGTTTCAAGACCTGAGAAGGCCATTCTAAGCATCTATGAATTTTTTATCTTCTCCTTTCATGACATTATATGGTTGGAGAAACCAATACAAATTTAAATATTATATTTTTGGTAGTAAAATTAGTTTTTGAAGCTTTTGGATGCTTCATTGCAAGGTTTGAGGAAGATCTGACAATGTTTTAGAACTTGAGAAGGTCTCTTTCCACCTCCATCAACCTCCCTACTTGACCTGGATGCCATTTTTATTCTTCATAGAGTGTACTACTATAGGTATATAAAATTTAATATAGTTGTTGAAAGTATTTAAAAAAGATTTTATTTTTGAAAATCACTATTTCCATGCAAAAACAAAAAGGGCCTACCTAATTTGCCTTTTACTAAAATCAGTAAATTATTTTTTATTTTATTTTATCTTTTTAATTTACATGCACATTATAATATATATTTTTTATTTTAAAAATTAGTTTAAAAATAATTAAAAATTTTAGTGCATGTAAATTTCTAAGCAAACTACTAGACAAGTCGATAGTTATCCTTTTGCTAAAAATTTGTAAAAAGGGAGGTCAAGGGTTTAAAACACATTAATTCTAATTATTTTGGTAAATTAATTAAGTAAAATTATTTTTTGGTAAAATTAGTAATTATAAAACTTTTTTGGGTTTACGTACAAACCTTTTTCATGCATTTAAGACCCTAGTTGACCTATCAGACTTGTGTCGACCTTCTTCTGATAATTTATCTAGTCAAAGCCTAGGCAAGCATAGCCATGTAACTAGTTAATCTTGAGGTTTTGGAATATTACAAATGCAATGGCATGGTCCAATTTTTATTTTAAAGTCTCTTATTATTGTTTTTACATATTTTTTAATAATAGTGTTTAAGTGGTTATTTTGAGTGTGACTCTTTTGACACCTATATTAATGCAATTTTAATTCAATTTTTTGCATTATTTGACATAAATTATGTAATTAAGTATATTTTCATGTTTAATTCACTTTATTTTTAAAAATAGTTCAAAAATTCATTTAAAATGATTTCTTTTTAAGCATTTGTTTACTATATTGTTTAAATGGAAGCTATGGCTTTGCCCCATTTTTATTTACATAAATCTCAAATGCTTAATGGAAATAATTATAATATATGTAAAATTCATGTTAAATCCAAATTTATGACCCATAAGTTTTAGAATGTTTTCATTGAGACTAAAAAAGTCTTTTTTAGATGACATGCGACCCTTGAACTTACCAATGTATTTCAACAGAAATCATAGGAATCTATGTCCATTATCTTGTAGAGTGTTAAGGATGAATTCCTTCTCCACATTGGTAATCAAGATTTTTCTATTGATGGTTAAAAAATATTTAAATTCATGTATGAAGGCACTCGTCTCTCAAAGATTCTTAAGTTAATCCTTGAATTGCTAACTATACCTTTGAAAGGTGATGAGAAAGTTGTGAATTTTTTTGGTAAAATTAAAAAAATTAAAGCTTAGTTAGATGAATTTAATTATAATTTGACTCAAGATCAATTTCTTTATTTTATCATTCATTTAAATATTCATGAAAAGTTTAGAAATTTTATTTCAATTTTGAGTTTTAAGTATCAAACTAAATAAGATATACGTGACCTTACCACCTTGTTTACTCTCTTGATTCAATAAAAACAAGTGATGAGAAATTTTTATTCTAAGGAGAATTCCATTAATGAAATTATCACTCTTAATAATGTTTATGATAACACTAAAAACTATAAATCTAACCCGAATTCTACTAAAAGTAAATATGAGAACAAGAAATCTGGTAATAAGAATCATACACCTAAGTTTAATAAAAATTGAAATTTGTGTGGTAAATTTGGTCATATAATGGAAAATTATTATAAAAATAGATATATAAATAACAATAAAACTTATAAAAATAACAAAGTTAAGATATCTAATCAAAACAAGCATAAGAATCAAAACCCTAATCAAAATAACAATCAAGATTCAAATGTTATTGTTTTATATGTTGCTTTATGTGCTTCAAATGAAAATGAATGGATTTAGGATAGTAGTAAATCACACCATATGACATACTTATCTAATATTTTATGTGATTATATAAATATCTATAAAATAATTTACTTATGAGGTAATTCTTTTTTAAAAATAACTAAACAGGGAAAAGCAAAATTTTCAAATGTTGCTATTAATGATGTTTTCTATGTACCTAAGCTTAAAAATAATTTACTATCTTGTTCTCAACTTACAAATTATAATTTCATTGTAACATTGATTAAATATAATATTTCCATTATAAATCAATCTATTTTATTGATTATTGAAGTGTTCAAAAGAATGGTTTATATATCTTTTTTCCTTCTTCTACATGTTTACTTTCATCACATAATAAGAATGAATCTCAATTATGGCATGAAATATTAGGACAAGTTAATTTTAGAATTTTATATGATATGTCTAAAAATAATCTTGTTGTTGGATTTCATTATATCCCCTCTCATCATGAAATTTTTGAGGGTTGCTTATATGGTAAGCAACATACTAATCTCTTTCATAAGAATCATGATGCAAATTCCTCACATCCTTTAAAATTGATTCATAGTGATGTTTTAGGACCTCTTGAAGTTGTATATCTTAATGGTTATTTGTATAATTTTAATTTTATTGATGATTATACTAGAATGATCTAGTCTTATTTTATTAAAAATAAATCTGATATTTTTTCTAAGTTTAAAGAATTTAAATATTATTTTGAAAATGCATTTGATTTTTCTATTAAGAGATTAAGAAATTAAAATGGTGATGAATATGTTAGTAGATAATTTGATTATTTTTGAATTAGTTGTGATATTCAAATGGAATTAACAAGTCCATATTATCCTTGGCAAAATGGTATTCTTGAAAGGAAAAACCTCACCATTATTGAGATGGTCAGAATAATGTTGTATTCTGCAAATGTTTCTTCTAGTTATTATGGATTAAAGCCTTGAATATTGTTGTACATATTTTTAATATAATTCTTACTTAATATTTGCATATATATATATATATATATATATATATATATATATATATATATATATATATATATATATATATATATGGCATTTAATTTGATTTGATAAAACTATTTTGTTGTAACTTTGGAGATACTGACTATATTGATAGTGTCTCATCTACATGGTATTTTTTTAGTAAAACTATTTAGTTTTGATACTTGAAAAATAAACATTAAAATTATATTTTAATAGATATATTTATCTTATATGATAAATTAAATAAAATATATATAGATATTAGATAGCATGAAAATACATTATATTCATAGCGTCATGCTTAATTGGAAAAATTGATCATGCTTAGTTATTGCATTTGGTAAAAAGATCATGCTGAGTAAGTTTGGATATTTTATGTTTTAATTTTTTAAAATGATTTCATTTGATTAGTGGATAAATTCCATGCTAATATGCTTATTACTCTCATTTTATTTTTTATGATAACATCCTTATATGCTTCGTTTAATAATAAAATATGCTATGAAATGCAAAGTGTAAATGGAGTTTGTATTATTGATTATTTATAATTTACTTTAATAAGAATTATATTCATACATCTCTAAAATTATTTGTTTTAGTCTCATATCTATTTTATTAAATGATGGCATTTCATGCTAAAATTATCCATATTTGATGTATGAGAGGTTATACCTCAATCTTTTGTTGAAGCATATTAAAATTGAAAAGTTTTTGATAAAACTCAAATAATAAATTGAGTTATTGATAATAAGATATCTAATGTTTGGTTAAACTTAGTATAGTATTAGTAAATTATTATATGTGTATTGCATGATAGCTGGGGACACTCATCTTATCAATATTGGAGACATCCAATAATGAATTACACACAATAATTTATGTTTTTTCACTAACTTTTTAATCAAAGTAGTGAAATTGTTTGCCTAAAATATGACATGATTGTTTTAAATTGTGTTTTAACATAGAAAAACATATGTCATATTTTTATGTATGTGGTTATTGTGATGTTAACCATATTATGCTACCATAAATCTTTTTTTTTGGATATGTGCTTAAGTTTTGTGTAGGTGAACAATAACAATAATTTAAGCATATTGAAATTCATGTGCATTTTATCCAAGATCAATGGTGATACTGATCTGTAGTTTTGTCTTGTGAATGAACAAGTGGAAAATATATTAAAAAAAACCACTTGGTGCTGCTAATTTTTATTAGTTTCATGTAATGTTGGGCCTCTTGTATTTTCCATTGAGGGAGAGTGTGCATGACAATTCCATTTCCTAATAGCCATGTGTTTCTTTTCTTTCTATATACTTCTTCTAATTGTAAAGCATTTTAAACTTCATGTGGAAGTTATGTGATTTTAAACTTCATGTGAAAGCTTTAATTTTTTACCCTAATACATTTGAAAGCATACTTTTTAATGGAGATCCTTATGTTATATAAAGGCTCCAAATATTCTTATTGATTATTCATGATAAGTTACGAGATATAGTCTCACGATCATGTTAGAATAAACTTACTTTCGAGTAGTTTATGGATTATAATTATTTTTATTTAAAAAGGTGATGTTTGGCATGATGAAGTTTTTTAAATTCTTCAATTATGTACGTATTATAATTCCCTTTTTTTAATAGTGACTATGACATTTATCCCCACTTAGCATTAAGGGGGAGTGTTAGAACATTTAATGACTAAGTGGTGTTTCCTTAACCCTTAACTCACCTTGGTGTTAATTAAATAATAAATAATATATTATTTACTAACTCAAGATAAAAACCTTAGTTAAATAAATAATAATATTATATCTATTTAATTCTTACCAAATTTTATTAAATGTGATTTTGCGATGGATGGACTCGTTATTTCACAATGGTCACCTCCCCTCATGAATTTTATAAATAAGGTATTTACCCTATTGTAAATTCATATGATCTTGATATGATTTCAAGTGAAAAAAGTTTTGTGAAAGAATAGAGAAGAAGTGAGATCAAGAGGAATTGTATTGGGGTTGGATTGGTTTCTCATGAGTATACCAATTTGTGGTTTTTAACCTCTTTGAGGTTTTCCACATTAAATTCACTTATCAACATTGATCTGTGTATTTGTTAATCCATTCATGTATCTATATTTATCCTATGTGATTATATTGCATATGCATTTTAAATTTTATCACTAGTCACTATTTTTAGGGCCTTAGAGGAGTGTTTTACAAATGTTCTTATCTTTATTGAAGAATTGGATGGGTTTTGTTTGGATAAGTAGGAAATGGATTCTAAAAAGGAGGTGGTTCTCCCAGAGGTTTCTAAGATCAAATATCCATTTCCAACTATATAGGTTTGGAGAGTGTCCTGGTGTTCACCTACTCATATTGAAGTGATGAAATTTCTTTTATGGTGTTTCAATAGAGGCAAACTTCTGGTGCTTCTATAGTTTGGTAAATGGGAGTTGATGGTTGAGTCTTCCTATCCAACTAGGTCGATGATTAGAAATACATATTTTGAAGTGGAGGATAGATTTCAGAGTAGGGGTATTTTGGGGTGGCATGCTAATAGTGACTTAGACTAAGGTACTTCCACTAACACTGGTAAAACAAATTTTAGATATTAAAATTCTATGTGCAAGATGGGATGGAAAACCTCTAGTAATTATGGAATAATAGTTGGTAATTGACTATTTTTTTTGTTAGCTATCTAGTTGCTCAAATGTTTTTTTAAGAGCAATCGATATTGTTATTATGGTATATATGTATATTTTTGTTATATTAATATAATATCACTAGTAATTTGGTTTTTTGTGGGTTTTGGTCATATGCCTTATGGATTTTTATCCTTTATCTAGGCCTATCTTTTTATTATGGTGTATTTTATTGGGAAGGGGTCCTTCCAACCTTGAGATCAATCCAAAAACAAAAATTCATGAAAAATCAAGGTTTGAGATGACTTAAGATACTAGTTTAAGCTTGGAATTTTACAATTTTATGGAAATAGCCTTTAATGACAAATGCATGATGCCCTAGTCAAATATATTTAGGCTCATAACTTTGTAGGTAGATGTAATTAAATAATGGATCCCCATTTTTTAAAATTTCTAAAATGGGGGGTGTGTGTTAGGGAAAAACACCCTATGCACTATTAGCTTAGATTCTGATAACTTGTTATATATCCATGATTTTCAAATTATTTACTGAATCTATAAATGGTGACCTTTTCATACTTGTAATTCATCGATATATGTATTTTTCATTCTATTCTATAACATTGGTAGATTTAAAAATATGTTATTCCATGAAATACCTTATAAAATAGTGTTATTTGTAGAATTATATTTCAACAAATTTTATTTACTTTACCAAAATCTAAAATCATTATTTTTACTTTATTTATGCTCATTAGATTGATTACCTTTGAGTCATCTATGTCTTTGTTATTCAACTGAAGATCTTGTTCTAAAATACTCATGAGATTGAATATTTTCAAAGAAAATAGTGGGAACAATGATGGACTTTCATCCTCCATTTTAGGATTGATGTGAAATCAGCCCAAGGCACATTTGTAGGTATTTGGCTTCACAATAGATCCTACATAGAATAATATTTGAGAGATATAATTCCACCACTATGGGTTTGGTCCTGATGGTTGAGAGTAAATGAGTAAGTTATTTGAGTTTGTTACTAATGTTCATGCACTTTGCTTTACCATTTTCTAAATGAAAGGGAGGGCTAATGTAATCTCCAAAATAAACACCAAAAGAGGGAAGAGTAAGGTAGAAAAGAGTGTTTGCAAATTAAGATGAGATTAATGATTCAACAATCAATTTAAATGCATCTAACATAGTTATACCAATGTGTGTTAAGTCTCACCAAATGTTTTAACTCCAATACTACACAATGGGAAGAGTCTAGGGAAGCAATGAAGAATGCTTGATTTATGAATCCTCACTAAATACCAATACTAAAAGTTCAAAGTAAATAACACATAAACTTATAAGATAATTTGTATGATAACACACAAATTATTAGTATTGTAAATAAAATGAAAGGAGTTTACATATAGGTTATGATAGGAAAACACATCATAATCATTGCATTCATAAAGTGATGGAGCCTTAAAATTTTATATGAGCACTAACATTCCTTTAAAAATGAAATGAAATATATTTTGATAAATAGAACAAACACTACACAAAATCTGAAATTGAATTCATTAAACAACTAGTTCTATTACAAAATTATCAATCTTGGCCAACTCTCTATAATTTTAAAAGGTGAAGGAAACTACATGTGAGTTCATGGCTTGATTCTGATAGCACTTTTGAGCTAAAAAAATGTCGACCTTAAAATTATAATGTAGTTACACTTTTATAGATAAGGATAGGATTCACCTCCAAGTATCACAAGATTCCCATCATGGGTCATGATATATACACTCTAGTGGTTACAACTACATAATTTTAAAATAGGGTAAAATCTTCTTTGCTTACCCCAAAAATATTTGTAGGGGAGAAGTTAATTATTACATAGAGGAAAAATGGATGAGCATGCTCTAAAATACTTTGACTTTGCCTCCAAGGCCTCTAGTAAGATACCATGAGGTTTGAATTTTGGTTTATCTTGGCAAGGTTCATCATAAGATCCATGAATATCATCTCTACCTAGCCTGTGAGTTTTTGGTATACCTAGTTGGGAGCCTCTATATACACCTAGACTTCAAACACCTAGATGATGCTAAATTGTGGATTGGGTTGAAAGCATGAGAACCACTTTAGCCTCTTATTATTCATCTTATCCACCTTTCCCCTAATGACTTGATCAAAGTGACCTAGGTGTACTCCAAATTCACCCATATCTAGTAGAGTGACATCCAGGTGGAACAACACTAAGATATTAACTTCCTTGAAATAATCTAATATCTTAATCTTGCCATATTCCAAGGGTCCCACTATTGTTTGGGCTAATGTAAGCCACTCCTCCATAGTATTCTTCATGGTCCTAATGTAGGTCTGATATAAGCCCAAATAATGAAGTGGGCATCAATTTTAGATCTATAAGCATGCCTTTGTTAATCACATTAGTTAGTTTTTGACACTTCTCATCAATTAAAATGATTCTCTCTAGATAGGCCTAAGTCTATTGGATGAGCACATATGTGTCATCCATAGTCCCTACCACCTTTCCTAGAGTTGAGAAAATTTTAAGGAGGATGTCCTTTACATGCCCAATTATCGCGATGGGAAAGGATATTTTTACTTGTGCCTCAAGAATTTAGAACTAGATCTACATGTCCTCAAGAAGCTTCTATGACATGTCATGGTTTGCCCAAATAACTAAGAGTGGGTGTTTCACCATATTTTCTTATCCTATAGGAATCCTCACCTTGGTGAGAGAGAAAAAATCCTATTGGGTCTACCAGATCATAGGGTTTCCCTCTTACACAAATTTTTGGGTGAGTATTATCTATATACTCCCTATGGTGTGATAAAAATCCCATTGCACCTTTGGGTTGAATTGAATCATCATCTATAGAACCTAAGATATTGAGACCATTCACCAAGTTTTAGGAGATGTTGATGGGGTTGGTAGGGATGGTAGAGATAGGTAGAGGATGAAGTGGAGGAGGAATGTAGGAAGTGGATGTTGTGAAAGATGAAAGCAATAGAGGAGGAAGAGGTAAAAGGGTGAAGGGGGAAATATGAATGGAGAAGCCCAAGGTAATATATTTCCTTCCCACTGACTTTGGGTCATGCCAACTTGAGGGGTGATGACTCATGGGAGAGGGGTATTTAGTCAAAAGGAAGAGATTTGGTTCATTAATGTTGAATCCCTAGGTGCCCAAGGTGATGGGAAAATGGTGTTAGGGAGTTATGAGAGGAGCCACTATGGTTGGTACCATAAAATTGATATAAAATATTAGAGAAGGTGGAATTAGATTAGTTATAACCTATATTAAAGGCTGAGTTCAATTGCCTTCCACTTTTTCTTTGGCATTTTACCTAGATTAGCTCTAGATGTCACTATAAAAGGAGTTGATGTAGTGAGGGTTACAAGGTTTGACTATGGGAGTTAATAAGTCATCAAAGGAATTATTTGGATGGTCCTGATCACTTGATATATGTGCACACAAGTACACCTACTCCTAGAACAACTAAGTTAGTTAATGAATATGGGACACTCATAGGTACCTAAATCTAAAGAATTACCAATGGGGGTATTGGGAAAGTTCTAGGTTGAGAAATGAAAGGGGAGGATGGAAACAAAGAAGGTAGGATTCTAGGGATGGCTAATGCCATAGGTGTTTGGGTGAAAAGTAGAGGGGATGTAATAGGGATGAGATGTGGTACTAGTTAAATGCTTCATGGAAGGGGTATGGAACTAAGTTTTCATGGAAGACACAATTGGAAAGTGGAGGGAGTGAGAAGAGGAATTTTCATTGGTGTTTATTATTGGTCTCACTTCAAGCTCATTTATAGATTACTGATGATGTCAAACTTCAAAATTTGGTGGCTTGGGTTAAAGTTCATGTTAGGTAGCCACTCATGCTTGGGATAATTTTCATTAAGTAATATAGGTATTACTTGTCTAGGGCTGAGTAACTTGAGTTTTTGGAGGTGGAAGAGGTGGATCCATGGTAGGAAGATTTCCTTCTCATGGGGGAGAAGATAGTGGGATCCATTCTAGGATTCTCATATAGTTTATGAGGGGAGTTAGGGTGACATCACTTGAAAGTTGAGTGATACATATGGGGACAATGATGGTCTAGTATAAATCTTCTTACTCTTCTCCTTCCTATGGTCCTTAAACTACATGAGCACCTATTTCTCATCCTCTACATTTAAATATAACTCCTCATCATCTTCTAGATGGTGGCCATAATTGAGGTTAAGATGAGTATAATACTTCTCTAAATGGTACTAGATTATGCCATTTAGGCCCTAGTCTCATGGTTCAAATCTACACAAGGATAAATAGTCCCATCTAGTCACCATATTTTGTAAGGAAGAGAAATAATGATACACCAAATACTAATGATGATTAGAAAAGGTAGGTAGGCCTTTTGTTCGTGACTAATATAGTGCCCTCCATTAGCTGGTACATAATTTCCATCTTATCAAGGTAATCTAAGATGTGATAAGGTAATTAGAAGGGATCCCTAAGAATTCTTATGACTCAAATGAAGGTGTCCTCCTAGAAATACTAGTAGTCTATGATGAGAGCTAATGGGTTTTTGATTTCCTTTGATAGACAAGACATAGGGGCCTCATTGATTGTATTATATACCATTGGGTAGAAAAACTCATAGATATCCTAGATGTTATCTCTATATTAGTTTACATATATATCATATAAAAATACATGAACCATAGAGCTTTTGATAACACAAGAATGAAAATTATATGGATTGAAAGTGAGTATCCCATAGACTGAGTCTACAAGATAACTCATGTAAAATTTTCCCCTACCTGGGCATCCACTATGACATTAACCATATTGAAATTTACCAATCCTCCTAGGTCAAAGACTCAGGAGCCATCCAAGATCATATGAAGTAATGGCACCCATATTATGTTGACATGAAGGTAATGCCCCAAATAATTGGTTCAATAGAATCATACAAATTTAGACCTCATCCTTAAAGGTGCAAATTGTGTATGCATTAAAATCATCCTTGTTCACCCATTTTTCATCCATTTTCTTAGCCTAGTCCCTTAGGACATCATATATTTTTAAGTATTAAGTCTAGGTCTACACTACCATTAAGTCATATAAAAGGGTGAACTCTAGGAGATTATAATAAGCTTTCTAGGCTATTCCCAAGATGTCAATAATTTGATATTGGGATTTATCCGATTAGACTTATTTATGAACATAATAATATACCCATCTAAAAGTTAGGATCATTTGATTGAATAAATTAGTGTAGGGTAGCAATTCAGGATTAGTTGTGGCCTTGAGTAGGCCATACTTATCATACACTCATACAACATATTCAAATTCAACTTTATCATCTTCATCGATAATTGACTCCTTGAGAACTTGGTAAATGGCTTTGAATACTTCATTTTAATACTTAAATTGGATCAAGACATATAGGAATAGGGTGTTTTTATATTTAATCTCAGCTTTGGGGTTGAAAATGAAGTGGCCATTACAATGAGACAAAATTTTATGAAAGAGATTTAGGCAAAAGAGAAGGTGATGAAAATAGTATGTGGGACCAAAAAGTAAGGAGTCTAGATATATAATGGCTAATGATCTTTCCTTAAGATACTTAAGTAAATCCACATTCATTCCCTTGCATTAGTGGCATTTGGTGTCTCACTCATTATGGATTTAAATTTGAGTGGGTGATTCAATCTTCCACTTGATTTCCAAATATAGAGTTAAATTTGGAGCATATGATTATATGTCACTTACTAGATCTAATAAATCTAATGCAACATTTTAAATTATCCAATTGAGGTCTATTTTCCAACTTCATCAAAGTCTAAAGTAGGGTAGGTACACATCCACCTCATTTTTAAATACTCTTAGGAGCTCTGGCTTCATATCACTTGCCATCTCTTGATTGGTCCTCATGTCAACTATCGATACCTAGGCATAGCCTATCACTTCATTATTATACCCTTGAAGGGATGAGATATAAATTAAGGACATATGGTGCTGCCTTATTATCCCTTATTATTCCACTTATACTTCATTCTATTCATCTTGGGGCCTTTAAGAGCTCACCTACTAAACTATCCAATTATTCCCCGAGTAGTATTATGATATGATAGTCTCTCCCATAGTCTAAAATCTTTATTAGACAAAAGGAAAATGACTATTCTAAAAATAGGCCATGTGGCACTCCTTCATTACATCAAACTTTCTTACAATCTAACATCTCTATTAGGACCAGGAGACTGACATGTCTGATAACAATGTGATCCAAAACTTAGAAGTTTTGATTGACAGATATTTCAAGAACACAAAAATAACATAGTAACAATGAATTCTCTGAGAAGAGATGTTTTATTACACAAGATTTCAATATAACTATATGCTTATCTTTAGGAAGAGATGTTTAATTTCCATTTTGGGTTACATCTTTATTTATACACATTTTGAAAGTAGGGGGAGGATATGTAAGGTCACCAATCTTGAGGGAGATTAAGTGGTTTGACTTCCATGATTTAAAACAACACAAAATTTGAGGAATTACTATTTTTAGAAACTTGTTATTTGTAGACTGCACTACTAAAATTGAAATTTGGGGAACTTCTATTAGGTTTTTGAGGTTAAAAAACCATTGATCAAATCTCCATGCCATCTCACCATGTTCTCCTCATTCTTAGCTTTCTAATAGTTCAAACGATGAGTCAATTGGAGCTACGGTCCAAAAGTTATGGCTCCCAAAATTTCTATCATAAATTGGGGTAGAACCGTCACCTAAATTGGCACTTGAATTATTGCCCAGATCATTCCTTCCTCCTTGAGAAGTAATGGTCCCAATTACATCAATATTCCTCATTAGGTGTGGCAGTTGTGTCTTGATTTGATTCTCTGTGAGCCACTCACCTTGGTGGCTAAGTTGGCCCCTTTTGACCACCTGATAAAGTGGAATAGAGCATCCTCTTATTGTCTTCATCCAAGTGTCCATAATTTGATCCTCCTCCACTGGAGAAAAACTCTATGGATCAAACTCGTCAATGTCTATTTAATCTGCTGTGAATCAACTCTCCAACAAAGGTGGATGATATGGTTTGAGGAGCTCCATGTTGAATATTAGATGTAGACCAAGGTAGGCTGGTAGGTTTAACTCAAAAGAATTTTCTCCAACCTTTCTAGAGATGGTTTAGGGACCATATCATAGAGGCTAATTTTTTTTGTGTGGGTCTGTAATTCATCCCTTCTAAAGCCGCAACCAAACCTTGTCACCCATAGAAAAATGGTGTGTAATCCTATGCTTGTCATGGTGTTTCTTATACTTTTGATTCATCTTCTCCAAGATGTCATGAACTTATTGATAGATGTGTTGTATTTGTTTAATGAAATTTGTTTCTTTTACTACCTCAAATCTTCCATGAGGTTTCTATTCCATGGTGGAGAATAGAACAAGGGTTGGAACCTAAATCATACATGGAATGGAATATGCTTGGTCAAGTTGTACAAAGCTCAATTATATCCATGTTGTATGAAAAGAATCCCCTCATCCCATGTGCATGGATGTTTGGAGTGATACATTTGAATCATGTGAAAATTCAAGTGGTTCACCACCTCTATCTGACCATTAGTTTATGGATGGAAGGCTATAGACTTCATCAGCTTGGTATCCATCAACTTCCATAGAGTGGACCAGAAGATGCTTAGGAACCTATTATCTTGATATGAGATAATGGACTTGGGGAGACCAAAATAGAGCCATACATGACTAAAATATAGTTGACCAATTTCTTTAGCAGATATATTTTTCTTACAAGAAAACATGATAGCCATTTTTAAAAAATGATCAACTACAACAAAAATAAAATCCTTGTCATGTTTTGAAGTGGGCAAACCTGAGAGAAATTCCATTAAAATATATTCCCAAGGCTTGGTTGGTTCTATCAATGGTATGTACAATCCTTGATTCTTGTTTGTTGGCTTGGCTATCACACATGGGGTGTAAGATTTGAGATACATTTCCACATCCTTTCACATATGGGGCTAGTAGAAGTGTTTTTGAAGAACTACCAATGTCTTTTCTACACCAAAGTGTCCAACTATCCTACTAAAATGTGCTTCCCATATCATCTTTTGTTGCTTTGTAGCTACAACACAGATGTACCCCATATGATAGAGGAAATTATCTTGCAAATATAAATCAAAAACATTTTTACCTTTTTGAATCACCTGATATGTACCAACAAATGTAGGATCTACTTCATACAGAGCACCCCAAGTGGCAGTCTCGTGTCCACACAAGTCAAGAAATATTATGAGTGTAGTAATTGGTGGATAGCTCAAACAATCTATGGCTGTATTTGAGCTCCCCTTTTTGTGTTTGATTATTAGATGGAATTATTGAAGATATGTGGCCCACTTTTGGTGCCTCCCATTTCATAGTTTGCTTTACGTCTGGATGAATTTCCAATGGTCTATGGTTAGTGTGGAAGACCATCTCTTTCCCCAATATGTAGTGTTTCCATTATTTTTAGGGTTGCAAAATGGCATAGAGCTCCTTATCATATGTCAAATATTTCTTGACTGTATCAGTGAAATTTTCACTATGATATGCAACAAGATGGCCATGTTTCATGATGATAACTCCCATGGCATATTTAGATGCATCTATCATCAACTTAAAAGGTTGATGTAAATATGGCAAGGCAAGAATAGGGGCTAAGCAAAGTATATTATTCAAATTCTCAAATTCCTTTTTTTGTATTTCACCCCACTAAAATTTAGCTTTAACTCCTCCTTTAGTCACTTGGGATAGTGACCAATTAACATTTGAAAATCCAAGAACTAATCTGCAATATAAATTTGCAAGACCCAAGAAGTTATGAAGTTTTGTGAGGGTCCTTGGTGTAGGCTATGAAGTTTTGTGAGGGTCCTTCCTCATTCACAATGTACTTGAGGTACTTAATTTTTTTCATCCCAAATGTGCATTTTTTGATATTTACATACAACTTGTGCTCCTAAAGAGCTTAAAGCACCTTACAAATATATTGCAGATGTTCCTCCCATGTTCTACTATAGATGAGTATGCCATCCAGGTAGACAACCATGAATGAGTTGGTGAAGGGTCACAAGATGTCATCCATCATCCTCATGAAGGTTGTAGGTGTGTTAGTTAAGCCAAAAGCCATAACCAACCATTTGAAGAGCCCCTCCTTAGATTTGAATTTAGTCTTCCAGACATTGGTGAGATCGATGGGAATTTGGTGATAACCAAATTTGAGATCAATTTTGGTGAAGAAATTTTCACCATGGAGTTGGTCTAGTAGATCATCAATCCTAGGGAAAGGGTAGTGATTCTTCATAGTGATTTTATGTAGGGCTCGATAGTCAATGCAAATCCTCTATGTTCCATCTATCTTTGATGCCAAGATAATTGGGCTACCATAGGGTAAAGATCTTAGCCTAATGTGACCCTTTTGAATCAATTATTGAATCTATCTTCTTATCTCATCATTCTCCAAAATTGATCTATGATACATAAGACTATTAGGCAAAGGTGATCCTAAGATCAAATCGATAGAATATTTTACCTAGCAATGTAGTGGAACTCATATGGGACCTGAATAAGTCATCATATTATCCTATGATTTTTCGCATCTACTTATGTTGTTATGTTGATTGTGTATTCAGGACTGCAACATCAACCTTCTTGGATTTCTATGGTTTGACCACCACGAGAATAAATTACTTTGTCTTTTCCACCAATCTCTTACATTACTTGGAACTAATCAGGGAGATAGATGTGGGAGGTGGTACCTCTAGTACCTTGTAGCACTACATTCCAAGAGTGAGGGTGATTCTTTAGGTTCATGATTCATAGATTTCATGTTGATCATACATGAATGGCTGACCAAGGAGTACATCACAAACATCTAGATTGACCACATCACACAAGACTTCATCTTGAAAAAGTTTTATTACATATGAAATAAGGAACTGATGGGTGACATGAAGGTCTCTCCTTGGGCTCAACCATCCAATATTGTATGGCTTGGGGTGAGGCTTCATAGATAGATTTATGCTTTTCACAACTTTAGCAGAGATTAAACTATTTTGACTCCCATTATCAAGAATGAAATGTAGAGGCTTACCTTTTACCCATAATTTGAAGTGAAATAATCTTTCCTTGTCATATAGCCTTTCCTCATGGGTTTGTGATGAAGTGACGATGGTGTTGGGATCAACATCTATAATCTCTTCTTTGTCCTCTTTGACTGTAGGTTGTGTATGAGATAGATTAGTAGATGTCAAGTATTATGACTCAGAAAGCAATGACTTGATGGCTCAACATTCTTCTTTGGAGTGAGTTCTAGTTTTGTGGTAATCACACCATTTTCTAACCTTCCCCTTCTAGGATTTCTTATCTTGAAACTCCTTTTTCTTCCAATTTTAGACTCATGTTTGACCTTACTTATCACTTTTCCATTTTGAAGGCTGACTCTTCGTATTCTTTCTACCATGCTTCTATTTAATCTTCACTGTGAACTTCTATGCCTTACCAAGGGTTTCGAAATTGAAGAGTTGAATTTCCCCCATATGTACCATTGTAGTCCACCATGATATTTGAGATTATTATGTTTTTCATTTTCTTGGATGCCCAATCTTGTAGACAAAATGAAAAATGTCTATGTAATCTTGAACAGATTAGTCCTTAACTTGATGAAGTTATTGCCACTATATGTAAAAATCATCATATGTTCTAATGGGATAGTATTCTTCCTTTACCACTTCCATGCAATCATCCCATATAGGTTCCACCTCAAGGCCAATGTCATCTATACTAAACCTCTTTTTATACACTTCCCACCATTTTTTCATAGGCAATGATGCTTTTAAAAGAGCAAAAGTGATCTTCTCTATCACTGAATTTATTTACAGAGAAGTAGGAATAAAATTGATCCAACCAATTTTCTATAGCATCAAAATTATTTTTGCCTTCAAATGTATGAATATCAATATTGACCTAAACCTTGAAGGGTGTTGGGGCACTAAAAGGATGTTCCATGGATGAGGAGCTAGGAAGTGCAGATGAGGAGCCAGAATTTCCCATCAAGAGTTATTAGAGAATTTGGGCAAATTGTTGTAGCATTTATGCTTGTTGTTGTTGGAGGGCATCATTCACCATTTCCTTGAAAGGATTGGATGTCTCAATGTCATTCACCATTTGAATTCATTTGGAGTGAATAGGTGGATAGTTTGGAAGTTCTATTATTTTCTACCCAAGCTTCTTGTAGCCTAACCTTGTACATGGGATCATACACTCTCTAGACAAACCACTATGATACTAATGATCCAAAACTCAGAAGTTTTGATTGACAGATATTTCAAGAACACAAAAATAACATACTAATAATGAATTCTCTAAGAAGAGATGTTTTATTATTCAAGATCGCAATACAACTATATGCTTATCTTTGGGAAGAGATGTCTAATTTCCATTTTAGATTACATCTTTATTTATTCACATTTTGAAAGCAAGGGAAGGATGTGTAAGGTCACCAATATTGAGATAGATTAAATGGTTTGAATTCCATTATTTAAAATAATTTAGATTTTTAGGAATTACTTTTTTTATAAACTTGATATTTTTAGACTACACTACTAAAATTAAAATTTAGGGAACTTCCATTGGGTTTTTGGGGGTCAAAAACCATTGATCAAAGTTCCATGTCATCTCACTATGTTCTCATTCTTATCTTTCTAATGATTCAAATGGTGAGTCAATTAGAGCTACGATGCAAAAGTTATGACTCCCAAAAGTTCCATCATCAATTAGGGTAGAACCATCACCCAAATTATCACTTAAATTATTACCCAGATCATTCCTCCCTCCTTGAGAAGAAATGGTCCCCATTGCATCAATATTCCTCATCAGTTGTGGCATTTGTGTCTTGATTTGATTCTCTATGAGCCACTCACCTTGGTGGCTAAACTGTTGGGGGATCAAACCAACAATAGATTACAATTATGACAACAATAAACGTGGAATTAAATCAGATTGACAAGTAATTGGAATGATAATAGCAAGAACAAGAGATACAAGAAAACACCCTGAAAACTTGTATTAACAAACTCTTTACAAAAGGAATACAATTGAAGAAAGCTTCTTTCTTCCACACCTCTCCTAGATGTATAGATCTCTCAATAGATCTCTATTCCTCAAGAGCTATCTCTCTCAAGAACAATCAACTCCAACAAGCCTGGATTGATTCAATTCTATACTGTTCTTCTATAATTACAATGAATTCTTCTACAATTCAACTACAAAGCTAGGAAGATCTAATTCTTCATATAGAATTAGGAGACTTGAGCATGTACTTCCAACAAACAGTAAAACCACTTAAACAAGGGCTCTAAAAATAGTAATGCTAATAATAGAGACGCAAGCTTGAGTCCACAACTCAAACTTATCATGCAAACACTCGCTTTTGTCCACAGAAATAGCTTTCTAGACATGCAGATAACCGACGTCAGTTCCTGCTGCTTGTCTGTGACCGCCGTCGGCCAATTCTCTACCGACGTCGACGTCTCTACAACTGCCTGTGACTGACGTCGGTCGCTCCTAACCGATGCCGGTGTCTGTGTAGACCTGAACCTAATAAGTTTGCTCCTTGGTGAAGCTTTTAAGCTCCACACCCTAACAATCTCCCACTTGGAGATAAACAACTGCACCAGTACCTGTACAGCAACATCTTCTAGCTCCTCCATCTCCAACTCAATCATGAAGGCCAATAGAAGTTGAATGAAGATTCAACTTCTCCTTTATAACCGGCTTTGTTAGCATATCAGCAGGGATTCCTATCTGTATGGATTTTCTCCAGCTTCAACTAACCATCTTCCAATACCTGTCGTATGAAGTGATACCTTAGCTGTATGTGCTTTGTTCTTGAATGAAAAGCTGAATTCTTAGCCAAATGGATTGCACTCTGATTGTCAATATACAATCTACAACTCTCATGCTCCCTACCAAGCTCATCCATGAACCGTGTCATCCATATCATTTCCTTGCTAGCTTCTGTGGCTGCAATATACTCTACTTCTGTAGTTGATAAGGCAACAACCTTTTGCAACTTAGATATCCAGCTAACCACCGTTCCACCTATAGTAAATACATAACCTGTAGTGCTCCTCCTGCCATCCAAATCACCTGCCATATCTGAATCTACATAGCCATGTAGAGAAGTATCTGAACCTCCATAGCACAAGTACCTACTGCTGGTTCATCTCAGATATCTAAGGATCCACTAAACTGCTTTCCAATGTTCCTTACCTGGATTGGCCATATACTTACTTACAACTCCCACTGCTTGGGCAATATCCAGTCTAGTACACACCATTGCATACATCAAACTCCCTACTGTGGAAGAATATGGAACCTTACTCATGTACTCTACCTCATCATATGAATTAGGACATTGTTCTTTACTCAACTTAAAATGTCCAGCCAAAGGTGTGCTTACCGGTTTAGCATCCTGCATATTGAACCATTTTAACACCTTGTCCACATAATCTTCTTGAGACAATATCAACCTATGATTTTTCCTGTCTCTCTTAATGCTCATGCCAAGGATTTTCTTCGCTGCTCCCAAATCCTTCATAGCAAACGTTTGAGCTAATTTTACCTTAAGCTCTGAGATATCTTGCATGTGAGACCCTGCAACCAGCATGTCATCTACATACAACAATAGAATAATATATCTACCATTATCAAATCTCTTGAAATACACACAATGGTCTGATTGACACCTACTGTAGCCATGCTCAGTCATAAACCTGTCAAATTTTAAGTACCATTGCCTAAGAGCTTGCTTGAGGCCATACAAGCTTTTCTTCAACCTGCACACAAACTTCTCCTTACCCTTGACCTCGAATCCTTCTGGCTGTTCCATATAGATTTCCTCATCAAATCTCCATGAAGAAACGTTGTCTTAACATCTAGCTGCTCAAGATGCAAATCCTCAAAAGCAACCAAAGACAATACAACCCTTATTGAAGTCATTTTAACAACAGGAGAAAAAATCTCACCAAAGTCAATACCTGGCTTTTGTGCAAATCCTTTTACCACTAATCTGGCCTTATATCGCATCTGTCCATTCTCACCTTCCTTTAACCTGTAGGTCCATTTGTTCTTAAGTGTTCTCTTACCAGCTGGCAATTCAACCAAATCCCATGTTTGGTTTTCTCTTAAGGACTCCAACTCCTCAACCATGCCACGCTCCCACTCACTCTTGGACTCCACCTGTATTGCTTCTTCAAAACTCTCTGGTTCTCCACCATCGATTAGCAATAAATAAAATAAAAAAGGAGAATATCTAATTGGAGGCTTACTCACCCTTTTTGACCTCCTGATGGGTGTCTGAGACTCGTCCACAACACGCTGTCCACCCAAATTCTCTGACAGTGACCGACCTCGATCACCTGTAGACCTGTAACTGGCTGACATTGGTTCTACCTGACTGACCTCGGTACCTATTCTGCCGATGTCGGTCTCTATACTGCCGACATCGGTTCCTAACCTGTCGACGTCGGTCTCTGTGTTTTCCTGCAAGTGATTATTTCTTTTTCCCGCGAGCTCATCTTGGACTTTCACCTCATCCAATTCACCATTGCTTTGCTCAGATTGATTCAACTTCCTTAGCTGATCACAATACATCACTCTTTCATTGAAAACAACATCACGGCTCCTGATTACCTTGTTAGTTTCTAGATTCCACAATCTGTAACCAAAATCATCTGAGCCATAGCCAATAAACGTGCATCTCATAGACTTAGCATCAAGCTTCTTTCTATTTTCCTTATCTATATGCACAAAGGCTTCACAACCAAAAACTTTGAGATATGAGAGATCAACCTTTTTACCTGTCCATGCCTCTTCTGGAATACCACCATCCAGAGCTGTAGAGGGTCCTCTATTAATCAGGTATACTGCAGTGTCAACAGCTTGTGCCCAAAACTGTAAGGGCAAACCGGCATGCAATCTCATACATCTTGCACGCTCCATTATTGTCCTGTTCATCCTTTCAGCAATACCATTCTGCTGAGGTGTCCTTGGAACCATCCTTTGCCTATGGATTCCATGCATGTAACAATAATATCTGAACTTATGACTGTAGAACTCATCACCATTGTCTGATCTCAGGCACTTTAATCTTTTACCTGTTTCATTCTCAACCATAGCTTTCCAAACTTTAAAAGTATCAAATACATCAGATTTATTTCTAATACAATAGATCCATACCTTCCTTGTGGCATCATCTATGAAAGATACATAGTACTGTGATCCTCCAATAGAAGCAACCTAAGCCGGTCCCCACACGTCTGTGTGAACAAGCTCCAACTTGTGCCTCTTCTTAGTAGACCCAGTTTTGAGAAAACTAACCCTTTTATGTTTTCCAAATACACAGTGCTCACAAAACTCTAGATCTATGCCTTTTAAATTTGAAAGCATACCTTTAGACTTAAGAATTGACATCCCCTTCTCACTCATGTGGCCAAGCCTTGAGTGCCACAATTTAGCATCCACATCTGAAGTAGATAATACAGAAGGAGATTTGTTAGTAACACAATTACACAAATAGAGAGTACCTTCTCTCTTACATCTAGCCATAACAAGTGCACCCTTGGTCACCTTCCAAGATTCTGCTATGAGAGTTACTGTACAACCCTCATCCCCTAACTTTCCTGCAGAAATCAAATTTCTCTTCAAGCTAAGAACATGCATCACATCTCTCAACACCCATGTGTTGCTATTCTGCATCTTCAGCTGCACTTTACCTTTGCCAATTATTTTACAGGGCTCATCATCCCCTAGATACACTATTCCAAAATCTCCATGGATATAGTCACTGAAATATTCCCTGTTAGGAGTAGCATGAAAAGATGCACCAGAATCTAATACCCAAGATTCTATATTATTATGTAGAGAGAAAATTAAAGCATCCTATGCAATACCTGCAATCTTGGCTTCTTCCTTTCCTTCGTGCTGGTTTTCCTCCTTGGGCTTTGACCAACAATCTCTGCTTATGTGCCCCATCTTTCCACAATTCTAGCATTGTGGCTTCCTGCCATTTCTAGATTTAGATCTGCCTTTCCCCTTTGATTTGGATCTTGCTCTACCTTTCTTGCTCTTCTCTTTCTGCCTTCCCCTGCTCTCAAAACTTAAATCATTCTCAGATGCCTCTTCTGTGCTTTTCTTGCATATTTCCTCATTCAAGATAACACTAACAACATCCTCTACTTTCAAAATATTTGATGCAGATGCAGTATCACTTACTGCCATTACTAAGCCATGCCAGCTTTTAGGCAAAGAACATAATATCAAAAGAGCTTTTATCTCATCATCAAACACTATATTCACTGAACTTAATTGATTCACAATACCATTGAAATCATTCAGATGAGTAGAAACAGATCCACCTTCATTCATATGCAAATTAAATAACTGCTTCATAAGATATACCTTATTGGAAGCTGAGGGTTTTTCATACAAATTTGCTAACGTAGTCATCAACTCTACCGTAGACTTTGCCTGTGATAAATTGGATATCACAGTGGATGCTAGACTCAGTCTTATAGAACCTAGAGCCTTTCTATCAAGAACTTCCCATTCTTCATCCTCCATGTCTTTGGGCTTCTTTGCAATACCTCCTAACGGTAAGTAGAGATCTTTCTGATACAGATAGTCCTCTATCTACATTCTCCAGTGTTGGTAATTTTTTCCATTGAACTTTTCCATTCTCAATTTACTTTCATCTGCCATTGCTTCTCCCACTCAAATAGAAATCCCTGTAGAAACTCCTGTGAGAACTTGTAATCAATACACACTACACAGATCTGAACTACCTGTTAGTGAACCTGAACTTTGATACCGATTATCAAGCTCTAAACCTGTAACCAAGGCTCTGATACCACTTGTTGGGGGATCAAACCAACAATAGATTACAATTGTGATAGCAATAAATGTGGAATTAAATCAGATTGACAAGTAATTGGAATGATAATAGCAAGAACAAGAGATACAAGAAAACACCCTGAAAACTTGTATTAACAAACTCTTTACAAAAGGAATACAATTAAAGAAAGCTTCTTTCTTCCACACCTCTCCTAGATGTATAGATCTCTCAATAGATCTCTATTCCTCAAGAGCTATCTCTCTCAAGAACAATCAACTCCAACAAGCCTGGATTGATTCAATTTTGTACTGTTCTTCTACAATTACAATGAATTCTTCTACAATTCAACTACAAAGCTAGGAAGATCTAATTCTTCATATAGAATTAGGAGACTTGAGCATGTACTTCCAACAAATAGTTAAACCACTTAAACAAGGGCTCTAAAAATAGTAATGCTAATAATAGAGACGCAAGCTTGAGTCTACAACTCAAACTTATCATGCAAACACTTGCTTCTGTCCACGAAAATAGCTTTCTGGACACGCAGGTAACTGACGTCCGTTCCTACTGCTTGTCTGTGACCGCCGTCGGCTGATTCTCTGCCGACGTCGGCATCTCTGCAACTTCCTGTGACTGACATCGGTCGCTCCTGACCGACGCTGGTGTCTGTGTAGACCCGAACCTAATAAGTCTGCTCCTTGGTGAAGCTTTTAAGCTCCACACCCTAACATAAACTGGCCCCTTTTTACCACCTGATAAAGTGGAATAGAGCATCTTCTTATTGTCTTCATCCAGGTGTCCACAATTTGATCCTCCTCCACTAGATACAAACTCTATGGATCAATCTCATCAATGTCTAGTTGTTATACTATGACTAAAGTGTCCAACAAATGCGGATGACATGGTTTGAGGAGCTCCATGTTGAATATTGGATGCAGACCAAGGTAGGCTAGTAGGTTCAACTCAAAAGCATTTTCTCCAACCTTTCTAGTGATGGTGTAGGGACCATATCATAGAGGCTAAATTTTTTTGTGTGGGCCTGCAAGTCATTCCTTATGAAGCCACAACCAAACCTTGTCACCCATAACAAAATGGTGTGAAATATTATGTTTTTCATGGTGTTGCTTATACTTTTGATTCATCTTCTCCAAGATGTCATGAACAAACTGCTAGATGTGTTGCATTTGTTCAATGAACTTTATTTGTTTTACTATCTCAGATCTTACATGAGGTGTGTATTCCATGGTGGAGAATGGAATGGGGGTTGGAACCCAAAGCATACTTGGAATGGAATATGCTTGGTTAAGCTTTTTAGGGCTTGATTATATCCATGTTGTATGAAAATAAGCTTGTCATCCCATGTGCATGGATGTTTGGAGTGATACATCTGAATCATGTGAACAATCAAGTGGTTCACCATCTATGTCTGACCATAAATATATGGATGGAAGGCTATGGAATTCATTAGCTTGGTATCCATCATCTTCCATAGAGTGGACCAGAAGATGCTCAGGAACCTGCTATCTCGATCTGAGACAATGGACTTAGGGAGACCAAAATGGAGCCATACATGACTAAAATATAGTTGAGTAGTTTATTTAGTAGATATATTTTTATTACAAGAAATCATGATAGCCATTTTTGAAAAATGATTAATTACAACAAAAATATAGTCCTTACCATGTTTTGAAGTGGGAAAATCTAAGAAAAAATCCATTGAAACAGATTCCCAAGGCCTAGTTGGTTCTGGCAATGGCATGTACAATCCTTGCTTCTTATTTTTTGGCTTGGCTATCACACATGGGGTGAAATATTTGAGATACATTTCCACATACTTTCATAAATGGGGTTAATAGAAGTGTTTTTGAAGAACTGCCAATGTCTTTTCTACACCAAAGTGTCCAACTATCCTACTAAAATGTGCTTCCCATGTCATCTTCTATTGCTCTGCAGCTAGAACACAAATGTGCCCCATATGATAGAGGAAATTATCTTGCAAATATAAATCAAAAACATGTTTACATTTTTAAAGCACTTGATATCTATCAACAAAGATAGGATCTGCTTCATATAGAGCACCCCAAGTGGCAATCTTGTGTTTGCATAGGTCAAGAACTATTGTGAGTGTAATAATTGGTGGGTAGCTCAAATAATGTGCAATCGTATTTGATCTCCCCTTTTTGTATTTGATTATCAGATGGAATTGTTGAAGATATGTGGCCCACTTTTGGTGCCTCTCATTTCATAGTTTGCTCTATGTCTAGATGAATTCTAATAGTCTGTGGTTAGTGTGGATGACCATTTATTTCCCCAAGATGTATTGTTTCCATTATTTGCAAGGTTGTACAATGGCATAGAGATCCTTATCATATGTCATATATTTCTTGACTGTATCAGTGAAAGTTTCACTATGATATGCAACAAGATGGCCATGTTGCATGATAATAGCTCCCATGGCATATTTAGATGCATCTATCATCAAAACAAAAGGTTGATGTAAATCTGGCAAGGAAAGAACAGGGGCTGAGCAAAGTTTATTCTTAAAATTATCAAATGCCCTTTGTTGTATTTCACCCTGCTAAAATGTAGCTTTAGCTCCTCATTTAGTCACTTGGGATAGTGACCAAGAAACATGTGAAAATTTCAAGATCCAATAAGCTGCAAAGTTCTATGAGGGTCCTTGGTGTAGGCCATTCTCAAATAACCTGAATGTTTTTTGGATCAACATGGACCCCTTCCTCATTCACAACATACCTAAGGTACTTAATTCTTTTCATCCCAAATTTTCATTTAATAAGATTTACATACAACTTGTGCTCCTAAAGAGTTTGAATCACCTTACAAACATATTGCAAATATTCCTCCCATGTTCTACTATAGATGAGTATGCCATCTAGGTAGGCAACCATGAATGAGTTGGTGAAGGGTTGCAGGATGTCATCCATCATCTTCATGAAGGTTTTAGGTGTGTTAGTTAAGCCAAAAGGCATAACCAACCATTCTAATAGCCCCTCCTTAGATTTTAATGTAGACTTCTAGACATCGATGGGATCGATGGGAATTTGGTGATAGCCAGATTTGAGATAAATTTTAGTGAATAAATTTTCACCATGAAGTTTGTCTAGTAGGTCATAAATCCTAAGGAGAGGGTATTGATTCTTCATAGTGATTTAATTTAGGGCTCGATAGTTAATGTAAAGCCTCCATGTTCCATCTTTCTTTGGTGTCAGGATAATTGAGTTACCACAGGGTGAAGATATTGGCCTAATGTGACCCTTTTGGATCAATTCTTGAATCTATCTTTTTATCTCATAATTCTCCAAAATTGATCTATGATACACAGGATTGTTAGGTAAAGGTGATCCTAGGAACAAATTGATAAAATGTTTTACCTGGAAATGTAGTGGAAATCCTAGTGGTGACTTGAATACGTCATCATATTCTCCTATGATTTTTCCCATCTACTTCTATTTTTGTGTTGATTATGTATTTAAGACTGCAACATTGGCCTTCTTGGATTTCTGTGGTTTGACCACCATGAGAACAAATTGCTTTGTCCTTTCCACCAATCTCTTACATTGTTTAGCACTAATCAGGGATATAGATGTGGGAGGTGGTACCTCTGGTACCTTGTAGCACTACATTCCAAGAGTGAGGGTGATTCTTTCATTTCATTATTCATAGATGCCATGTTGATCATACATGAATGGCTAACCAAGGAGTACATCACAAACATCTAGATTGACCACATCACATAAGACTTCATCTTGGAAATGTTTTATTGCATATGAAAGAAGACACTAATGGGTGACACGAAGGTCTCTCCCTAGGCTCAACCATCCAATATTGTATGCCTTTGGATGAGGCTTCATGGATAGATTTATAATTTTCACAACTTTAGCAAAGATTAAATTATTTTGACTCCCACTATCAAGAATGAATGCAGAGGCTTACCTTTTACCCATAATTTGGAGTGAAATAATCTTTCCTTCTCATCTTGCCTTTCCTCATGGGTCTATGATGAAGTGATGATGGTGTTGAGCTCAACGTCTATAATATCTTCGTCATCCTTTTGGATTGTAGGTTGTGTATGAGATAGAGTAGTAGATGTTGAGTATTATGACTTAGAAAGCAATGACTTGATGGCTCAACATTCTTATTTGGAGTGAGTTCTAATTTTGTGGTAATCACATCATTTTATAGCCTTCCCCTTCTAGGGTTTCTTATCTTGAAACTCCTTTTGCTTCCAATTTTAGCCTCATGTTTGACCTTCCTTGTCACTTTTCATTTTGAAGGCTAACTCTTTGTATTCTTTCTACCATGCTTTTACTCAATCTTCACTGTGAACTTATATGCCTTACTAAGGGTTTCCAAATTAAAGAGTTCCGTTCCCCCCCGTATGTACCACTGTAGTCCACCATGATATTTGATATTCTTATGTTTATCATTTTCTTGGATGCCCAATCTTGCAGACAAAGAATGAAAAATGTCTATGTAATCATGAATAGATTGGTCCTTACCTTGGTGAAGTTGTTGCCACTATATGTATAGATCATCATATGATCCAATGGGATAGTATTCTTCCTTTACCATTTCCATGCAATCATATCAAATAGGTTCCAACTCAAGACCAATCTCATCTATACTAAACCTCTTTTTGTACACTTCCCACCAATTTTTCATGGGCAATGATGCTTTCAAAAGAGTAAAAGTGATATTTTCTCCATTAGTGAATTTATTTATAGATAAGTAGGAAGATAATTGATCCAAAAAAAAATTTACTACATCAACATTGATTTTGAATTCAAATTTAAGAATATCAAAATTCACCTAAACCTTGAAGGGTGTTAGGGAAATGAAATGATGTTCCATGGATGAGGAGCCTGGCAGAGCAAATGAGGAGCCAAAATTTCCTTTCGAGAGTTATTGGAGAATTTGGGAAAATTGTTGTAGCATTTGTTCTTGTTGCTATTAGAGGGCTTCATTCACCATTTCCTTGAAAGGATTGTATGTCTTGATGTCATCTACCATTTGAAGTCATTTGGAGTTAATAGGTGGATAGTTTGGAAGCTCTATTATTTTCCACCCAAGCTTCTTATACCCTGACCTTGTCCTTAGGATCATACACTCTCAATACAAACCAATCTGATACTACTGATCCAAAACTCAAAATTTTTGATTGATAGATATTTCAAGAACACAAAAATAACACAATAATAATGAATTCTCTGAGAAGAGATGTTTTATTACTCAAGATCGCAATACAACTATATGCTTATCTCTAGGAAGAGATGTCTGATTTCCATTTCAAGTTACATCTTTATTTATACACATTTTTAAAGTATGGGAAGGATGTGTAAAGTCACCAATATTGAGGTATATTAAGTGTTCGACTTCCATAATTTAAAACAATACAAATTTTGAGGAATTACTATTTTTAGAAACTTATTATTTTTAGATTGCACTACTAAAATTAAAATTTAGGGCACTTCCATTGGGTTTTTAGGGGTAAAAAACCATTAATAAAATATCCATGTCATCTCACCATGTTCTTCTCATTCTTATCTTTCCAATGGTTCAAATGGTGAGTCAATTGGAGCTATGGTGTAAAAGTTATGGCTCCCAAAAGTTCCATCATCAATTGGGGTAGAACTGTCACCTGAATAGTCACCTGAATTGTTACTCAGATCACAATGAGAGCTCATTGGTTGGATAAAATCACTTCTAACCTATAATTCATGTAGTGTAGTTTGATTTATTTGAGCTCTACTAAGCTCTAAATTTTTTTTCAAGACTAAGAGATTGACCACTCTACCTCTGGTTAACATGACATTCACTGGTTAGGTCTATCTCTCTTGGGATCTGACATCTCTGTTAGGTCCAAGAGGTTATTCATTCCTATTTTACATGGGGTTATTGGTTGGATCACTGATGGATTATAACCTAGGGATGCATGGTGCTTCTTAATTACATTGGACTCTCTTGAGGTCTGACATCTCTGTCAAGTTTGGGAGACTAATGCATCAAACAATAATCTACATAGTGGTCACTAATTACATCATGTTATTTGTTATATTTTCATGAATTTTACTTAGAATTCATTTTCACCAACTTTGAATTCAAAACTTTTACTCAAAACAAGTTAGAACATTTTCTCTAAATATCTAGAAAGTTAGATAATTACCATTAAGCCTTTGTAATTTTTGCTCAAATGTTTTACTTTAACAAAACTTATGAATACTCTACAAATGAATATCATGAAGTCAGCCATCATCAATATTTTGACACATAGAAGAACTTGAAAAAAACATAGAAAAAAAACTAAGTGAAAGAGTAATGAAGAACTACCAATTAACTTCTCACCTAGTTGTTAGATACATTTTGAAATGCCATGTAGGACTCTACGATCTAATATATCGAGAACATTATTAAGACTCTATGAATATTCAAGTAAGGGTAAGCTTGAAAATTTAACATGTTAAACCTTAAAACAAAGAAAGTTGATCCTAACCATAGAGTATCAACAAGATTTTCCTTAGTCTCTTTCATAGACCTTTAAGGCCTAGAAGTTAGATCAATTGGTCATTATCCAACCACTTGATCAAGAAAAACTAGGCTGACATGGGATTTTATAGACTTGGCACATGCAAAGCCATCCATAATGAGAGAATGGGTCTGAGAACTCTAGTTTTATGTTTTAAAAGAGGGGTCCCCAATTTCTTACAAAAAGGGTGTGTGTTGGCCATAATAATATTCACCTAGGCCAACAGTTGTAAAATTTAAACCACATAAATAATCATCAATTTTCATTTGTCATTATATGTATATCATCATCATAAATAGAATCATAATCATCATTAATATATTTTAAATATATGAAATTTGGATCTTTTGAATTTAGTAGTAAAGATAATTCTTGTACATCTTCCTCTTGTTCTATTTTTTCATGTAAATACTATTGTTCTAAAATATATATAGATTGTAACTTTTGATCACTTTTAATGGATTCAAAAATATAATATGTGTGAATTATATATATATATATACATATATATATATACATATATATATACATATATATATATATATATATACATATATATATATATACATATATATATATATATATATACATATATATATATATATATATATTCATATATATATTGGTGTCACTATAATAGATTAAGGATACCCTAACTATGCTTGATTCTTAGTAGTAAAATTTGTAGTCTTACAATATCTAAATGGTTGATTATCAATAGAGCATGTATATAAGTATGCATCATGTATATTTTTGATAAACTAATGTAAATTATAATTTATGACTTCAATTTTATGTATTCCATGGTCTAGTTAATAGTAAGTTATGGTGCAAATGATTAGGCATTACTTGGAATTGAGTAGATAATATTTTAGGCCTGACCTTGATATCCAAAGTGATAGAACCCAAAGTTTTGTGAGGAAAATCATCAAATCCTTTGATATTCTTATATTTATATTTAATAAAATACTTATTAATACCCATTATTTGTAATAATTTAATATTTTAAATATTCAGACCCAAACCATTATCAATTAGAACCCTTTTTATTGTCATACTTCTGATTTGCACTTGTATAAACAAAGGAAGATTATGATCAATAGTAGACTATGTAAGTAAATCATCATTCCCAATAGATATAACATATTAAGTATCAATAAAATTAATTAAAATATATGAAAAATAATAAGGGTATATATTACGAGGCACATGTGTTTGATTCAATGGCTGATAAAAAAATTCTTTGAAAACTTAAGATTTTTTAAGTAATTCTAAAATATAAACATTAGTTGGTGTATTCCTTAACTGATCCACAATATAATATGTTAGAAACAAATGATAGGATATAAAATAACTTTGAAAATGAAAGGAAGTGAATGCATAAATAATGATATCACCTTAAGAACAAGCCAACAATAAAACTGGGGACATAATTTGTTAAGTAGGGAAACTGAATCAATAAAATAAAACCCCACATTTATTAAAAAGACTTACAACAAAAATATTCTCCAAGTATAATATCAGTTTAAGAAAATAAAATGAGAGAGAGAGAGAGAGGCCTTAATGCATAATCAATTTTCTCAAGATGAACTCGTGTAGAATTAGATAGGATAGAGCTCATTAAATATAGTTATTAGGAAACATGAGTCACAAAAAAATTGTTACATAACCTTATATGTGTATGCCTAGTGTCATCAATTGATCCAGAGTTCATTCTAGAAAAAGTTTTCAAATCATGATGAAACCAATTTCACAGTGTAGATCTTGTTGAGAGCTTTCTGACACATTTTTCAAAACATAAATTTGAGTTCAAGAGCTCCTGTTATGGCCATTTGAAGATTGGTTAAGAAATGTCTCTTGCGACATGTGGCTCATGTTTTGAGGTTATTTCAACATTTGGACCTATTGAAGGTCGACACTTGGAAAATTGAAAGGTTTGAAAAAAATGGTTTGATGACATGCCACATCATCAACATGCCATGTGGACTTAAGCATGAGATAAGCTCATTGAGCAAGGTGGCAAGACCAAGCATTTGGCGACTTCGAAGGAAAGACCAAGCCCAAACCCAAAAAAAATGCCTCTTATGTGGCCAAAGCCACATGACAAGTGGTCAGATGAAGGCTTTTTAAAGCCTTGTCTTATCCCAAATCCATGCATGTGTGATAAACCCATAGAGGAAATGGCACTCAAAGGCTATTTTAAGCCTTGTTTGAACTGCTCAACCCACACATGTGGGATAAAGATAAAGCATAAGCACCTAAAAGAAAGGCTGACAGTTTTAAACTCATGACCTACCATCCAAAATGGATAGGCTTTGACTACTTGTCCTTTGGGGGTCGAAGTGATATTTAAGGAATGAATTTGTATTTAAAGGGAAGCTTCTGGCCGACTGTGTAAAAAAAAATATAGACCAGTTTGTTGTATTTGGTCATTTTGGAGCCCTTATAGGCCAAAGCAAAGCTTGGAGTAAACTAAAAAGTTATTTAGAATTATAATACTCTCTATGAAGTATATTCGTTTTCCCATTTTGGAGAATTGGTGATTCCATTTTGAGCTATATAAGTTACTAATTTCAATTTAGAGAAGCCTCTGCATGTGATTCAAGAAGGTGAAGGACGTGTTGAGTCAGCCAAGGTATTTCAAAGGTCTGAAACACTATTTTTGTAGAGAGATATGATATTTTTTTGTTTGTAATTATTATTTTAGCTTGAAAATTTTAGCAACATTAATGGATCGGTTCGATAAGAACTCAAGGACGTAGGAATTCTAAACCCCGTAAACAATTTCTATGTTTTGATCTTTGGATTCATTTTTGGATTTTAGTTTTAGTTATTATTCAGATTATAAATTTAGATTTTTAATTAGAATGCAAAATTTAATGAATTTATCATTTACGAGAAATTGGATAAAATCAAGAATTTGAAAAATCTAACAGTTTTAATAGATATTTGATGTGATCTATTAATTCACCTTTATTTCAGTTTTGAAACTTGATTTGGATTAGATTTTAATCAGATTTAATCATTCCAACATCTTATAAGTTGAGAAATTTAGAATCCATACTTTTAAAATTTCACTTAGAGTTTATCAATGGAGTTTACGGATCAAATTGGTATCAGAGCAGTTAGAATGCCAGGATTGCTTCTAGTTGTGTATTGACTGTTGCTTCCAAAATAGTGGGATTATTGGTTTGCAGATTGATTATATTATAGTGTATAGTGTGGAATCAGTTGTTTGTAGGAAACCATGGGCAATTTGTCACAGATTGAGGCCATCAAAGATGAAAATGCAATCTTGAGATGCCAAAAATTTGCAATTGAATTGCAAGTGGCAAAGTTAAAATCAGAGCTTAAATCCAAGGATGAGCTCTTGATTAGATTACAATGTGGTGAGTGTGAAAAGGTAAAGCCTTAAATTTCAGATGCAGAGACTATGACTAAGTGCACTATAAGTTTTTCACCATAGGAATCTTCATCTTCTGTTACCATTTCAGATTTAGATTCTAGTAATATTGTTTTTGGTGATTTCAAAAAATACACTAAGGGCATAGGATCTAAATTGTTGTTTAAAATGGGTTATAATGGAGGACTTGGTAGAGATAGCCAAGGTATATCTAACCCAATTCAGGTTGAACATAGACCTCTTCGTGTAGGTTTGGGTTACACTAGTGTGTAGGTGGATGATGGAGAAGTTTCTTCCATGGCTAAAGGAAGATGAGCTTCCAATAGTGAAGGTTCTAGGCCACTAGTTCAAAAGTGTAAAGGTAAAAGAGGTATTGAGATTCCACCTCCTGATTCTTACACTAAATCTTCTAATCCAATTGTTAATTTTAAGATGTTTGGATATAATGTACATAATATAATGCAATCATTTCCATGCACTTTTTGTGGGATGAATAACCATAGTGCTAAGACTTGTTGGAAATGAAATGCTTTGTTGAAGCAGATTGCATGTTTGAAATACCATTCTCATGTTAAGTTGGGAATTGGTAAAATGGGACCCTCACCTAAGAAGGATGTTTGCACTCATTGTAAAGTGAGTGGACATAGGATTGATAGATGTTTTAAGCTTCATTCATCTTTACATTCAAGTAATGTTAAAACTAAGATGATTTACAAACCTCTCACAAAGGTTAATGAAGCTAATTCAATCCATAATGTAGTTGAAAATACAACCTAGGATAAGGTAAAACCTACAAGTGAAAGTCCATCAAAGAGGTTAAGTCAACAGTATGCAATTGATAATGAATCCACAGAGACAATCAATTTCACTAGGAAGAAAGAATTGGTTAAGTGGATTATCACTACATTATTTTTGCAAAGCATGGTTAAGAATTCACCTAAGGGATGAACAAGATTTGATAGATGTAGAATAGAGTTGGTGGGAACACTTCAAGATAGGTTTATCATATGAAGTTTTTCAATTCTCACTTTTTGATAACTATAAGATTTTGATCTCCAAAATATATTGTATGGGTAGTCTAATAATGGATAAGACATTAACTCATTTGAAACAGTTGGGAATATAGAAAAGTGATGTTGTGAGTTATTTCCTTACAACATTTGATACTTATACTGTTATTTTGAATTTATCTATTTTGGCACAGTGATGTTTAGATGCATTTTTTAAGACCCTTTGGGCATGTTTAGATGTTAGGCAACATACACTTTTGGTTGTTTGCATTTTCTTAGCATATAAGTCCCATACTAGTGAATTGTATTTCAACATGCCTACAACATTAATTGTATGTTTTTGGCATTATAAACTTGTCTTAGAGTTACTTTGGGAGTTGTTTCAATTTTTGGCCATTCACCGCTTTATAGGATGTGACATTTGGACATGTAGTTTGATATTTTGTAGTCACTTTTGCAGTCATAGATTCCTTACTCAATGCCTTTAGATTAGGTATTTTTATAGTTTGATTGTGAATCATTTTAATTTAATTGTTTATATCTCTTGCTATGATTGGGTTCTATTTTCATGGATGTAGTAGACCAATTATAAGATTTCAGGTGATAGTCAACTTTTGGAGACCAAAAGCCTCTTTTATAGGGAGGTGTGATCTAGAGTTCATTGTAGAAAAAGTTTTCAAATCATGATGAAACAAATTTCATAGTGTAGAGCTCGTTGAGAGATTTTTGATGCATTTTTTAGAACATAAATCCGAGTTCAGGATCTCATGTTATGGCCATTTGAAGATTGGTCAAAAAATGTCTCTTGCAACACGTGGCACATGTTTCAAGGTTATTTTGAAATTTAGACCTATCAAAGGTTGACACTTGGAAAATTGAAAGGTTTTAATAAAAATGGTTTGATGACATGCCATGTCATCAACATGCCACGTGGAGTTAAGTGTGAGATAAGCAAGTTGAGCAAGGTGGCAAGACCAAGCATGTGGCGAGTTTAAAGGAAAGACCAAGCCCAAGCCCAAACAAAATGCCTCTTAGGTGGCCAAAGCCACATGATAAGTGGGTGGCTAATGGATTTTTAAATCCTTGTCTTATCCCAAATCCATGCATGTGGGATAAACCCACAGAGGAAATGGCGTTGAAAGGCTATTTTAAGCCTTGTTTGAACCGCTCAACCCACACATGTGGGATAAAGATAAAGCATAAGTGCCTAAAAGAAAGGCCGATAGTTTTGAACTCATGACCTACCATACAAAAGGGATAGGATTTGACCACTTGTTTTTTGGGGTTTGAATTTCTATTTAAGGCATGAATTTGTATTTAAAGGGAAGCTTCTGGCCGACTGTGTAAAAAAAATATAGACCAGTTTGTTGTATTTGGTCATTTTGGAGCCCTTAAAGGCCAAACCAGAGCTTGGAGTAAACTAAAAATTTGTTTAAAATTGTGATACGCTCTATGTAGTATATTAATTTTCCCATTTTGGAGAATCTGTGATTCCATTTTGAGATATATAAGTTACCAATTTTGATTTGGAGAAGCCTCTGCATGTGATTCAAAAAGGTGAAGGATGTGTTGAGTCAGCCAAGGTCTTTTGAAGGTCTGAAACACTATTTTTGTAGAGAGATATGATATTTTGTTGTTTTTAAGTATTATTTTAGCTTGAAAATTTTAGCAACATTAATGGATCGATTCGATAAGAACCCGGGGACATAGGAATTTTGAACCCTGTAAATAATTTCTATGTTTTGATCTTTGGATTGATTTTTGTATTTCAATTTTAGTTATTATTTATATTATAAATTCATATTTTTAATCAGAATGCAAAATTTAATGAATTGATCATTTACGAGAAATTGGATAAAATCAAGAATTTGAAAAATATGACAGTTTCAATGGATATTTGATGTGATCTATTAATTCACCTTTATTTCAGTTTTGAAACTTGATTTGGATCATATTTAATCATTCCAACATCTTATAAATTGATAAATTCAGAATCCATACTTTTAAAATTTCACTTAGAGTTTATCAGTGGAGTTTACGGATCATCAATCTCCATAAGGTGAGAGGTAAGTTGTGTGAAAATTGTAGGAGGAGTTAGGTGTGACATGTAACTCCAAGATTCCATTTAAAAGGGACAAAAAAGGTGTGACACTTCATAAGATATAGAATATGTTAATTATAAATTCACATAATAAGAAAATACTACACACATCTAAATATACTTGGGATTAATTAACTTATATCAAAATTAATCTCCAACACTTCCCCTTAATATTTATTTTGGTATAAAAAAGAAGAAAACCTTAGACAAATAATGGAATTAACATTACATAATACTCTCCCTTGATAGAAATATCCTTTGAGATGAATTAAAAATATTAAAATAGTTTGAGAAAAAAGAATAGAAAAGGCATAGCCAAGGATATTTCAAAGTTTTGTGATCATCAATAGTCTCCAAGAATCCTCTTTAAAATAGAAGGTCAATCTACTTAAGAATGAAAACCAACAAGAAAGGAGATACAAAATGATCCACTAAACCTGTAAAATAAAAGCTTACACCAATTTTCATATTAACTAAATAAACATACCATATAAATATGATCTACATATAATTAATGAATAGAAGTATATCTAATACAAGTCAAAAAGATAAAATTACAAAATTCATAATAAAGTGTTAAATATTGTATGAAAAATATAAGTTAGTCTTCAAACCAAACATATTTCACTGACAACTTATAAGAAAAAATAAGCACAAAATTAAGGAAAGTGAAAAATTACATATTTTAAACTTATCAAAAGTGAAACAAATCATATGTTTCACCTTTCACAAAAGATATCCAAAATTAATAAAATGAATGAGTATCAAAAGAAGATGCATTGATGTTCACCAAAATTTTAGGAATCCAAAGTTGTTTAAATTTAGAATGAGTTTCTTTTATTGGTTTTCCAATAATACAAAATGTCATGATTTATTTTACCACAATATTTACATGGATGCAATTTCCAAAAATTAGTAATAGCATGCCCATTTTTACCATAATTCTTACAAAGTTTAAAATTTTTAAATAAAATATGAACATAATAAACTTTATAACCATAAGAAGTATTGCAGGATTTAAAAACACAATGGTTTAATGTCCTTTGGTGAATGGGACAATACTAATTCAAATTTCCATTACAAGAATTAAAACTAATCCTTATAAAATATGTTAGAGATAAATGAAAGAAGCTCAATAATTCTATTATCCTTACTACTACCTTCACCAAAATAACCCATTGATTGCATAATTGAAAAACATGGGTTATAAATATTATGTTACAAAGGAAGGCACTCTTTAGGTGATGAAAAATCATATTTAAAGTAACATTAGAGGTATTATCATTTTTAAAAGACATAATTTTTACATTAAGAGTGTCAAATTAAGTTAGCATTTTGATTAGTTTTCATGGTACAAAATTTTCAACAAAAAATGGTTTGGTTTTAGCATTCAAGTTATCATTTTAAATCGAGAATTTCATCACATTTTAAAATATTTTGATGCTTAATCTCATTAATTAATTCATCATTTGGATTTTGAATCCAATTTAAATTTATATTTACAACAAATATATTTTATATGGAAATCATTAAAACATGTTTGATTTGTTATGAATAGCTTAAAAGAGTAAGACTTGACCCAAGTTTTTTTGAATTAGTTTTAACTTATAAGAAACTATATTAGATTGATTTCAATTACAACACCACTTTAAGTCATATATTTATGTAAACACATTGATATAAGTAATAAAATCCTAATTTTAAATTATTTAACAAAGATTTAAAATAAAATAAGTAATATAGAAGTCTATCTTAAATATATACTTAAAATGTGGCAAATGAAGGAAACATATAAAAATGATATATTGTATAATACATTTAAATTTCCACTTTTATTTTATTAAGATCAAATTATTTTATTAATATTACCACATATTACCTAGATTTAATGTGTTATAATATTATTAATACTCAATGTAATCATGAAACAAAATAGATTTATCATGAAAATATAGCCCAATTAGAATTTTTAAATTTCATAAAAATAATAAAAATGTTTTTTAAAATACAAGAGTTACATTTTTTTTATTTTTTCTCTCAAACTATGATTTAGGTTTACTAAAAAAATTAATAGTTTATTCCCGATCTAAAATAAAGTACAGTTTAAAAAATCATATTATAAATCAAAAGATACAATCTTTTTCGTTACATGGTTTTTTTTTTGAAAAAAATAGATTTTTATACAGATTTATGATTACTTTTAATTGAAATGAAATTAAAATAATATATTCAAAACTAGTTAGATATATTTAATTGGAGAAGAAAAATGATGATTAAACACAAAACAATGTTTTCAAGGGTTGAATTCCTTGTAAAAAATGACACAAAATCATACTTCACCCACACACCTATAAAAAATCATAAATTTTAATGTTAATAATAACCTGATTTGATCCCATGTTATAAATAAATGATAGGATCTAAAATAACTTTGAAAATGAAATAAAATGAATCCATAATGTAAAGATATCGGCTTAAGAACAAAACACCAAGATAATCTGAGACACTAGTTGTTAAATGGGAAAATTGAATCAATAAAAAAAATCCAACATGTATTATGAAGTTTTGCAACAATAATATTATCCAAGTAAAACATTAGTATAATAAAATAGAATAATAAAAATATTTGATCCTCAAGACATAAACAAGTGTCTCAAGATGAACTTGTGTAGAATGAAAGAGGAGAAAGTTCATTAAATGAAGATAAAAGCAAAGAATAGTTACAAAGAATCTCTTGAACAACCTCCTTCATTGTACCTAGTGTCATTAATCTTTATAATATGAAAATAATTTGTGTGACAAGTTTGGGAAGAGTTACATGTGATATGTAACTATAATATTCCCTTCAAAAGGGACAAAAGAGATTTGACACCTCATAAAAATATAGAATATATGAAATATAAATTTACATAATAAGAAATCCTAAACACACTTAAATAGACCTAGGATTAATTAAACTAAATAACTATTAATCTCCAATATCATACCATTTACATTAAGTAATTCATATTTTTGAGTTAAGATGGGGATAAGGAGGGATGTCTTGATGTTTCTCCTCCCATCTCATTAGATGAGGCATCTGGCCTTGTCTAGTGACAACATCTTAGACTGTGAGATATACTATAATCTTATGGAAAATACTAGAGGTGGGATATGAGCTAAGATATTCTTGAAGTCTAGGGGAATGAATAATGAAAGGAGACATCTCTACCCTTTGGCATATAGTTTAAATAAGTGGCAAATAAAATTAATCTATACAAAAATAAGAAACATATAACTCTTCATTATTAATCTCTTGATTGATTTTAGATTTCATCTTTGCCATTCAATTATGCATCGATGAAATTACATATAAGTGAATTATTTTACATTTTGTAGGCAAACAACATGTAAATGATACCAAAGAGCTCTAGACCAAGAATTAATAGATATATTTAGTCATTATGATAATGATTAATGGGAATATTATAAAATAAAATATATTAAATCATAAAACAAATTCTAAAAATATAAGTAAAACCTAAAGGAAATTAGGGTTTTTAAATATTCAATCAATATATGTGTTAACCATTATATTTTATCAAATTTTTAATTAAAAGAGTTTTAATCTTGATTTAAAAATTATTACATAAAATTATAATGAATAAAATATACAATAAATCACAAAAATTAATTTGAAACTTACTATATTTCAAAATATGCTAAAAAGGGTAAGCATCAAATAAAAACAACTTAGCTAGAAATAAGACAATGAAAGACTATGACTATGTTTATATGATCAATTAAGAGGTTGGGTAAAATAATTTTGAATTAGGAATAGGATTTGCATTATATGAAGTTGTGCTTAACTACAACAACCCCTATGTTGAGCACTGCCTATATACCAATACTCCAAAGAGAGATCAAACTCCATGTAGTTCTCCCATGCTACAGTATTGTGTGATAAATATTGATGTAATGTTAGATTTTGGCAAAATCCTAGATTGTAATTAAATGACTCAACCATGACTTGTGACTTTAGAAGTGTATTCAAACTTAGTTCAAGACTACAAGGGCTATGTGTACTCAAAACTGGGAAGAATATGTATTTTCCTCTCAATGTGTAGTTATATATTCTTGTGTTTTTCCATCATATGATCCTCTAGTGAACAATGGATAAATTTTTTGATTTTGTAGTGATAATTTTAAAATTCATTCAAGTGGGACTTATGAAACAAGTGGGTGATCCTGTTAGGTGAATTTGAATTTGAAAACATATGTGTTATTTATCAGGAGAACATGCTTGATGGATTCAAACACTATCAGTAAGTGGGATAGTCCTTAAGGAGCATCTTGTCTGAGGAGTACAGACAACTAAAATAGAAGTGTGTATTAGTCTAAAATTAATTTTGGGCTACTTAGAATGGTGGATAGGGATATTTAGGATCAAAATTTTCTTAAAAGGTAAGGGTCATCCACATATAAGTGAATGAATGGTGGTCAAAGACCACAAAATTGGGCATGAGTTAAGTATGTACAAGGAATGGTCATAAGTGCATAGTTTATCAATAAATTTTAATTTATGTGTTTACACTTGGGCACAAGAATAATTTTATATTTTGAATTTCAAACATAATTTATTGAATAATGTAGAGTTTATGGTTACAAAACCTTCCATAATATTACAAGTAATGAGTGTTAAAAATAACCTATGCATTATAATACAAATGTTAATTTATAAAAAAAAATGGTTCTATTACCAACTATTATACATATAACTCTGAGACATCTATAACACTAAGAAGAAAAATCATATTATGATTATTATTCAATTAAATATGCATGGAACAAACAATTATATAACATTACAAAAAAATTAAATTTTTAAAGAATGAATAGATCATTAAGGTTATCCAATTATTAAAAAAATGGTTATTAGGAAGTTATAACCAAGATCATTACACATATAAAACACACACAATTCACAAGTGCCAAAAAAAAAAGAAATATTTACTATGGAAACATATATTGAGGGTGCATATTGACAATAAACTCAATTTGATGAAGAATAACATGCTAACATGTGTATTACTTAATTATTATAATAGTTAGGAAATGAAATTGATGAATTAAAACATAATATATATTGGGAAGAATAACTTTTAAATGTTACTCTACCAATTTATTTTTGGACAAAGGTTTTTTTATATATGTATATGGGTGATGTCATCTGCCAGCTAGTTGAGGTTTAAATAAGAAAATAATGGTTTAAAATGATGCATTTTATTATGGATAAATAAAATAATTCCATTACCTTATTACTTGAAGTAAATACAGTCATGATTTGAAAAAATCAAAGTCTTCAAGGATAACTATAAATGCATATAATTAAAAATCACACATAGTGGAGGAAAATGCAATGTGTTTACATAACCTTATAAAAATTTTCAAGGTAAATATTATAATAATTGACATAAAAATAATTAAATAATATTGAGAGTAAGAAAATAAATACATAAAAAAAGATGTGTCCTAAAATAAATTTAACATGAAAATGTGAGACACAAGTAGTTAACTGTGGAAATTGAATCAACAAAAAAAACCTCAATGTGTATTGATAAGGTTTGTAACAAAAATATTCTCCAAGTAAAATATTTTTATAATAAAAGAGAATGAGAAAGAGAGATTGGACTAAATCCATAAGCAAGTGTTTCAATATGATCTTGTGTAGAATGAGAGAGAAGAGAGTTCATTAAATAAAGCTTAAAGGAAAGATGAGTTACAAATAATCTCTTACACAAACTTCTTAGTGTGTTTCTATAGTTATCGGTCTCCATGAGGTGAGGAAGAAGTGTGTGAAAAGTGTAGGAGGAGTTATATGTGATGTGTAAATACAAGAATCCTTTTAAAAGGGACAAAATAGGCATGACACCTTGTAAATTTGGAATATGTGAATTTATCATAAAATAAATGCACAATTAAATAGATTTAAAATTAATAAAACAACATAAATAAAGATTAATTTCCAACACTACCCCTTAAGTTATATTTTATGTTACAAAAAAAGGATAAAACCTCATAAAAATAAGGTAGTTGATATTACATAATACTTCCCCTTAATAGAAACATACTTTGAGAAGAATTATTGTAGAGAATAATAAGAGAGTGGGTGTCACCATGTGGGTTGTAAAGTTAAGGGTTTGATCAAAAATAGTCCCTAAGAACCCTTTCTAGACAAGAAGTTTAATTCACATAGAAAAAAATACTAATAAAAAATTAGATGTACAAAAAGTAGATATAATACAAAGAAAAATGATTTAAAAAAATTATGTAATAAGGTGTTGAATTTTTAAAAAATGAAATTAGTCAAAAATAATTAGCTCCAATCAAGGCATATTTCCTTAACAATTTAAAATAATAATTAAACACACAAAAAAAGGGAATGCATAAAAAAAATTTGAGTGTTAAACTTTTTAAAATAGATACAAAGAAGATGTTTCATATTTCTCAAAATATATCCTACTTGAAGCAATGGAGGAACTATCAAAATAAGTCATGTTAAGGTCTTGAGAAGATACCAATACTCTAGGGATCCAAATTGGTTGAACCTTTGAATGAGTTATTTTAGTGATTTTTCAACAATGAAAATTTCATAATTTTTTTTGTCACAAGATTTTCAAGGATGAGGTTTAAACCATTTATTAATATCATTCCCATGTTTACGATAATGATCATAAATATTATGATTTTTAACCAAACGATGATCACAAGAAACTTTATAGCTACAAGTCTTATGATATTAAAAATCACTATGGTGAAATGTATTTCAATGAGGGAGAAAACATTAAATCACATTAACATTAAAAACATTAAAACCAAGCCTTGAAAAAATTGAGTTATATTCAAATGAAATGGGATTAAAAAAAAATATATCATTCTTACCAATTCCACCACCAAGATAACCCATTAACTACATAATTTTTAAGCCATGGTTAATAACAAGATGTTGCAAAGTAATAAACTCTTTAAAAAATGAAAAATTAAATTTTAAACCAAATTGATTATTTTCAAATAAATTGTTTTTTATGGTAAGAGAGTCAACAAGTATTTGTATTTCATGTATTTTATCTTTATGCAAGGTTTGCAATACATAAATTGTCTTATATTGGCATTTGAGTTGACATTTCAAAGTTATAATTTCAATATCTTTTTCCATAATTTGGTGTTTAAGATCTAAATTGAAGCCTTCATTTGTTTGTGGATCCACGTTATGTCAAAATTAATTTTACACAAATAATAGGTTACCAAAACAAACTATATGAATGTTAATTTCAAAATACAATTAAAAAACTTTTAAATTTAAAATAAAGCCTCAAATTCTAGAAAAAACATTATCTAAAAAAAATGTGATTTTATGGAAGCATAAGAAAAAAACCTTTAATGTATTTCATGTGAGAATTTTAAAAAAAAATCATGACATTTTGTTTTTATTTAAAAGGCTTTAATGTATAAAACCTAGTTTTAAAAAAAAAATTATCATATGGTTTAAATCCCTTATGATGCCACGTGGCAAAACTAGAATAAAATGAAGTGAAGAAGCTTAACAATACTAAAAAAATGAAGATTAAAAGGGATTAAATTGAATGAAATGTCTTAAAATTAGATTTAAAGACTTATTATCATAATATCACAATCCAAATCGATGCATGGAAATAATAAATGACATGAAATAAATGTATCCAATCCAGGAACAAAAGGTAAATGTAACATATTAGCCCAAACATCATAATCAAAATTCCATTATTAAACATTTCATCCATGATATATCAAATGAATAAGATGATAAAATAGCAATATTACCAGCACATTAATCCAAAATACCCATGTGGAAGAGGCATGATACTAAAAACTACAAATAAAATGATTAAACATCAAGGAAGAATACAAAAAAATGCTAAAAACATAGGCCAAATATTAATGTGCCACATGTAAGTAACCCAGGCCAAAAGCAACAAAGTAAGCCAAAAGGCTAAGAGGCAACACATAACTATTCACAAATGTCAACTAGATAATAGGGTAAATGCCATGTAGTGGAAAAAAATATCAAAAATTCCACTTAGAGAGTTGAGATGGAACACCACACAAAATAAAAAACTAAGTAGGACACTACCAAAAAATTAATAAGAGTTAAGTCAAAAGTTTATAACAAAGAGGAAGGTGTTATAAATGATCTAGAATGCATCATAAACAATATGTCATATTAATTAAACTTACCAAAACAAAGAGAGAGGATGCCAAGTTAAAATAACATGATATAAAGATAACACAATGAGAAAATCAATATGCCAAAATGAGAAAAAAAAATTAACCACACAAGAAAAATGCACCTTACTTAAAATAAAACACCTATTTGAGAGGAAAGATAGTTCCATGAATACATGAATAAACTTAAACATGATAAATTGCAACATAATTTGTTATTGCATATAAGATCAATATGAAATGTTACTTATGAGAGAAGCACAACATATAACAATTGATAAAAGTGCCTAAAAAAATTAGAATAAAAGGTAGAAATGAACTGTTTATCATTTTTTTCAAAAAAAAGTTATTTTTTAAAATGTTTTCTCCCATATGGAGATTTGAGTTTATTCAAAATTTTAACATTTTTTACAAGCATAAAAGCAAACAAACCCAAAAAAAATAAAACACTATAGCATAATTCAAAATATAAAAGATTTTTTGTCACATAGTTTTTTAGAAAAAAATTAATTTAATATATATTTATGGTTGCTTCTAATTGAAATGAAAATAACATAACAGATTGAAAACTAGTTAGATGCATTCAAGTAGTCAAGATAAATGATAAATAGACATAAGATAAAATTTTCAAGGGTTGAATCCCTTGTAAAAAAATGTCACAACCCATACACCTATGATAACTTAAAATTTTAATGTTAAGATTAACATGCTTTGGTACCAAGATAAAATAAAAAGTAAATAATATTTAAAGGAATAAAATAAATATATAAAATAATATATCACCTCAAAATTAAATCACCATGAGAATATGAGACAAAAGTTGTTAAGTGGAGAAATTTAATCAATGGAATAAAATGTCACATGTATTAATAAGTCTTGCAATAACAATATTCTCCAAATACAATATTAATATCAAAATAATAATAATGAGAAAGAGAGATGGGACTCAATCCATAATCAAGTGTCTCAAGATGTTCTTGTGTAGAATGAGAGAGGAGAGAGCTCATTAGATAGAGATAGAAGGAAATATGAATTTACATTAAAAAAAACTCCATCATAGACTTGCACAACCTTCTTAGTGTGTGGCTAGTGTCACTAATACTCATGAGTGGAAGGATTTATATTTGACATGTAACTCTAAGATTCTCATTAAAAAGAACAAAATAGATGTGACACCTCATAAATATATAATATGAGAATTTATCATAAAATAAATGCACTAATAAATAGACTTAGGATTAGTAAATTAACTTAAATAAAGATTAATCTTCAACACTAGCTCTTAATATTTATTTGGAATTACAAAGGATGAGAAAACATTGGACAAGTAAAGGATTTGACATTACATAATACTCCCCGATAATGAAAACTTCCTTCGATAAGAATTACAATGATTTGAGGGAAGAAAGAAGATCAAAGAAGGTGTCACCAAGAGTGTTACAAAATTGAAATGTATAATTATCAACAATCTGCAAGAATCATTTTGAGACAAGATGGTCAATCCAAATAAGAAAAGATACCAATAAGAAAAGAGATGGTAATAAATGATCCATTATACCTATAAAATAAATTATTACACCAATATTTATGTTAAATAAATAAATCTACCATAAAAATATGATCTACATACAAATAATGTAAGAAATATATATCTAATACAATGCAAAAGATCTAAAAACAACTTACAAAACAAAGTGTGAATCATGCATAGTAAAATAAATTATTAAAAAATAATTCTCTCTCTAAACAAAGTATAATTCATTGATAATTTATGAAAAGACATAAGCACAAAAGAAAGGAAAGGATTAAAAAAATTGAATTTTAAACTTATCAAAAAGGAGACAAAGAAGATATTTCTTCTTTCTCAAAATAAATCCTACTTGAAGCAATTTAAGAATTATCAAAATAATTCACATCAAATTCTTTAGAAAATATAATAACTATATAGATCTAAATTGGTTTAAACTTTAATGAGGTGTTTTAGTGGTTTTCAAATAATAAAAATGGTCATGATTTATTTTACCAAAATATTTACAAAGGATGTTATTTCCAATATTTAATAATATCATACCCTTTATCAACACAATGCTCACAAACTTTAAGATTTTTAACCAAATAATAAATAGACTGAGATTTATAACCACAAGAAGTCTTATGAGATTAAAAATCACTATGGTACAATGTCCTTCAATGAGAAATAAAATATTAGTAAACATTGGTATTAGAATATTTAAAATCAAGCCTTGAAAAATGTGAGTTAGAGGCAAAAGAAATGGGCTTAATAATGTCATTTTTATTTTTATCAATTCTAACACTTGTATAATTCATTGATTGCATAATTTTAAAATTAGGGCTAGTAACAAGATGTGTCAAAGTGATGTGCTTTATGAAATGAAAAATCACATTTAAAAGTAATTTGAACATTTTAAGAAATCAAATTTGATGGTAGAAGAGTCAACAAGTTTTTGCATTTCATATATTTTCTCTTTGTGTGAAGTTTGTACTAAAACAATTATTTTATGTTGACATTCAAGTTGACATTTTAAAGAAATAATTTCATTAGCATTTTTTAATATTTAGTGCTTAAAATCATGAATTAAATCCTCATTTTTTGTACGAAGCCAATATTTTTTGAAATTATTTTGATACAAAAAGATGTTACTAAAATAAATTAATTGAGTCTATATTTTTAAATATCATAAAATACTATAAATTTAAATTAAATCCTTAAATACTAAAGAAGACATTGTATGTAAAACATGTGATTTTATGGAAGCATAAGAAAAAATCCATTATTTTATTCCACGTGAAGATTTGTTTTTATAAAAATAATGGCTTTTTGTTTTGATTTAAAGGCTTTAATGTAAAAAAATAAGATTAAAAACAAAATATTTAAACTATGATTAAAATCTATTATGATGACACATGGTAAAACTAACATAAACTTAAGTGTAGAAGCTTACAAACACTTAAAAAAAGAAGAGTAAAAGGAATTAAAGTGAATGAAACCATCTTGAAATTAGAGATCAAGATTTATTACCACAATACAATAATACCACTTTCCAATTAAATGTATGAAAAGATTAAATGACATGAAATATATGCATCCAAAGAAGGAACAAAATGTAAATGTATCCAATCATCCAAAACATCATTAAAAAAAATTCATTCTAAATGGGGATCATTTGCATACAAGGTAATGTCATTTGGTTTACAAAATGCACCTATTGTATTTTTTAGATTTGTAGTAAATGCATTTAAAGACTTCATTCATGATTTATTGTAAGTTTACCTATATGATTGGTCAGTCTTTTCTCTATTTAATGATCACTTGTCAAAGCTAATATTTGTGATGGAGTGATGTCAAGATTTGTTCATCACCTTAAATTTAAATTAGTGTTTATTATCTACACCTTTTGGTGACTTGTTGGGTCATATTGTGTGTAACGATATAATTTTAATCAATATAGTTAAAATTTATATTATAATAGGAATGCCACCTTCTACCAACTCAACTAAAGTGCACATCTTTCTGGGTCATACTGGATATTATAAGAAGTTTATAAAAGGATATGTAACTATATCAACATCCATAGAGAAGCTACTACATAAGGATACCAAATTTGAATGGACACTAGAGTGTAAAACAACATTTATCAAGATAAATTAGAGGTTGGTATAAACATGCATCTTGGTATTTATTGATTGGAATAAACCATTAGACATACATGTGGATGCTTTAGGCACAGTAGTAGGAGTTGTCTTAATGCATCTAGGTGAAGGCAGGTTAAACCACCAAATACATTTTGCTAGTAGAAAACTATTAGCTATGGAAAATAATTACACAACCATAGAGAGAAGCATTATCTATTGTAATATTTTGGGCATTACTTATTGAGTACTCCCTTTGATTTCTTCACGGACCACCAAACATTGTGATACCTAGTTAGTAAACTAATGTTAGAAGGACAAATATCAAGGTTGTTGATGATCTTTTATAATTTCAATTTTTAATTAATATTAAGCTAAGATGGGAGAATATAGGACCAAAACATCTCAACAAAATTTATAATGGGGAAGAACTAGAGGAACTTGAAGATGAATCCCTTGATGCACATTTATTGAGAACTACTACAGTTTTTGATAATATGGAGGACATTGAAATTTTATTAGAATAAAGAACTTTTCTTTGACATTATACAGAGAGTAAAAGAAATAGATGGTTACCATAGTCATACCATATAGTCTTATTAATGGATTCTTATATAATCTTGGTAAAGATGATGTATTATGCATGGTAGATCTAGAGAACGAATAGCCATAATTGCTTCAAGAAGATCACCAATGGATCATAGGAGGTCACTTCATAGGAGAATACACTACTATAAAAATACTTCAAAGTGGTATGTGGTGGTATATGTTATTTCAATATGCACACAAAGTTTCTAAACACTACGACATCTATTAAATAATGGGTAAGCCAAACCAACAAGATGAAATGCCTTTGGTACCTATGCTTTCATAAAACCTTTTGAAAAAATGGGGAATTTATTTTTTTGGACCTATGACTCCCATAAGTAAGATCGATCATGCCAAATAAATTATCACTATGATCAACTATTTCATTAAATGGGTGGAAGTTGTTGACACTCCAAGTTGCAGCGTGAAGGATGCTGCCAAGTTTTAATATGAAAACATTATCATGAGGCTTGGATGTCTAATTAATATGTTAAATGATAGAGGCATGCACTTTATCAATAATAATATTTATACTCTCACCAAAGAGTTCATGATATCATACCACAAAATTACTACTTACCATCTACAAGTCACAGATAGGTCAAAACATCCAATAAAGTTTTGGGCAAGATGTAAACAAAAATTTGCAATGTTCAAAGAGATGATTAGGAAGATCAAATTCTTATAATTTTATGGTCCTATCACACACATTATAATATAGTTAATACTTTCATTCTCTTCCAATTGATAGATGGTCTTGAGGTAGTAATGCCTATGGAATATATTATACCTAGTTTATGCATTACGATGATCATGAGATTAGAAGATCGGGACTCATTAAGGGCATGACTGATGGATTTCACCAGGATGGAAGAAAATAGATTAAGGGAAAAATGGATGCAATAGATCAATAAAAAAAATCAAAAATCATGGCATGATCATAATCTATGATCTAATAAATTTTACCAAGACTAAATAGTATTGCTTTACGAAAGAAGATTTAAAGCATTCCTTAAAAAGCTAGGCATAAGATGGAAATAACCCTACATCATTCATGATGTATCACCATAAGATACCATAGTGTTAAAATATTTATAGGGAACCATATTACCAATGTGAATAAATTGTTGCAGGCTTAATCCATATCGTCTTTAATCTCTATCATTTTGTTAAAGATTGAGTGGCTATTGAGTAGCACCATGTATTTAGGATTTCATTTAATATTATTTGTATTCTATTTTGTTTTCTTAGGTTATAATTTGTGTATAAAATGTTCATTGTTTTAAAACACACCAAAATAACCATAAATTAGTTATCATCAAAGGATGTAACCACCTTCCTAAGAAAGATCATCAAATATAGTTGGCCTCAACTACACCAAGCATTATAATTAAGTATAGAAAGGCCAAAGACAAAATATGTATGATGAATAAAAAGCTTATGATTAGGTTAAAACTTTACTAAAATGGAATCTCAAAATATTGCATTAGTTTCAAATTAGATTTGGTGATAAAATGATAAGTGGATTCATAACAAAAGTTGATTAACTAAAAGGACAAATACTCACCTATAATAATTGCCTAAAAGTAAATAAAATATTCTAAGAAATAAACATCCATATCAAGGTGATTTATAGCATATAATATTAATTATAAAGGTAAAATTCATGTGCATGCATTCAATGCATTAAAAAGAGGTGGTGACATGAAATTGGGAACCAAACAGCTATAAAAGAGAAGGATATGGATAATGATCAAACACTATAACCTTAAACTAAATAAAGACATCTATGATTGGCCTCTCGATTATTTATTCAATAAAATATTTAAAACAAGGGTGAATTTGTTTAGAATAATCATTAATCTTAAGACTATTCATCAAGCCACAGTCAAAGGTCATCTATTGATTCCACTATCAAGTGCCTAGAAAGAGGAAATGGGAATTAGGCTAGGGTTGTGATATATTAATTACAATGATCCAAAACTATTAAATTTCATAGATGTGGTAAAATATACCTTATTTTTTCAAGAGGATCAAGGAGTAGCACAATTAGGAACCCTAACACTACAACATCCACTACAAGGCTATGACATCAAATAATTACTTAAGATACATACATTTAGGTAGTTAGACAAAGTTATGATGATGTTGTTGAGTCGATACAACCAAGGAGATATCTATTTATCTCAAGTTATTAAAATATATATTAATGCACACACCATGTCATGAGCAACTAGTATACCCAATCATGGAAAATGTTTCATGCCATATAAGTCTACAGTGCCACCAATCCAATTAGATATCAAAGAAAAACACACCACTAGGGTAGGTTAAGGAACTCTTAGTAATTCAATTAAGGATGTTTCACTATGCATCATGGTGTAATGTATTACCAAAAGATTCTATAAAACCACAAATCAAGAAAAATAAGTGATAAGAGCTAGTCATTGACATTACCTACTGAATGAAAAAATTATGGGAGGATTTCAACTAGCCTAAATTTTTGGCAGTTGAGCTTACCATGAATATAAAAAAGGTACTTTTAAGAACCATGTAGACCTTTCAATACCAATTTTTAGTTATATCATTTTATTTCACATAGTGAAAGTCTCCACTAGGGATAATAAATGTAACTACCAATTTTTGGCTTGATTATGCTTTTGCAAGCATTACATGGACCAAAACAAGCCAATATTATCATTAATTGGGGTAGTTTAATGCATAGTGTTTTAAAGACCTATCCTTAATTTGATCACACCCTTAAATTCCTCAAGTTGTAATGTAATACCTAGGTCAACATGCTTTAGTTACCAAACGACATAATGTCATACAGATTAAGGTTCATGAGTTAGCTATGCCAACTTTCAATCCAATGCCCTTTTTTCATTTTTATGATTAAAGAGAAGGCTAAAGTCTACTGGGAAAAATCCTTAGCTATTATGTTCTTACCTCCATTGCAAGTCATCCCTCCATAGGTACAATGACAACAAGTAGATTAGGTACCTTCACAACAACCCACATAGCCACAAGCCCAACCAACATAGCTAGCATAGTTATAATCTCCATCACATCAAGAGAAAGGAATGAGGAAATTACCTATGCATAGATTCACACCACCTCCATAAAATAAAATAACCCCAAAAAATAAGTCATGACTTGAGCATCCCATGGTTCCATGAATAGTTGATAAGTGAGACCTACCTAATATGGGGGTAGAAGAATGGGAAGTGCTCCAATCGATGTTGGAAGACATCAAAATTGAGGTGTATAATATAGAGGAGGATAAGGAGTTTTTATTTTTAAAACCAGTACTCAACCACCTCCTTCTATCCTTGTTGGCATTGTAAGACAAGAAGTAGCTTGAAAAAATTTGGAGACTAAAATATTTTCAACGGAACTAGCTAAAGGATCATCTACCATGCACACAATGGATTTATCTACAAAATACAAACCTACACAACCCTTTTTCAAGTGACCATGCACACATTGACTACTAATCCATCATACATAGTGTGGGAAAGGATGGTCTCTTTTGAGGCACTTGTAGACCAAATTTGTTTATAGTAGTCTCAGCCATCTCAACAACCTAAACCCTTGGGTGCAAAGAAATAAAATCAGACCCTCAAGCTTAAAACAAAATCCAAGAGAAAAAAGTTGGTACAAAAAGATAAGTTGGGTGAAGTACAATCACCAGATTAGACCAAATTTGATAATCATGCCAAATGGGATGAGGAACCTATGGATATAATCATGCCTAAGAAATTTAAGGAACAAAAAAATACATAGGGCACACTTGAGCTTGAGGAGAGGCATGAATAACAAAGGACTGAGGAAACACAAGAATAAGTAGTTGTACCACAAACAACACAATAAGAAGATATGTAGAGTCCATAATGAAATAAACAAGACACGGACATGGAGCAATAAAGGAAATATAAAGAAGTAAACGTTATGTAAAAGAAAAATAAAAAATAATAGGTTATTTGATATAAAACTAATAAAATAGAGGCTATGCAGAAGCAAGCCCAAGATGTTGAATCCATAAATAAGAAAGCTGAGGAAGTAGAAGCTAGACACAAGTAGGGTGAAGAAGTGGAGGCAAAGAAGAAAAAATAAGAGGAAGCACAAAGGTGATAAAAAGAGTCTTAATCTATCTAAAAATTAGAAGCAAGCATCCAAAGTGAAGGCTAAGGTTGAATTCAAAGATAAGGCTAAAGCTGAAGCCAAAGATAAGGATAAGGTAAAGGCTAAAGCAAAAGACCAAGTTGATGCTCAAGCTAAGGCTGAAGAGGAAGCTAAAGAATAAGTTAAAGCTAAGACCAAGTCCAAGGCAAAATAAAAAACTCAATATAAGGAGCTCAAGGATGTACAAACACAAGCAAAGGTAACAACCACCACTCATACTAAGGGATCTCAAGAAGTAGTGTAGATCTCTACTCAATGGCTATGGGATCTCCTTACTACATCAACATGGAAGACTAATTTATTTATTTCACTTTCTCAATTTACACATTCTCCTATGACATCCATGACTACATAAATGGCACTTTCCATCATAGCAATGGAAACATCATTAGACATAACCCAATTGTAGCTCTCCAAATAGATTGAAGGAGAAGTCACGTTATATGAATTTATTACATAGAAGGCCTTATATTTGGAATAAGAATTCTTGAGGTTGTGGGATGAAAAAGTTGAAGTAGAAGAGAGGCTAGAAAATACAAAGTAATTGATCAATAATAGCCTCCCCATCTTAGTTATGCAAGTACTAGGTGATCAATTTATGCTAAAAGACAAATAATTTATGGTGTTAATGATAGAAATTATAAAGAGTTGGGGAGATGCATATAAATTTTTGGAATTGCGCACATAAGGACAAACTTTCAAGTCAAAAATATAGCTCATATGTTAATTCTTGGATGAGTACGAGCAAGTCCTGGAAACTATTGTAACATAGTCTAAGAAGATAGCCTAGGATATGATAAACTAGAGACATCATTTGAATCAATCCTTGGTGATTGTAAAGCCTAAATTTTCCAATATTGATAAATCTAAAGCCTATGGGAGGATCAAAATACAACTACAGAGAAAATGAGTGACACACTCAAATAATTACTAGATTCTAGGAATGTTTCCATATAGAAGCTGCAAGTATGACATCATGAAATAATGTGTAACAATTTTTTATCCATTCAAGCCGAAATGATAATAGATAGATTAGATGAGCTCATCTTGGACATTAATCATAAATAATATAATGCCAAAGCATTGATTATAATCATAAAAGACAAAGATCTACAAAACATGATGATGATCTAGGTACCATTGTGTATTCTACTTATAATTGTATGTGAAGTACTCACCAGCTAGAAGATGCTCAAGCAGGCTCTTTCTCAAGTTAATCTGACCATTATATAAGAGATGATCCCTAGTTCATTCCTCCATAACAACTTTGACAAATCAGATAGGAGATGGAGATAGAAACAAAGTCAAAGTCTTTATAGATACCTTTGGCAATGGATACATCATAATCCACTGGGATAATAGTTGTTCAACCATAAAAAACTTCATATTCTACAAGTTAAACAACCTCTAAGCCTTAGCAGTAAGGTTTTTGAACTTCCCTTTTATGACTTCCAACATATTCAAATTTTTGTAAGATATTCTAAACATTATGATCAGGGATAGAATGGTTAAAAAAACATAAAGGGTGGCCACATGGTTATGCTAGTATATTGAAAACCCAAAAGGATGGTAGGCTAGTATGATACTTAGTTAAAAACCAAAAAAGCTAGCTAAGTAGTGCATAAATGGTGAAAAATGATAAATGACACCTGGAGTGATAATTAAGACTTTTATTTATGACTTATCTTTCCATCTTAGCTCAGATTAGGTTGCAACTTTGTCTCTAGATGAGATAAATAATTAAATCTAGGAAAGTGTTGGATGAAGAATGGAGCTTGATAAAAACATGAAGTGTATAACATAAAAACATGTGCAAAGTGTATGATTTTGTCTTTTTTATAAATTTTTTGCATATTCATTCTTGTAATCCTAATCGGGTATTTGGAGAATGTGAAGTCTTTTCTTTTGTATCTCAAAAGGTTGGAATGTGAAGAGACAATAGGATTGTAAAAGGCTATAAATAAAAAATTAATGTAATATAATATAGTTAGATGTGTTGATATATATTAATAAAATTATCCTATTATGGTTTTCCTTATCTTATTTTATGTATGGTTTATGCACAGTGAGTACTCTATTTTGATTTATTCTATGATATAATGCGATACTAGTTATGGTTATATTTCTATTTATATATGCTTCATCTTGTTATTCAATTTATTCTAGGATGTTGTAGATGGTTTATACTATTTTCATCTCTTCAAAACCTTTTTTTACTCTCCACTATACAAGCTATCCCTATAATTAGCATGTTCTAGTGTAATTCTAAGAACCTCTGCTAACATGGAACCAACCCTCAGTCCATTGAGCCAAGAAAAAGGGATCTTATGGAAAACCTCATATCTACTTCAATTTATTCCATATTATCTACCCTTCCCATGCCATCTACACAATTAGAGATGCCTATTGGGCATGTACCCTAGGTGAACTCACTTATCACGTCAGTACATAAGGTAACATGGAAGGCCAAATACATAATTGACACACCAGTCTAGAGGTAAGTTACTAGTTGGAGGAACCCTATTCCTCTTTTTCCTGTAAGATGGATATCCTCCTTGAAGTATATTCTACCTCCAGGATAACCCCCATTAATTAATATAATAGTAAATATAAAGCAAACAATATAACATACAACATAAATAGAGAAACAAGTCACCTTGAGCATTCCTTCATGGATCTAGCAACTATAGTAAGAGAAAGAAATAAGGAGATAATATTTATTAATAACTAAGTAACCTATAATTAAGTTCCACTTTAGTAGATAGACTAGTACTTTGAGAAATGTTAAGAGGAAAACTAGGGTTATGGAAGGCCAACAGATAGAACTAGAACAAAGAGAAGATATCTTCTCTCTAACTAAGATATGGAAGTCAAATCATTTAGACCTAGATAGGTTTACAAAAGACCCTTATAGTTTTATGGATGGCACAAGGTAAGTGATAAAGGAAATTTTCATAAATTTTGATCAAGCAATATAGAGGAAACCAATGGTGAGTACCATCTAAAATCCCAAAGATATAGTGGATAATTTATAGGGGATAACTAGGAAGTTATTTGACACCATTAGTTTAATAAGGTATATCAAGGCCACCTCCAAACCCATGTGGTGAGACATTCTTCAAGTATTCAATAAAATGAAAGATATTGATGGAAAATTATGTTTCATAAGCTAGGCAACAAGGAATCAAATTTATACCAACCTAAATTTAATAACAATGTTTGAAGCTACTTAGGCATAAAATTAGAAAAAGGATAACCTACTTGACTAGCATCAAGAGATGTGGGCTCTAGTTCAACAATTTACAAACCAAGAAAGAAGAGCTATCTCTATCCTAATAGACTTAAGAGTTACTCAAGTAAGAAGTCTATAGGGGCAATTAGTACCTAGATCCATTTTTGAGAATCTTCTATGAGCAACATTGGGTAACTTCAGAGTGAAGATCAAAGGCACTATTTATAGAATCAGTGATGAGATGGTAGAGTTGGTCAATTTCACAAGGGATAAAATTATAAATACTGAGCCACTACATGCTTAGGTTAGAGGTGCATTAGGCACACACAATAAATTTATGGACAAGCTTCCTCAATTGTTCAAAAGAGTTCCTCTTGATTTCAAGATAATATAAATTGAAAAATAGGCAAGTCATGCACTTTATCTTCAAATGGAAATATCCAAGTAAGAAACTATGGAATAATAGGTCATTTTTGCCTCACCTTAGAGTATTCATCTTCCCTAATATACACTGGTTCATACTAAGACTACACTTACTTTCATACACCTTATAGCACCGATTTCCATAGTTACATGGAGAAAACTACATGTTTATCTGCAATTACAATGTATTTTCTAATTATAACTCAAGTTTCAAATTCAATTCCACCAACTCCTATGTCTACTTTGACTATGTGATAGTTTTATTCTTCTAATCATGTCACATTAGCACCTTCTAATTATACATATGTATTTTCATGTTCTATTTGAGATGAAATTGTTAGTTATGAATCTATTTATCATATATTGTATGCTTAGGAAAATAATTATATTTTGAGTAATATTCATTTTACATGCAAGCTTTTCATGAAGGTTCTATGGTTTTATTTTTGACTTTTGTTTTTAGATTATGCTTGAGAGATGAGGCCTTCCCCATCACAAGCTCATATATACTTGTATACTCTATTCCAAATATAGTAAAATTTTGGATATTGAGATCAATAGGGAATTTTGAGAAGTTCTGTTAATTTGTTCTTGATGTGCAAAATTTGGTTCTTCTCTAATTTTGTGGACTATGTAAGACATTTTTTCATATTGGTATCTTAGTCTGTTTGTTATATATGAGATTTATTTTAATACAATTCTTCATTTTATGTTATATCATATTGAATGCCTTTTTTATGATAATCATAATCCCCCTTTGTGGATGTACTATCACAATCTAACAAATGTAGTAACCTTTATTTGGATGTTCTTAAGTTTTATGCATTCTTATTTCTTTTTACTCTTGATTGTATATGAATTTTAGTGTGATATAGTAGCTTGTATTGGATACTATTTTTATTATTACTTATCCAATCTTGAGTTCAAGAACTAGCCTAGAAGGGTTTGATCTTGTGTGTGTCACATACCTCCTCTTCTACTCTACTCTTCCCTCTTTTATGAGTTTTTTTTTATGTCCTACCCAATTTAGGATTAGATCCATCATCCTTCCACCCATCTCTAAGTAGATGCACTTTCATCCATAGCCAACCCATCCATTGTTAATAATCTTCTCCACTCACCTCTATTCTATCAATTGGTTGTTATATAACTGAATACTCTTTAACTCATGCCTTGGATTGAAACCTTTTCACCGATCCTAAAATGTTAGAGGCTACCTCATAATTTTTTTGGAGTGTGCATAAAACCCACATCAACACCTATAGAACATGATATTACATCCTCAGCTCTACCTACCAAATTTGTATCTCCTAAGATTCCTTTATATAAAGGTTAGTGAAATCATGAATAACATTTCACATATTTTCACAAAATATATTTGGATTATGCCTTTAGTAATAAATTATTAACCAAATGCTTTCCAAGAAGATTAAAATGTTATGCTTTGCATTAGTTTTATGATCTACTTACCCAATTTGTTAAAGCATTTCATCTATTAGGATATTTATTTCTCAAATACTTTACTATCGATATTTACAAGAAACTTTTGTATGTATAAATGTTTAAGCTCAATCAACTAATTAATGAACCTATCAGTGATTATGTGCTTCATTATAATACTATGTTGGACAAATTACTAATACATTTGTAGATAATGATCTACAAGACATTTAAAATAAAATTGATTTCACCATTAGATAACTCAATTATATTTAATAAGTTTAAATAATTTAAATATATTTGTCATACCATAAGATAAAGAGAAGGTAAACTTATTGCTTTGAACAAGCTGAAGTATATGCCTACATTTAATTCAAATTATAAATTAAAGTTTCAAAATAAACCATCTTAAAAATCTAAGATAAAAGATACTAAAGGAGGTGAAAAGGTCCAAGTTAATATTATTTCTCAACTTTCTAACAATTTTTTTTATCATATCAACCAAGAAGATAATTTTATAGATTACCACAACCACCTTAAAAAATGTTACAATAGTTGCTTGAATAAAATTTAATTACTTTTAATCCTCCATTTGAAATTGATATGAACAAATTATAAGGTAAGTATTTTTATAAAATCACATATTGTGATTACCATAAATACAAGGGTTATTCTACTAGTAGGTGTTTCAAGTTCAAACATCTCAATTTAGGATCTTATTATAACAATTTTATTGAGCTAGACATTCCTATATAGGAAAAAAAAGCCTCAAAAATAGGCCAATGCTAAATTCAATATTTATATCGATCCATTTCATAATCATAATACTAAAAATGATACTTCAAAATTGCATCATACTTAAAATGCTTATCCACCCCCTAAACCATATGATCATCCCTTGGATGGAATTAATGGTATATTTACTCTAAATATTCAACCACATCCTATGATTACTTTTGATGATATTTAATAATTCATAATGACTCTAATTTCCATGTTTTGTGTATAATATCTCATATTGGTGAACAATCTATTAAAAATGTGCTAGTTGATAATGGATTAAGTGAAAATGCATGCACGATCACATTATTTTATTCATTGGGATAAACAAAAAATGACATACAAGTAAATACTAAAATTATTATGACACTCAATGGTAAGAAATAAACCACTTTGGGACATATTATGTTTCCTCAACAAGTAGGTCATGCTACACTATCTACTCCTTTTTCTATTTATTCCACACAATAGTATCTTTGACATGATATTGGGATGCCCATTGTTTCTAAAGCTTCAATTTATACCTTATATAGTACATAGATGCCTAAAGTATATCTAATGCAATCAATTTTTTATAATTTTGGGGATCAAATATGATTATACTATACAATCCATGGTAGCTCCCCTTCCCCATACACCACTAGATTTAAATGATACACTTATAAAAAATCAAAGCATACTTAAAAATATTTCATCTAATAAAAATGTTTATAATCAACCAATTCATAATGAGATACAAAAGGCTAAAAAATAAACAAAGATAAATCAAGTTTATATGAAAAATGTATCTACTTCTCAACAAGCAAAAACACTTGCAATACTTTCTAAATTGATTATTAATACAACTTGATATGTCCCTAAAAAGGTTCAACAATAATATTAAACTTATACAAACCCTCATGTGATTTCACATAATTTGGTATATCCTAGACCTAGTTCTTCTCCATAGGATTACACAAGTAAAACTCTAGATTGTATTTTTACTGAATATGATACATGTTTTGATTTGGATATGGGCACATATGATTCATTTCATTCAAATATGGTAAGACCTTACTAATAATCACTAATTTATTTCATTCCTACCTAGATGGCGTCATTGGGTAGCTTGTTGCATTTTTAGATATTTTAATAAAATAAAAAACATTCAAATAATTCCAAAAACTCAAAATCTAATTGTACATAGATTCTATACTATTGCATATTATTCTTCTATTTTCTTGAATATGAGATTGTTTGATCAAATTATTATATGACCTTTCAATTTTGAAAAATGTTTGGCCTCTTAGCTTTTTTATTTCACTTTCAAGATCTGAATAGCTTTAAATAGTGTTCAATCCTACTATAATAGTCCATTTATCTATTTTTTTGCATAGTTTATACTAGAAATTTATTCATTTTTCACACATGAGATAATCACCTAGAACATGACAAAGTAATTTACCATTATTATCCCAGTTAGTCGATCCTATACTTTTCCTTTTTCTATGTAGAAACCAATTTTTTAGAACATATATCCTTGGTTCATCTAATTTTTAGATTATTCAATTAGTTTCAATATTCAAATCACTATTATTTATGCAAAATCTATCTTTTACAAATATATTGTTTATACATGTGACACCTTTATACAAGTGTACATTTGATGAAATGAGAATGTAAAATCAATATTCTTCATATTGTTCATGTTATTTTGTGTTTCCCAATGTTAAAATAGGGACATATTATTCAAATATGGATATGCATACCATTTTTAATGTATCTCTCAAATTGACACTTGATGTTAACTATTTATATATTCTTTCCTTCTTCTATTTTCGACACCTTGATTCATTTCAAATTTTACTATTGTTATTTTCAATACAAAAAAACACAAATTTTAAACATATATATATATTAAAAAATACATAAATAGGACCTAAGCATGATTGAAAATATAGTTTACATATTTTCACTATGTTATTTATCTCATGATTATTAGATAGAATATTATTTCTATATCACACATGCATTTCACTGGTATTCATGAGTGTTGTGTAGGACATACAAATTCTTTAAGGGATAGGATGTTGTAATTTCCTCTACCCACTGACCTTGCTAATTTGGGGTCATCTTATTCACAAGTGATAGTATGTAGGTGTTATCATTCTATAACCCACATACCATTGAGATTTCATATTGTTTATAAATTTCTTTGTTAACATTTATATCTTACATAGTGTACATGAATATTTTATTTGTTAGTATATGATCACATTATATATGCATAGTTTAGATTACCTTTACTAATTCTATATTGTATTAATGTACATGAATATGCTATTTCTAGGATATGATCACATTACATATGCATATTTAGACTAGCTTTACTAATTCTATGTTCCATTAATGTTGTTTAATTGTACATAATATATCACATCTTACTTTTATTTTGTGTTTACAATTGGACCTTGAATGCAAAAATTTGATTGATACATTTCTATGAGATCTTGTGTGTTGTGTGAGACATTTGAACATGTCCTTCAATTTTCCCCTTGGCATTATGTGTGTGTGACATTTGAATATGTCCCTTATTTTTGTCATTATTCATGTCTATAATGTGGTTAATTTTATAATTTATGACATTTGAACATGTCCCATGTATGTTTCCCTTGGCATTTTTGTTTGACATTTTCTAGTATTATGCTTATTGTGTATGTGTTTGTTGATTTTGATGGAGTTTGATAAGTGACATGATATACATCATGAAATCCTAACATAAAATACTAATCTTATTTTTTACATTATATGATTCTCAGTGATATATTATATAAGCCTTGCCTCTAAAGTTATATGTAAAATTAAAATCTTAGTATGCTAACACACTTTATACATATGTTATAATTTTAAATGATGGCATATTTACTATGCATGTTTCAATTCAAATTTTATGTTTGTATGAGTGAATTTTTGGGATAAATTTTCTCACCTTGAAAAGGGGGAATTTCAATGGGATCCTCATGCATGAGATAAACCTTATTCAAAGAGCAAACATTACTTTTGGCACAAGTATAATTTCAAAAAGTTACAAAAGTTTTCAAAATTCAATTACTAAATATATTATGGGGGCATGAATATACACTCCTATTTTAGTTTAAAAGTGAAAAATCACATATTTTCAAAGTTTCAAACATGACTTACAATGAACATGTACATACTATTTCAAATTATACAACTATAATGGGGGCATGATATAATTTTATGCCACATTTTTTTATTTGATTTTACTACCTATAGACATGATATAAGCATGTTTACACTCCATTATCTTTAGATCATGCATTTTAGGAACAAAGTTTTTATATAATATACAAGCCATATGCAGTGATTGATTCAAGTTAGGTGCATAGGGCATGACTTATAGTTCATATTGCACTCTAACATTATGTATGTGAATCTATTTGGATCTCAACCCATTTCATGTCTTGGGGTTATAATGACCATCAAAGGTAATTTTAGGTTTTAGTGTCCCTCAATGGGGGTTATTTTTATTTTAAAATTATAAATTAAATATTGGGTTTGATCACCCCCAATATTATCCAATGGTATAGCTAGAGAACCATCTTCTCCAAGTGCTTCATGGGAGGAACTAATTCTCCGATGCTTCAAGAAAGAATCATAATCAAGAAAAGTCACAAATATAAATATTGTTTTTTAGACTTGAAGGTGTATTTGTTCCATACCCTCATTTCAATTTGTTAAATCTCAAGCAATCTTAAAATTTAGCAAAGTTTATTTCAATTTATTTTATTTTATTGGGTGAAAAATATAGGTTTTGAAGTTCCCATAACTTAGCATAAAGGAGAGAAAGATGTGTCATTAACACTCAAGTGTGATGCCTCTACTAGGGACAATGAATTAGGATAAACAACCATAAACACAATATGTCAAAAGACCAAAAACAAGCATAAACATAAAATGGTATTGTTGCCACCAAATCTTGCACCCATAAAAGAGAGTGTTCAATCCTCTTCAAGATTTAGACAACATGGGAATAATTTTAGGTTTTTGGGTTTATATATAGGTATAAGTAAACCTCTAGGTTTAAGGGATAACTCCTTGAATATACCTATAAGTGCTTATCACCTAAACTAATTGATTGTTTATGGGAAAAGGGATAGAATTTTTCATGAAATGAAACGACTATAAGGAGGTGATATACCAGAAGGACTTACACAAGGCCATCATAATTATTTCACAAAGAGACAAGGCCTACAATACTAGTCTAAGAGTCCTAGAATTCACTAGCATTAGTGTTTCAATATGAAAGTGACATGCATGAAAACTATCTAAGGTAAGTGAAACCATAGATCAATTGTAGATACTAAGGCTCATTATACACTTAAGAAAATATCCATACATTTAAAAACACTTCATATGACCTGATATACTTGAATCACTTGCATCAAACATGTAAGGATTGAGAGAAAGCAAGGATAGATGAATATCTCTTAACCATTCACTATACATTATTTACCAACTTGAATGGTAGCAATGCATCCTTCATCTATTGTAATTCTTGGGATAGGAAAATGGATGGAATACTGGTTTGAGGGAGAATTTGGGTTTGGATAGATGGTTAGGAGGTCACAAGTGGAACGCTTTGACTAAGGTATGATAGAGCTACCTATTAGGGTACATTGGCTTGGTTAGGGAATGGACCAAGAATACGCATACATGGATTAAGATGTACTTGAAGTTACACACTAGGCTATGTCATATTTTGGTTTGGGTTGGTAATAAAGGTTTGAATTGGAGTATTTTTTGGTTTGGATGGGGGGATATAACTATACTATGTCTATCATGGTTGAAATGGGACATGCTACTAACTAATCAAACCTTGTTGTTGAGTGGGAACTTATGGACCAAGACCCTGTCTCTAGATTTGTGGCACATTTTAAACCAAAAATTATCTAGTATGTACCTGAGAAACATGGGGACCTCCTTGTTGCATGAATACCTATGAGGAAGTTAAATTGGGTTGCAAATTTAGCATCTGTCATTGTCCAATATTTTCACATTGTTGGAGTCATTGCTTGGATTTGGATTGGCATATTACTCTATGACTAAAGAGGTATGTTCATCATTACCTAGTGAGGTGAAACATTTATTTCCCCTAATTTAGGTGGTAATGTATTTGTCCTCTATTGTGTTGATACACTAGATTGGGCATGTTGTTATGGAATAATATTCACTACCTATTGAGGAGGAGTAAGATTTGTCACATTATATTATTGAGGCATGATATTGGCCATTGTTTGATTACCTAATCCCATAGATTATATATTTGAGGAAGTAGTCAATTGAGGTTGTGGTGTAGAAACTCCTATTTCATGGTATGATGACTATTCATAAGATTAACTATAGGCACATGTTGTTGGCTAATTGTTTGAATGTTAGTACCACTTTGATCAAGACTGGACATCATGTGTACATTATCTACTATGTTTGGCTCACTATTCAGTGTAGAGGCTAAAGACACTTCTTCAATAATAGGCATATGCATCAATTTATATATTGAAATGGTTTGTCTGAATGGGTCAAATTTTGGATTCTCTTGTCCAGTTAACTCTATCAATACTCCTATTGAAGAAACTAGGTCAATGAGAGGCTTACTTACCATGTTCATCTAATTGAAATCACATGATAGATTCTAATATGTTTGATATGTTACCTATATTTGATTAAAGTTATCTTCCATGATGTTTTTGTATTGATCAGATATATTAGGATCTTGGTACATTGTTTGGACTAGATCCATTTGATTGCTATATGAATCATGTTGATCATAAATGATATTATGGGGCACTCTTACTAGACTTGGTAAATTTTCATGGGGCAAGTCTACTGGAAAATTGGCCCCTACCTCAATGGGTCTAACCAAAATCTCATCTTTGTTCTCTAAAAAATGTCACTCAAGCAAAAATGGATCATACATGGAAGCCATATTGGTAGAATATGACTGTTGAGGAACTAGCTCATCCACTATGGGTATTGTAGCTAGGTATTGCATGGTTTTCTCTTAGTCCTATTCTATGTAAGGTGGTGTGTTAACTAAATATTTAGCCAATGGATCTTGGGTTTGTACCCCTAATTGAGTATTATAAGAGGGATAAGAATCCATCTCATAAGAAACATTATCCGCATAGGGGTCTTGCAGCATTTCTTCCTTTGCAACTACATTACTAATCCTTGGATTGTACATGAGTCCACTACAAGTGTAGGAATTCATGTTGGGATCCCTAGCCAATGATTTGCGATAAAAGTTCAAAGAGTTATACAAACTCTAAAAAGGACAATGTCTAAAATATATGATGTTCCAACTTGGTCTAGATTTGTCAAAAGGATCAATAGGTGTATGCAAAGGTTTGTGATGAAACAAGCTAGCATGAAGTATCTAACATTTCACTATTCACACAAAGATAAGCAAGTAAATGTTCCTAAAAATCAAAATGCCAAACTCTAAGGTCAAAGTGTTTTAGATCAATCTAATCTAGGAATTTAAAATTTACTAGGTCTTTTGGCTAAATGCAGCATCAAAAACTAGGCTCAAATAAGGCATGTACTAGGACTCTTGGCCAAATGGTGTCAAAATATAGACTTTGAAAATAGATGAAGTTTTAATCTAACAAATTTGAAACACTTCTAAAAAACACTAGGCATTGGATTCTTGGACATGAACTTGATCAACTAAGTATAAGGTATGAAACAAAAGGCACTTTAGAAAAAGTTTATTTTCTCACAAAAAAAGGTATAAAAATGGGTTCTTTTAACAAACAAGATAGACAAAAGTGGACAGTATAACCATTTTAGACAAAAGATCACAAAAGTACACTTCGATTGGTTTGAAAATGTAGGAACAAATTTAGAACTCTATGCAAGAGGATCTATGAAATAATATTCAAAATATTTTTGGTAGTGTAATGATGCTATACTACCCAAAATGTATGACAAAAAGGTTTGCTTCAAAAAATCTCTAAGGCAAAGATTTTTTCCTACAATTTTGACAGTATAACACTATTTTTCTTGACTCAAAAATGTTGGAGTGCATAGACTTAAAGTGCAAGTGTTTAGCACAAAATGTCTTAAGTCTATCAAATGTTGATGATTATGAGTCTTAAACTGCCTTAAACCTAAATTGGAAATTAAACCTAATTTCCCTCAATTTTAGTGCAAATGGCAAACCCACTTAACACATCAACATTATGAACTTGTAAAGGTGTAATTCTGAATTTATATTATAAGTGAAGGACTTAAATAACTTTGGTAAAGTTCTAGACTCAATTGGGTAGTATAACTACACCAAAGTGGATGATATGAATCTCAAGCTTTTGATGAAATTTTTAACAAGGTAAATTGATGATCTCACATGGACAACATAATGCCTCTTTGTTCAAAGGAAAATTTGGACTATGTGTTTGGTTTGGATTGTTTGTTTACACCAAGTTTTGACTCCAAACAAGAATTTAAACTAGGACAAGACCAACTAATTAATCATTATTAGATCCTAAACTAACAAGGTTGCTTGGTATTTTTGAAATCCATCAATATACGTCATTTGAGAGGATTTTAAGTGTTCATCCAAAAGTAAATGTGCATTATATAGTAGGGTTTTTACACCCCCCTTCTCTCAAATGATAGTACTATGACATAGACCTTGAGGTGCACCTTGCACCAAAAATACTTCTATGGCAAGTGGGGATTTTTCTAAGATCTAACAAATTTGTTGAATGATCTAGGGGAATCAATTGCACAATGACTTTCATGCAAAATAATGTAAAATAAAAGCAAATATTTTGGGTTTGTATCACTTGGATTGTTATAAAAAGGTCTAGTCCTTTTTTCAACTACTACATCCTGTTGTTCACTCAGTGTAGTACAATGTCTAAAGTACCACTAAGTCTTGTGTGAAACTCCACAGGAGCCAAATGAAGTCAATTCTAGGAGATGAAACCCCGAGTCAAAGCTTCCATAAAGAACTTGTGGGAGGTGATGAAGTTCCCCTCGCAAGCCAAGATACATAAAAATAAAGAAAGCATGAAAGTAGGAAGACTTTAAGATCGTATTCAAGGTCACCCAAACTTTTAGGAGTTTTTGGGGAGTGCTTTAAATGACTTTCTTTCTAAGCCTTGGACTAGGCTACTTGCAATAGGAATGGTTCTTTTCATTCCAAGGGTTCCCTATAGGGGACAAATAGAAGAGTATACACATAATATTCCTCTTTTTTCTAAACAAAAATTTGATTAAACAACTATCAAAAACAAGAATTGACAAGTGTGTTCAATTTTAAGCCCAAAATGAAAGATTTGTGAGTATTCATTTGACCCATTAGTCTTAGTTAAAAACTTTGAAGCATTCACTAAAACATCTAAATTTCTTGTTAAACACCAAAACAAGGTTCATAATTTATTTTTAAGCATACAAAGGTGATTTAAACATGTTTTGAACAAATATCAAACTTGGTCCTGTAAAAAAATTGTTAGCATGTCCTTTAGCTTTGAAGCTCTTTTTAGCTTGAAATAATGAACTTTGAAAAATTAGCTCTTGGGTCTATGTTTTTGGAAAAACATAGTGACAGACTTCAATTAATTTGGCTAACTAAGATCTATTTGATGTCATTTTTACTAAACAACATTGGTTAAGTAGGTAGCTGATGTCGGTATTACTTGTTGACATCAGTTACTATGTAAAACTTGACAAACAAAAATGGCAAAATAAATCTATAAAATCAATTTTCAAGATTTTTAAAGGCTCAAATAAATATTTTAGAGTTCCAAAATGATCTTCTTCAAGTGTGAGATGAGTCTAGTCCCACCAAGTGTGCCATTATGTGATCTAGGAATTTGACTCAAGAGAGGATGGTTAGTATGGTGTTAGTTCTAAAATGAAGAAATAAACACACTAATATCATAACATCTCTAGGCCTAGACACTAGGGAGAGCTTAGTTAACAAAATAAAATGACAAACACAACTAAAAAGTAAGGAATAAAACACAATAATTCCTTCACCTTCCTTGGATGCTACAAATGCCTTTGTAGTAGTGGCTTGCTCAACTTGTACTCATGGAGTCCTTGGAAATGGAAGCTTGGCTACCTCCATCTCTCCTTGGCACCTTGTGGATTTGGCTTGGCTTGGCTTGGAATCAATTTGGCATTATAAATTTGCATTATCAAGTCCTTTGAAGATATTTGAGCATAATAAATTTGCACCAAAATAGCTTATAAATGATGTTCTTGGCCTCTCTATTTGTAGATTTTTGGAATTTGATCAGAATCAACCTCAACTGTCCATCTCAAGATTGAGATGTGTCATTAAAGAATAATTAAATTTTTGGAATTAATTTTGTAACTATCCTCATCATGACATTAGAAGAAGGGGCAATTAAGAGGTATGGAGGGCATCATAGAAGGCATTGATGAGGCATGGAGGGCATGAATCCTGATATTTATGGCATTTATGGCCTAGGGATGTCTTCCCAAGAAATGAGGTCACCTGGTGATGTATATATTCAATATTCATTTCCAAAAATATGTATTCAACAAGTTTCAATTTAATTATTGATTAGGAATTTATTTGGGTTAATTATCTTTAGCATGCTTAAGCACTTTGTGCATAAATTACTCAAATTGATCAAAATGCCTTGTTATTAGTCCAAAATTTGATTAGATTGGAATTGGAAGTCCTTGTTAGATACATTAGAAATATTATCCCATTTAGGATGATACTAACAAAAAATAACCAAGGCACACATCTTTTTCAAGAGATTTGATAAGAAAGAGCAATCAAGAGCACCCAAGTACAAAATTGACATTTTGACTCGAAATGATTTGATCAAAGTTAGATAGCCCATAAATTGTATTTCCCCATTTAGGTATACCACAGACAAAATCATAACTTTAATATGTTAGTTTCACATCATTTATCATGTTTTAGAATTTTTAATCCAAACTGTACATTTTAAGTGGAAATTGGCCAAAAGCCTGATTGGAGGTTAGTAGTGGCCAGATTTAGGTGTCGACATACATCTCTTCACACACTTTAAAAATATGATATATTAACTCAAGACAAATTATATTTATTATTCCAAGGAAAATTAGAATGCTAAAACCAACAAGGATTCACCATACATGGTGTGGTATTAGTTTACAAGAGCCAAAACAACTACTACTTATAGAATTAGAGAGAGAAGTTCAAGAGACACTAGAACATGTGTCATAATAAGAGGAGTTAAACATGAAAGATAATGAATTAGGAGATAGACCATGCAAGGTATCATGTTAAAAATGTCCTTAAAATGCATAAAAATCTTGAAGTGTGGCATAAGAATCCTCATTTACTTGCATAAAACTGCCTTCATCATTTAACCTCCTTGGAACATTTCATAGTATACTAGGGATAGGTATCATGATTTTACTAATAGGGAGGGGTTATAAAAAAATCCCAATATGTATTGGTTGCAGCCCTAATCACTAATATTATTATGCACATGAGTTATCACTTCCTGAAGTTCAAATAATTCCTCTTTCTCTCACCCTTCACACTTGACAACAAATTTGTCTTCATTTTTATAAACTATAACATAAATAGGATTTAATTTATAGTTTTAAAGACCCTACATTGCCTTATATTCCTTAGGTAGTTCTTAAAAATTCTCCCACTTGAAGTTTTCACTCTCTCACTAGCTTGTGCACTATTTTAGTTTTGACTGGCTAAGATGAAGGAACTTGAAGAAGCACTTAGGATATATTATTATATAATAAGTGTAAATGAGGGGTTATCTAAAGTCCCAATCCATCTCCCAAAATTATTTTCATCATTTTAAAACCCTCCATACCTGCACAACATCAAAAAAAATCAAGAAAATCCCTTTTATACCCTATCCTTACAAGTAGGGTATAACTCAGTATGATGGGGGGAAGTCCTAGAGATTAATTTATAATATACACCCATTTCATAGGAAATTATATCCCATCTAGATACATCTCTTACTTTATCTTCCCAATTGGGTCCTTAGCAAGGGTTTTTGAGGGTTTAGAGCTATTTACACCCTTAAGGATTGTTTATATAGTCATGATGTTAAACTCAGGAACCAATCCCAAAAAATCCTTACTCAAGACCCTCTTCAACTTGTACAATATCCTTGAGATACCATGTAAAGTATTCATGTAGGTATGATCTTCCAGATTTGCCCATTCGACCTCTTCTCATGAATTTTTCACACCCTAAATTAGTTTGAGACAATAAATGGATTTAATATGATTTTGAGTACCTTCCAATAGCTTAAACACTCCTTATAAATCCCTAACAACATTTTATAATTATTTTAAATGTACATCAAATGCTAGATATGGAGTTGACCCCATTTTAGGCAATAAGCCTAGACTAAGGCTAGTAGGAGTTGAATGTGCCTTTGTGAGTCTAAGCCATTATACTTAGTTTCTAGAATCTATGGGGGTTTATTCGGGTTGATATTTATCCAACCCAACTTCATAAAATTTTCTATAAAAAGGCTCACACCATCCTCAAATCATCATCTTGTCATTTGCTTCATAACTCTACAAGAAATGACCTTTTAGAAGTGCCCTCTATTTTAGATATAACAAAGGGCATATCCCCTATTATATCATAAAAAATTTGATATGAAGGAATTATATAGGTTAGTGGGACCTATTATGAATTATTTTAGGGTTTGATGATATATTTATCCCTTCCAATTATCCAAAACCTTGAATATGGACTTGTGAAAATATTGATTGTGCAGACTTCATACATGTGTGTAGACTGTGGGTTATCCTTAGAACCTTTCTTATTCGATTATCTTATTTTGACAATATCATATGATTTAAAAAAACTTAAATGAGCTCTGTAACATGAAAACACTTCTTTTTTCCTTGATAAATCCTTTAATGTAGACCTTACACTTGTCTTGACAGAGGTACTGACTATGTTTTGCTTGAAAGAGGCACCTAGAGGTACATATCTTCATGTTTGGAACTTGACACAATGATTGAGGGATTTATTAGAGTTATAAAATTAATTTTAAAATTTTTTTCATCTATTTACATCATGTTCATATTATTTCAATCATCAATCACACTATCCTTTAGGTCATTGTTAACTACAGTTGGCTATAACTGCCTACTAATAGAAAAATAGGGGTCTTGTAGGTGAGTACCCTATCTTGAAATTTTTTAATTATACAATAGGATTCATCTAATATATTTAAACCAAAATCAACCATCCAATGTTAATTTTTTCATGTCTAGTGTCATTAAATATTACTTCATGGTTTAGTGAATCACCTACAGTTAAATTATAAGTGTGTTTTCCTTGGTAAAAGCTACATCTGAAGTGGCTGATGGGATTCAATACCCTGATATTTAACCTTTTGATGATATTTTAAACACTAGTATACTCTCTCATATCAACAAGGCCACTCAACATGAATACATACTTCCATACTGCAACTTTGGGATGTAGAGGTCATTTGAAGTTTAAACCCTGTAGAGTTTACTAAATGTTTGCATTAAACAATTTCATGATTTGGGAATCTTCAAACACCATGTTATTATAGTCCCACACCCTATTTAATTTGAAAATTTATACCCCTATGATAGGGATACAATATGGGTTCACTTATATAAATGAATACTCCATGATACAGTGATGTATGATATCATAAAAAAACCTCAGGCCTCTATTTTGATCTTTTAGGGATACTATCTACAAACTCAAATTTCTTCATATGCACATGGCCTTTCGAATATTAATACCAATATTATGTTTCAAACATGGTTTTAATATCATTAACTCAACTCTTCATCCTTTATGAGGATCTCTATCATTCTCATACACATTTAGACACACTTTCAGATCTCTATTAGTGCCACCTATAGGTGGTTATTTGCATATGGGGTTATAAGGGTATGGTATGAGGTGTATTATATGATGAAATGGTTTCAAAATTGATATGATAATTCCATTACAATTTTTTTGTAGATTATCCATGTCTCCAAACTTTGGTGAAGCTCATAGACTAATTCAAACATTCACTTACAATCTACAGATCTTTGTGAATGCATATGAAGGTGTGTCATAGGTAGCGAGAGTGAGATATGGTAGTATTCATGTGAATGGACTCATAACCCATCCTAGACCATATAAAAGTTCCCAAATATATTATTTTAATCTAAAGTGAATTCAAACTAGTCCTATACCTCCTTCCTAAATGTTTATTCTTCAACAGTGCCTATAGGTGCACATCATGGTTATAGGCAATATAGTGGAGATGAAACATGAATAATATGCATGGTAAATGGCATATTGATAAATATTAAACCTATAAAATGTCATTTAATGATATTTTAACCTTGGTACACTCCTAAAAAGTTACAATTTCTTCATGAAATGTGACTATTCTTGTTGAAGGCACCTGTATATGCTTATTAATGGAAGAGGACTATGTATGTATATGACCTTAACTATCATAGTAATTATTATGCTATTTTGGAGGATCTAAATTGATTTTTCATGATTATAAGAAGGTAAAAAACTCATTTAAATCTTTAGATACCTCCCATGACATTTTCAAACCTCAAGACACCATGACTACAATGAAAGCTCATAAGGAGTTGACTGTGTGACCCATGTGACTATGTGTTTGATCAATGCATGAATTTGTAAGAATAAAAATGTAAATAAGTTTATTAATATGAAATTAAAAACATTAATGACATCATATCACATTCTTAGGATACCCTTGAAAATAACCAAACCTTTTACGAGTAGTGAAACCTAATTACAGCCTCCATTTGTGACATCTTCCTATAATATAAACTAATTAGCTCATGAAATCCTATTAAAAATGGAAAAAATCATGGGAAACATGAGATTATAGATTCAAAATCCTATATAATAAATATCAATAAGTGTATTGTAAGGACCTATCTAAACAGAGGCAAAACCTATAGGGTGTGGAAAATAACAACCGAAAAAGTATAATCAACTTGTTAAGGATGGTTCATAAATTATAGGAATATAATCCTTTAAATAAAAACATTATTATGAATATTATTGTGTGTACTATCACCCCTAAAATTAATTTTACCTAGAACTTCTTCTACTATCCCTATTAAGGAGAAATCTACTGACTGGTTCTACATGTCTAGAAGGGTGATGAGGGAGAAGAATGGTTTTTTATTATTTTTTAGCATTAAAAAGTATGTAAAGAATTTAAATGATTTTAATTAATTTTAAAATACATTAAAAGTAATTTCCCACATGCCACTTTCTCCCATAGGCCATACAACCTTTAAAACTCCCTCTTTTAGATGTTTAGAAGTAGTTTATAACACTTTTCTTGCTTATAAAATCATACCACTTGAATTTAATGCTCTTAAATGACCCCTAAATGACATCAAATGACATAGACTAAATTTGACCATGACCAAGGCTAATATGACATTAAATCACATTGAATGTAACATGACACACCATATGAAATTATACTAGACCCTTATATTATTTTTTGGACTATATGGGTTGACTCATTTTGACTTGTGAAAAAAAATAGTCAACATTCTTGGTGATTTTTGAAGGGTGGTATGCTTGTTATGCCAAGACTAGTTGCATAATCCTATCCAGTAGGCCATGGATTCACCTATACACTAGTTTGAGCACTTATGGAACACACCAAATAATATAAAACCAATACTAAACAACACATAAGACAAGGAACTAAGAAAACACACACTTATACTTCATGAGCACTTATGTAACACACACACAAAAGTAAACAAACTGACTCAAACACAAACTAAACTAGAATTAAAATTTACTCCTAGATCAAAGGGTAAGTTTGAAACATATCTTAATTCCTGACATGAAGGAATGAGTGAGGCATGTAGCCTTTTGATCCTTGACATTGATGCCTCCATTTTATTTATGGTGTTTTCTAACTTCATTTGCATGATGTTCAATGAAAACCAAGCAGATCTAAATAGGTTAGCTATGGAAATGAACTCCTCTTTCATCCAAACAACATTAACTTTCTCATAAGGCTCCATAATTATGACTTCCAGCGGTGGTTCAATGACATACCTTTTTGGTTTCCATGATGTTCTCGATAAGATTAGTGTAGACACTAGAAATCGTCACACTACTATTCCAAATGTCAAAATACCCTTGGACCACCTTAGGACCATTCAACCCTATAAAACCCTAATAAATCTAGCTTGTAGTTAGTTTAACTTAACTGGCTCAACCTTACCTTATATCCATTTTTACCCTTCACCCTTGATTTTTGATTATTAGGTTGACCACTAAAGGTCACCCTGACCATTGATGGTCAGGGTGCACCTCCTTAACCAAGTGCATGCAAACTACCCACTTTGATTTTCTAACTATAACTTGTATAAATCCTATTGTGAGATATTACATGGATTAGATAATTTTAGAAGGCCCATTTCACATGTTGCTACAACTATCTTACCTTGCTTATAGGAGAGAGGAGCAAAGAGGTGAAAATTGATTAGTAAAACATCTACAAATCTCAAATTCTTATCAAGATCTTGTGCATCTAGGAGTTTCTTTCTTGTAATTCAATCACCATTTATCAATATATAAATCATATCATAGAGTCAATTTATCATTTCCTCTCCTTTAAGATTTAAGGTACTATTATTCTATTATAATTAAGCTAAATTCTACCAATGGATCAACTACCTCAACCATCCACCCAATCAACTTCTGGTAAGATAAGTACTTATTTCTCAATATTCATTTACTTTATTTCCATTTTGTAATTAACCTAGGCCCTACCCATTACTCAAAATCCATCTTTTAGATCTTGTAAATCAACCAAATTACCAACCCAGATCCTCATATAGTAATCATCAATGATTGAGTCAACCACTGAGGGTCTATCCAACCATCGATGATCACCTTGATTGCTAATGGTCACCTTAACCACCAATGGTGAGCCCAACCAATAGCGGTCACCATGGAACCAAAAACCAATAAGATAAATTCATCTACCTACACCCAATCAAACCCAATTTTCTATGTTCTTGCTTTTTCATAGACCTCTTTCAAATTTTTTGAAGCATACCCCAACTCTCTAGTACTAGTATTAATTAGTTTGTCACTAATTTAATCATTTATAGAATATTTCCTAGAAAACATTCTAGTATTCAATCATTACCTTTTTATTATTGATGCAAGTGCCTTTTATTCTTTTTATAAACTTAATTATTTAAAACATGTGGATTGACATCCCCTAAGGAAGCTCTCGCTTTTAGGATCTAACTATCACTATGTAATCCACCCAACTATTAATCTAACAAACAAGTTTGCTTTAGTGATTTATTATCTTTATGCCATCTTCCCAAGCCAAAGAGGATCTCTTCAAAATATTTTGATTTCAATGTGCTCACAATTAGTCAGGTTTTTCAACCATACCTATACTTAGTTTTTTCTTTTCATCTTTTCTATACTAAGCAAGAAATTCGTTAAAATATTCTGGCATGCCTGGTGTGACCCTTGTGTCTTTACTTGGGTTCTTGTTTTCTTGCATTCTCTCTCTATTATTTGTTCATTAATGAAATCAAAAGTTTATTTTGGGATTAAAATTAAGTACATACATTGATTGCTTGAAATTTTAGTTCACATAGCTTAACTTAAGGCATAGTAATTTATCATAGCTTCACTCTTTGTTGAACACACTAAACCAACCCAATTTCATAAATAAAAACATCCAACAAACTTGAGATAAGGCCTGACTAGGATTTCAACACCTAGTGGTAACCTTACCCTTTCCTTACAATCCTACTTGGAGGTCATTACCAATGGGAGGACCAACTCAGCTCTTTAGTTGAGCATAAACTCTAGAAATCAATATATTTTGGCTAAGTACCTAGCACCCTTATTGTTCAAGTGTGTGAAGTGAGGGGGTAGGACCTAATACCAAGCCATGCATTTATTATAATATAGATCTCTTTTGAGCACCTAAACATAACCTAGAACCATTCATAGATTTCTTCTCTAGTACCCACTCTACAAGCCAATTTTTTTCACACATTTTCTTAAGGAATAAGCCAAAAGTGAGATTAATTAAAACTCTAGGGTTCAAACATATCTTTTAGAGTGTGATTTGATTTATTTTATCATTTATTGTCTTCTTTTTATTTGAGTAGTAAGGTTTTTTGTGCTTTTTATCTCCCTTATCTCACATGGTTCTCATTCACCAATAATGAAGAGACCTTGCAAAGTAAAACCCATCACTAAGACAACCTACCTCTTCATCTATGGACTATGTTTTGGAACCAATAAACTCCCCTCGCCCTTTGAGAAGTATTACCTTCCCTTGGGAGGTTAATTAAGGATATGCATATTTTTCCACTTTCTTAGATAACAATCTCATGGGCTTGCAATATTATCTTACAACCATGTCTTATCATATCCCATCTTCAGCTCCATCCGTAGATACACCTTATGGCATGCCTCTCCACCACATAGGGAGTACCTTTATTTCCATGGTGACTACCCAACCATTGTCTACCCAAGCCTCCTCATCAAATAACAACCATTTAAGACTACCATTGAAAACCAACCAACCTAAATAACACTACCCTTATACCTTCTACTCTTGCCAACCACTCCTCCATAATAGGAGTGTCTGCCTCTAGCACTACCAACCTTCCTTTAGCTACCTTCAACCCATAAACCACCACTTTGATTCAAATATTTATGGTTTCCATACCCTCTACTTCAACACCAATTAGTACAAGGGTCACCACCCTTCCATTGGTCACCAAACCAACTACCACTCCTATCCAATAAGCACCCCTTGGACTAACCTTTGACTACATCCCTAATCTATAAGGGCATGTGCCCTCTACCCAACTACATACCTCTACCTATCCTTATGTATATATTATCACTTAATTTTCACCCTTTGAGGAGATTAAAATCTCTCCTCATCCAAGTGGCACAATGGAATCACCTCTAGGATTGTGGGCAGCCTAAGGAATGAGGTGAGTCTCTCAATAGGGCTAACTCCCTTGATGTACCACTTTGGATTGAACTTACAACTAAAATTAAGGGGGTGAAAAAGATAAAGATAACTGAAAACAAACTAATATAAGGGAGTTGATACACCAAATTTACTAATGACTTCCAACCATATGTATGCTACACTTGATACCAAGAAACTAACCAAAACATATGCTTTTACAATCTAAATCTTCTTACATCAATGTTACATTATGAGGTTATGTAATAATATCTTAGGTTATGAGGACTAGACAATAGGCCTTGAATGGCACTGATGAAAATTCAAACTTACTTAAACATGGACATCTCTTGGAACACTTCACATGCCCTACAAGAAGCTGCAAATAGGTGAGAGAATGCGACAACTTACTAAGGAATCCATACTCTTCACTAAGAAAACTCAACATTAAAGTAACTCACACTATGAAAAGTCATGGAAGAGATAACACTTAGTCATTTTATTGATCAAAAGGTATACAAATGAGTAGGGTTTTGCCGTACTTAGGTGGAGCATTCATACAATAGCCAAAATGGTTAATTTTTATAGAACTTGAGAGAGAGAGAGAGAGAGAGAGAGAGAGAGAGAGAGAGAGAGAGAGAGAGAGAGAGAGAGGTACAAGGGTCACAAAGACTCTTTTAAAGATAATAAAATGATTTAATTTTTCATGTTAATAGGATATGGTTTGATCCATGCAATGTTAGGATATACAAGTATCAATTCAAGGCATAAACTTCATGAAAAGTGGCACAAAACTCCCCATTTTGCACATAAAAACTGCCTTCATGATTGCCTCTATTTAAACGTCCCATAACTAATAGGAACCAATTATAATGATTTTAATGTAGGGTAGGGACATCATAAATTCCTCTCCATGCATTGGTTTCATGCTTGGTCTTCTAGAATCAACTAGAAAGGAGAAATCATCGTATACAATCTAAAAAGAATTCCTTTCTACACCATGCACACTTGGCTTCCAAAAAGGCATCAATTATCCATTAAAATACATATGAGTGAGTGAATAAAAAATTTCAAGACCCTTAATTTCCTTATAATAATTATGGGCACCTTAAGATTAGCTCACTTGAAGGTTTCCATCTTCTTCACTAGCTTGTCCAATATGGTAGTTTTGACTGACTACATTAAATCACATGGTTGGGGTAATTATAATTTTATTCATAAAATTAAATGAATATTGGGAGTTATCATAAGTCTTAATATTTCATCTAAATCTTTTTCATCTTTTGACTCCTTTGAGAACCTATAAAACACAAAAAATGGTCAAAAAGAGACTATTTTTCACACCATCCATACAAGCCTGTACAACTAGTTGGCATGGGAGGATCCTAAGAGATTCATTTTAAACATAAAATATATATTATGGTCAAAATATTCTATTTTAGTATCTATTCAAATCCATTTCCCAAAACTAGTCCTGGTTAAGGGTTTTAGAGTTGTTTTGACCCTTAAGCTTATTTCATAAAACCCTGACATTGGAGTTTCAGAATAATTACAAAAAATGTTTATTCATAACATTATTCAGCTCTTCCAATCTTATATGGCGCCCATGAAAATCCTCATGAGAGATGTGAGCTTCTAAAAATGCCTTATCGAGCTTGTTTCCTCTTTTCCAATGGGCCTAATGGGTTTCTAAGCCAAAAATTTCTTCTCTAAGGTTTATCTTGCAAGGTAAAGGATCTAACACACATTTAATGACCCTAAAATAATGTTTTAACAATATGGAGTGCACATCTCAATCCAAAAATGAAGATGGCTCCATTTAAGATGTTAAGACTAAACCTTGTTCAAGAGGTATGCCTACAACTTTTGGTGTTTGGACCTTCCAGTAGGTTTTACTTGGATATTATAATCTTTTACATATCCGATATGATAATATAGACATGATCCCATCAGTTTAGCATTCTCATTTCATGTTGAAAGTGAAGGTGATTATGCTTTTGAGGTCTATGCAAAACCTTTCCCTTAAACATTTTTGTAACTTAGAACTCAAAATGACTTTTAATGATTCTCATTTCCTAAAAATAGTTTGAAATTTTTTTTATACATCCCATACACATGATTCAATCCACTATAAAGTTCCTCTCAAGATAAATTGAAATTGACCTCTTATTTGGCCTTAGGCTTGACCCCTTGGTTAACAGGCTTGACTATACCTCTAAGGGCTTTGACCACCCTATCAAGATCCATACCCATATTATTATTTTTCATGATTTTCATAGGTATCCCTTAGATTTACAAACCTTTTTCAATGTCATTTCATCTTTTGGCTCCATATCTCTATCTTATACTCCTAACCCTGCCAGTTTTGTATGAGGGGAAGTACCCCTATCTGAGATAAAATAGGGGGTACTTCTCATATTTTTTATAAAAAAGATATTGTGTAGGATTCATAAAGTGTTCATTATTACCTCCAAAAAAAATTAACTCTTTATTAGGCCATTTATCCCTTCAAAACATCTATAAGACAAGACAAACTTATGCGAAGGCATGTGTATAGGGTTTGCCTCTCATGGACTAAGTTTTCTTTAAGTGAGGGTTCCTTCTATACATGATTACAGATACATTAGGTCTATTTACATGTTTATGGTCATGATAGAGTGTCCCATGATTGGTTAAGGCCCTTACTCTTCATATACTCTTCCATACACCTGTTTAACTCCCAAAACTAAGTTCACAAAACCCTAGTTGTGTTTCTTTTAAGCCTAACTGTAGATAAGATTGTCCTATTGGGCCTATAAAATAGGGTATATAAACCCTCATATATTTTTTAGATTAAGGTAAAAGTAGGTTTTGAAGGGGCCCCGAAACCCTTTACAAAATAAAAAAAAGAATAAAACAATAAAAACCACCAGGACATGCTAACCCACTGAACATCAGTAATAAAACCAAGATTTACATGGCCCTAAAACCACCAAGATAATCTAGACAAAGCTCCCCAGGTTTTACAAGGACCTGAAACTTAAACAAAAAAACCAGGCTCAACGACCTGAAACAGGAATCCAGGGCATACAAGAACCTAAAACCTTAAAAAAACATGCAATAACAGATCTACACCTTTTAGAACCGCATTAACACGAGGAAGGGTTTTTGGGAGCCACATAAACATCCACCTTCAAACCCCAGAACCAGCACCGCCAATGCCCTAAAGGTCCATCCGATCATCAACCCATTCATCCCCTCTGCAAAACACAGAGGCAACACCGCCTTGGCAATCAAAATTTCGTCATGAGACGTCATGAAGTGCTTCAACATAAGCTACGACCCCATAGACGAAAGCCAATGGCAAAAAACCAGATCTAGTAACCACCCCCAACAAACTCATCTTCAATCTAACCCCTGGGGTTACCGCAGATACAGAGCCCCTCCAAATCCGCTAAAAAACACATCAACTACTGCCACAGGGAGCCGTTCAAGGACCACCCCACGGCCAAACCCTCTCCAAGTGCACTGAACGAGTAACACAATAGCCAACTCCACACCACGCATTGGATAGACAATCAAAGTGGGAAAAAAAAACTTTCCCCAACCACGTAGAAAAATGAGCCCATAGCTGCGCCATGCTCAGCAACCCCAAGTCTCAGGACTTGGTCTCAAAAAGCAAGGCCGCAAGGGTTTCAGCGCATCTGAATCTACAGCCGCTCTCCCTCTTCCCCCATAGCAGTCCATCCACAAAAATAAAGTTCCACGCAATAAGAGATCTTACATTAAAAAAACTACATTCAGAAACAAGGGATTGGGGGGCTGCATAGACACCAGCAGAGGAGTAGGGTTTCAGCACGGCCGCGGATGCGGCCGTGCTCCCTCTTCCCACTCCCTCATGGTAATTTATTATATTATGGTAATTTACATTTTTTAGGTTCATTTGATTTCATGTCCATTTCATATCTATCTCAAGGAGATCAACTTCTTTGCTCCCTGCCCCTCTTACTGAGACACTCAACCTTAGTACCCTACATATAGGTTGTTATTTGCATGTTTATGCTTGAAAAATACTTAAATACCCTTATTTGAACTTCCATAATCATTGAAAAAGGATTTTAACCCATTTTTTCACCTTTTATAACATTATCATCATTGAAGGTACTACCTTCTACTCACTACCTAACTAAGACAGTCACTCATAGTGGTTGTAGATGTGCACTAGGGAGGGATGAATCAATATATGGCCTTATTTAAACCTCCTAATGTCCTATATAATGAATCATATCTATTCAATATTTATTTGAAACATATCAACCACCAAAGATCTATTTTTCATGCTCAGACATACTCCTTTAGGTTAATGCCTGCCTGTTATAGGTGTGTGTCTTTCTATACAAGGGATACTTAGGTACTCATGAGGTTTTAAAAACATGTATAAACTTTAAAATTATGGTATATATATGACATTTTACAAGATATTTAACCTATTTTAACATTAAAAACATGAATTTAATTCTCAGTTGTTCCTTTAAGGTATCAAAATCCATTCAAAACTTAAAAATCTGTAGATGTCGTTATTTGATTTTAATGGTCTCAAGGGTGTCTTCAAACCTCCCAACACTTGTCTTACACTATCTCTTCACTCTTTAAACTCTACCAATTCAAATCCTATGATAGAGACTACAATTCCAATCAATTAGGATGCATCATAGGTTCTTGAAACTGTGACATATGTTATTCTTAAAATCCTCCAAGATCTCTATTTTGTCCTTTTAGGGATTATTTTCCTAAACTCAATTTCTTACCCTTTTTGAACATGGATTACGTTATATTTGTCTATAAAATCCTTAAAATAGGTCTAAATTTTTCAATTCACCTACTATAATTCCAAATAAAACTCTCTTCATGCTTGAAATATCCATACAAGAGTAATCAAAACTCTATGATACACATGTAGATGGGCTTTCTTACCACAAGCAGTGAAGTGGACTAGGAAGTCTACAAGTATTTGTCTTTTTGAACACTATATATTCTCATCAAGAATTACAATACAAAATTATATCCATATCAAGAGTTTGGAACATTGATCACCATTCTCATACTTCAATATGACATCATCAAAGGCCTTGTGTGTGTGAATGAGATATGTGCATGGCACTGAACAAAATTAGAGTACATGTGTGGTTGAATAACCTCAAGAACAACTCAAACTTACTATCAATCCTTCAAAACATTTTTGGATTTGTGGAGGTCTTTAAAAAAGTTACAAAACATCTATCTCAACATGAAAACTTCCTAAAAACACATGTAGGTAGCTATCTATATGGATTAAGGTAGGCAAAATGTTCAATGACTAATCTAGTAGTGGTGGATGAGTTTATGACTAATATTACAACTTTTACAAGCATATATATTAAATTTATAAAACTCTGTATGGCTTGTAAAATTAGAATACCCTGATTATAACTCAATGGATAAGTTAATAAGCTCATATAGGTGACTGCAAGTGAAGCTGGGCAAAGAGCTATCAATGGAGGAAAATAAGCTTGCAAACAACCTAATATATGACATGGTGAAACCAAAACATGGAAGGAGGTGATAACATAACCTATAAATTTTTAAAACACCATTACCCAGCTGTATGATACCCCTATAGGAGAACACACTCAACAAACAAGAAGCACTTCAACTAATATTGTACATGGTGACATCCTCTTACAAAGTGAGTTAGATTTCCCATTAAAACACCATTCAATATTAAAATAATAGTGGAAAAAAAATTATAAGTAATGTAATACCCTCTATATCCCACTTCAATAACTGGTTTATGGATTTACTCAGAATGAAGTAAAACCTATAGGGTGCATGAAACAGCTAGTAAAAGAGCACAATAAAATTGTTAGCAATGGTTAATAAAGAATATTTGATAAATATTTTAATTATTATTATGAAAATAAATTTATTTTATTTAAAAATACACCCTCAAGAGTGTTTGTCTTGAAACTGCTTGTGTTGACCGTACCAAGCAAAAATCTGCAAGTCACTTTAGTGTGTCTAGAAAGCCGAGAAAAGATTAGAATGGTTTTAGCCTCAAAATAGAACTTTAAAATAAATTCAAGAATGTATATTAATTTATGGAATTTTAAGAGTAACATTTTAACATTTTCTAAGTGGCACACTTCCCAAGGAGGCCATATAAGTGCTAATCTCTCCTTTTTCCTTAAGAAATCTAACTTTTCTCTAAACAACCTACAAATTTTTCAATAGTGTCAGTTATATAAGACTTATAATGACACATGGGACATGAAATAATTTTTTAACACTTGAAAATTTACCAATAAACCTATACAAAGCATTAAATGCACTATTTTGACCCTTAAAATGACCCAAAATGACATGAGAGATTAATGAAATAAGTGACCAAGGATAATATAATATTTAATGGAATAAAATGACCTATTAAACACCTCATTATAATATATTATACCTCATATAGACATATAAAATCAAGTTCTTACCTATAGGTACCCCAATTGGTCTAAAAAGTCAAATTTGGTCAACAAATTAGTGACTCATAGGGGTAGTATGCATGCTATACTAACTAGACCAGTAGCCTTATTAGTCCATTGGGATTATGAGTTCATATAATTACTGATAAAAATAATATAAACTTTGACCATTAACTATAAACTTGACCAAGACAAGATAATTAATGGCTACCTCAACCACACAAAGCAAAAGACACACACAATAAAGAAAGCAAACACACAAGACACACACACATGTTATAAGAACTTAGGGGAATTAGGAAAGAACCTATTATGAAAAAATATAAAAAAAACAAACCTCCTTTCCTATATAAAAAGGAAAACTTATTGAATCATCCTCATGGTGAGATGAAACATAGTGCCAAGCATCCTTCTCTTTGGATTGAATGCTTTATGGATCAAACCTCTTCTTTGTCACTTCACTTGATCTGATCTCAAGTAGATCACCCCTAAATAGGTCTATAATTAATACATATTATTCTTGAACATGTTCACATACTTCATACTTCTGCCCAATCTTTATCTCATGATCAACTTGTATATCCTTAGTAGGCATGGCTTCAAGAGGGGTAGTTTCATGTTTCTTAGAATATTGAGGCCAATAGGAGATTATTCCATCCTTCAATAGCTATTATTTTTCTCATAAAATTTTGAGAGGATGATATCCCATCTTGGTGACTTCAAACATGTCATCATGAAATGTGTATGCTTCTTGAGAGGATAGACTTGAAATATTGCTTTTCGTTTGTATACTTACTTGAGTATCAATGTTTCCTTATCCATGTTTGAAAAAATCATAACCTCTCTGAAGAGGAGTATAGCCTACATCAATTATTTCAAACAAGACATTTAAAATCTGATTAAAAACTTGGCCTTGCCTATCCATAGTATCTTGTAAAGTGAGAAAAGAGTTAATGATCATTTTTTCCTCTTTGGAAAAAGGAAGACATCCTTCCTCATCAAACCAATATAAAATATCCACACAATAAATCACCTTTTATTCCTATTTGATCACATCATCTTCAATTTATAATTCCTCTATCTTGATCTCATGAGACTCTCTCAAGACTTCCGCTTCTTGAAGGATGGCTTAAAAGTGTTCTCCCTTCTTGATAGCACATTCCACTTCAAATATAGAGGCAAAAGCTTGTGAATCACCCTTTTTCTCACAAAAGGGAGTCCCTATGGTGATTTATTCCTCATAAACACCCATGAGGTATTTTTTATCATCCATGAATTTATCATGTTCCTCTTCATTTGCCTCTCTCAAGATAGGTTCTTCAACACAAAGAAAACATTTTTCATCATCAACCAAGCAAAGAGATTCAACATAAGGACTTACCTTCTCTTCATCACTTAGGACCTCTTGAGGGATTTGAAATTCGACTTCAGCTATCATAATCTAATCTCTTTTATCAAGGGTTTTAATATCTTCAACCTCCTTCATGGTGATGCCAAGACTAGGCATCTTGAAACCATGTGATCTAGCCCAATGAGGCTGCCAAGGAGGTAGGTTTTCTTCAAGCAAGAGTTATCTTTCTTTATCAACTAGATTATCCTTCTTTGGTTTCCATACCATATGTCCATCAAGTAAAAGGTAGATGGGGTAAAGACAAGATGAACTATTTGGTGGAGGTTGCACATATAACTCCAAATCAGACTGAGGATGTAAGGTAGGAGGTTCTTTGGGAAGCTCTTAAGGGAGGGGAAATGGGATGTGTTTATGCATAGGATCTTCTCTTTGGTCTAAACCTTCCATCACACCTTGACTTATTATATTTATCTTTTTCTATATCTCTTTTATTTTATTGGCTAAGTTCTCTTGGAAAATTTTCTCTTGAAGTTCATAGGAATCATCATGAGGATAAGGAGTGTATGAGGGATGCCAAGGAACACAAGAATCTTGTTGAGGAAGGGTGGGAGGGACTTACAAAGGATCAAATCCATCCTCCACTTCACACTCTTAGATAATGTTTCTATCTTGTTTATTTCCCTATGACTCTACTATTTTTCTCTAGCTTAGGATATTAGGATTAGATGTCTTCTCAATTTCATAGTCTTGGTCAAGACTTTTCTCCTCCTCCTTTCCCCATGACTCCACTATCTTACTCCAACTTGGGATACTAGGATTAGAAATATATTTTTGAAGTGGATGGGATGCAATGTGAGAGGGTGATGAGGGTCTAAAATCCTCTTCCTTTTCTACCAAAATGGACTATTGTATATGCATGTTAGCCAACTCAATTTTCTTATCAAGGTTTGCTTCAAACACAAGGTTATTCTTCTCAACTCTTTCCTCCACTTGATTTGGAAAAGGATGGTCTTGATAAGGTTGATTGGGTTCATGAGTGGGAACCATGTAGTACTAATAGAAACTTTGTAGAAGTGTAAAATAAGGTTGATAGGTTTGGTTATGCTACCTTTCATGAACTTTTATCCTATCCTCTAAGAGACTAAACCACTCACATCTAGCATCTCACTTATGAGCCTTTGCTAATTGGCTCTCTCAATAGGTGTCTACTCTTTCTTTACTAACTCCAAATCTTATCTCACCTTATGAATAACATGATTAGGAACATCTATACTATATCCCTTTTGAGTATCAAGATCTAATGTATATCTCTCATATCCCAAGAGTGTCTTCTTGAAGGTGGAAATGGGTTGGCTTGGGGAGTGGCTCAGTTGACTAGGAGAATAACATGGAGAAGGCTGATTGTAGGACTGGTAAGAATCATGTATGTGTTGTATATGATCATATTGATGCTAATTAAAGTCATATTGGGACTGGTAAGGGTTATTACAAGATTGACCAAGGACTTGTTCATATTGATAGGGAATGACACAAGCTTGAAATGTCTCACCAACTGGAGTAAACAAGAAATCAACACCAAACTTAGACAACAATCTTAATTGAAAGAAATAACACAAATAAAAAAAGTTACCATCAATATTAAAAGGATAACTTGGGCTGATTGACTAGTTGATGTGTCTTTAGAGTCACCATTGATGCTTGAAAAGATGACTCTAAAGGCTGATTATTGAGAGACAACACCAAAAATAACTCAATATCTTAGAAAAAGAGTCCCACTAGCCATGCCAAAAAATATTATCACTTGTATTTTAACCCTTTGAGGAGATTAAAATTTATCCTTATCCAAGTGGCATAATGGAATCACCTCTAAGCTTGTTGGTAGCCTAACAAATGAGGTGAGTCTCTAAATAGGGCTAGCTCCCTTGATGTACCACTTACGATTGAACCTAAAAATAAACTAGGGGGGTAAAAAGGGAGAAAAATAACTAAAAATAAAATAATATAAGGGAGGTGATACACTAAATTAACTGGTGACTTCCAACCATATGTATGCTACACTTGAGACCAAGAAACTAACAAAAACATACACTTTTCTAATCTAAATCTTCTTGCATCAATGTTACATTATGAGGTTATGGAAGAACGTCTTAGGATAGGAGGAATATAAAAGAGGAATTTAATGGAACTAATGGAAATAAAAACTCACTTAAACATGGACATTTCTTGGAACACTTCACATGCCCTGCAAGAAGAAGCTACAAATAGGTGAGAGAATGTGACAACTTACTAAGGAATCCATAGTCTTCACTAAAAAAACTCAATATTAAAGTAAAGAACACTATGAATAGTCATGTAAGAGGTAAAAATTAGTCATTTTATTGATCAAAATGTATACAAATGAGGAAGGATTTTCCATACTCAATAGGATCATCCATACAATGGCCAAAATGGCTAGTTCTTATAGAACTTGAGAGAGAGAGAAGAAGAGAAGTATAAGGGTCACAAGGACACTTGTAAATATAATAAAAGGATTTATTTATGGATTTTAATATGATATGGTATGATACATGAAAGTTTAGGAGCTATAAGTTTCAATTCAAGGCATAAACTTCATTAAAAGTGGCATAAAACTCCCCACTTTACACATAAAAATTGCCTTCATGATTGCCTCTATTTTAACATCCCATAACTAATTAAGACCAAGTATGATGATTTTAATTCATGTTAGGGACATTATATATTAATCTCCATGAATTTTTTTCATGCTTGGTCTTCTAAAATCAAGTGGAAAGGAGTAATCATCATCTGCAATCCAAAAAAACTCCTTTCATACTCCCTGCACA